>JALIZH010012509.1:0-59443 GCA_030522465.1 Rhipicephalus appendiculatus
GAAACAGAGGGGACACCACAAGAAAGAAAGAAAGAGAGAACACTAGAAGAAAGAAAGACAGGAAGAAAGAAACAGAAAGAAAGAAAGAGAGAAAGAAAGAAAGAAAGGAAAAAAGACAGAAGGAAAGAAAGACAGAGAGGAAGAAGGAAAGAAAGAGAGAAAGAAAGGAAAAAAAGAGACAGAAGGAAAGAAAGAGAGAACACCAGAAGAAAGAAAGACAGGAAGAAAGAAAGAAAGAGAGAAAGAAAGAAAGAAAGAGAGAAAGAAAGGAAAAAAAAGACACAAGGAAAGAAAGACAGAGAGGAAGGAAAGAAAGAGAGAAAGAAAGGAAAAAGAGACAGAAGGAAAGAAAGACAGAGAGGAAGAAGGAAAGAAAGAGAGAAAGAAAGGAAAAAGAGACAGAAGGAAAGAAAGAGAGAACACCAGAAGAAAGAAAAGACAGGAAGAAAGAAAGAAAGAGAGAAAGAAAGAAAGAAAGAGAGAAAGAAAGGAAAAAAAAGACAGAAGGAAAGAAAGACAGAGAGGAAGGAAAGAAAGAGAGAGAAAGAAAGGAAAAAGAGACAGAAGGAAAGAAACAGAGGACACCACAAGAAAGAAAGAAAGGAAGAAAGAGAGAACACCAGAAGAAAGATAGACAGGAAGAAAGAAAGAGAAAGAAAGAAAGAAAGAGAGAAAGAAAGAGAGATAGAAAGAAAGAAAGGAAAAAAAAGACAGAAGGAAAGAAAGAGAGAAAGAAAGGAAAAAAGACAGAAGGAAAGAAAGACAGAGAGGAAGAAGGAAAGAAAGAGAGAAAGAAAGGAAAAAGAGACAGAAGGAAAGAAAGAGAGAACACCAGAAGAAAGAAAGACAGGAAGAAAGAAAGAAAGAGAGAGAAAGAAAGAAAGAAAGAGAGAAAGAAAGGAAAAAAGACAGAAGGAAAGAAAGACAGAGAGGAAGGAAAGAAAGAGAGAAAGAAAGGAAAAAGAGACAGAAGGAAAGAAACAGAGGACACCACAAGAAAGAAAGAAAGGAAGAAAGAGAGAACACCAGAAGAAAGATAGACAGGAAGAAAGAAAGAGAAAGAAAGAAAGAAAGAGAGAAAGAAAGAGAGATAGAAAGAAAGAAAGGAAAAAAAAGACAGAAGGAAAGAAAGAGAGAAAGAAAGGAAGAAAAGAAAGGAAAAAGAGACAGAAGGAAAGAAAGAGAGAACACCAGGAAAAAGAAAGAAAGAAAGAGAAAGAAAGGAAGAAAAGACAAAAGGAAAGAGAGAATGCCAGAAGAAAGAAAGAAAGAAAGAGAGAAATAAAGGAAAAAAGACAAAAAGGAAAGAAAGAGAGAACACCAGAAGAAAGAAAGACAGGAAGAAAGAAAGAGAGAAAGAAAGAAAGATTGGAAAAAAGACAGAAGGAAAGAAAGAGAGAACACCAGAAGAAAAAAAAGAAAGACAGGAAGAAAGAAAGGAATAAAGACAGAAGGAAAGAAAGAGAGAACACCAGAAGAAAGAAAGACAGGACGAAAGAGAAAAAGAAAGAAAGAAAGGAAAAAAGACAGAAGGAAAGAAAGAGAGAACACCAGAAGAAAGAAAGAAAGAGAGAAAGAAAATGGGTTATGCACGCATCCGCCAAGCTTCGCTTGCCACATTTCCCCGATTGGGCAAGGGTTCCGGAATATTCGTTTGCATGCGATGGCTTTCCTCATTCGCATGCTGCTTTCCACGTTAGTTTCCTTCAATGAATATCGTCCAGGAAACACTGGTAAAACTCTGCGAAACTGTAATCTTCGTGTGTCCGGCATCGTACCCAGGTCCTGTTTCTGGCTCATTTCCGACAAAAAAAGAATTATACCAGTTTTTCGACATTACCCAGGTGATATCATTCAGGCGTTAACGAAACATCCGAATTCATTTCCCATGTGCAGCAATCCTTTCATGCACTCTCAGTTTTCGCTTCACCGACGATTATGTCACAGCTTGCACCAAACAACTTCCTTGGTTTCGTCTGTGCCCTCATGGGTAAAGCAGCCTTAGGGTCCGTCCCATTCGTTCGGTACTACCACGCGATCTGCTGATATTTCTGTATGCAAGGAAAGAACACCATTAGCGACGTATTAGCTAACTACGATCAACCTCACCATGCTCAATAACAAATGATTCGCTTTAGTAACTTTCGCTCAGTGCTTCGATTAAAAGAGGGGAACGTAAAGATATAAACATTTATTTCACATTTATTCACACGTCCGCGCTCAAGGGTTTGATTTTCGATGGCGCAGAGCACGTAAGTAATGTGACTAGCCAGCCCAGGGACCACCTGCACCCGCGTAGCGACCACTGGCACCGGCAGCGGCCGCAACAGGATTGGCGTTGAACACAGCATCTGCGCTGGCACCCGGAGCAGTACCCGGCTCGTTGGTGTCGACGGTGGCACGGAAACCGTTGGCATCGGCCACGTACTTCACTGTGCGGAAGATACCGTTGGCATCCCTGTATCCGTAGGCACCGGTCTTCGCATTGCTGGCGTCCCCTTGTTCCTTGTGGGAAGAGCTGCGTGCCAAACTCGTCGGTGCTATCGTAGCCGAAGTTGTACGGTTGGGGGAGGCTGTGGAAATTGAAATAAATAAGGCGGGACCAAAAGAACGCCCGTATCTGTTATGTCAATGAATGGTTCGTAGAATGCAGAGCATGGAATAGTGGGGTACCGCGTCGTATACACTGCCGGTTGGTGCCTAATTTGTTTCAGTGCAGGTGCCATGGATCGTACATTCTCGAAACAACAAATATATTTATATCTTTATAGCGTAAACATAGAGATCTCTCCTCTACGTTCAGGCATTTTGAAAATTAATCTCGATTGACGATTCTTTGCTTTGTGTCGCAAAAGGCTACATGTAAACACCAGGTGTACTTGAGCAACGTGGAATTTCTGCAAGCGCGCCTAAAATTATTTTACTCTACTGATCAAAATTGTTGAAAAAAATATAATAGGGTGTTGCATAAGTAAAATGAATTTACTCTGCTTTAATTCACTATATGTAGACCAAGAAGTTCAAATATTAGATTAAACTAGTCATAGAAGCAATTGATTTTTTAGCGGGCGGAAATGTTCGTGATGCAGTTGAATATATATATTCTATACAGGGTGTTTCAAAAAATGTATGTGTCCAATATCCTCCAAAAATTAGGAAAATGCGATATTTGCTGGCTGTTTTCGCTTTTTTTTTCTGTAACGGCTTGACACCATTCGGGACAGTAGTTAGGAAGCTTATTTTACTAACTTTTTAATTAGTGTAGTTAAGCGGTTATGTCAAATGAAAGAGTTGAAATTTTTTCATGCAAAAAAACCCATCGCAGCTTTGATACATAGAAAAAGGCGGCCTCTGTTAAATATTGTGGCGTAATGAAATTCAGGCAAATTAAACTGCGAAACCGAAACCCAAGCACCGGTGAGCGCAACAAGCACACGACTAGAATGACGTCACCGTTCAAGACAACCATTACAGACGTGCAGTTCTTCCCCTTTCGTTAACGTATGTGCGCCATGCGTGCTATTATTGCAAGCGCAGCCCACACACCACACAACGAAGTCGGTCGATGGTTGATAAAACGACGCTCACTCATTCTCGACGTCTCAGACGAAAATGGCAGTTGCGCTTTTCCCGCGTTTTGGTTTCCGTGTCGCCGCTAAATTTGGGAGAATTTCATTACTTCGCAATAATTACTAGAGGCCGCTTTTTCGAAATCTCAAAGCTGCAATGGGTTCTTCGCATGAAGGACTTCATTTCTACCATTTGACATAACCGCATTACTCGCACAAATAAAAAAGTTAATTTAACTTTCTTAATTACTGTCCAAAATTATGTCTTCAAACTATCTTAAGATGCCTGCCGCAACAGAAAAAGCAATTATGAAGACAGCGAGCAAATACCCCATTTTCCTGCCTCCGTTTTAAGGACATCGGACACATTTCTTGAAGCATCCTGTATATACACAATAACACGTACGTAGGAGGCACCAGCAGCGGAGAAGCCCGGCGTAGCAGCTGCAGCAAAAAAGTGGTCCTTGAACCCATAACGCTGGCCGCCTCCGAAGACGTTGCCCGCTCTCACAAAGGTCAGCAGGGCGAGGAGAACAGGGGCCTGTATTGGTTGAAATTGACACGAAGAATCGTTCATGGTTTGGAGAGCATTTCCTGTAAGGAAAATTTGCGCTCTGCCCATGTAGTTAAATTACGTACACAAAAAAATAACGTATAAGGGCTCTGTGTTGATAATAATTAAAAACTCAATAATATGCGACAAATTTTGTCACACAATGAGAAGCGCAAGTTGGTTCATCTTAGTAGGAAAGTTATGAGCATGTCGGTGAAATCTCTGCAACATGTAATTAAGTGAAGGGAGCCACTTGAATCCCGTTGATACTTTGGTGAAAGAAATACCAGTAGGCCTATATTGGATGAGTTTTCAATGGATTCAATAAAAGTAAGGCAGTTATGCGTAATATTGCATATTTTCCTTCAAGAAATTTTGCTCAAGAGCGGGCGAGTGCATGCACCGACATGGATTTACAACACACAATACTATGACCTCCTTAACTACGTCATTTGTTATATTGAATTGTAGCACTTTCCTTACTAAAACATGAATAATAGCCTATAGAGCGTAGCAACTGCTTCCAAGTTACCTTAGATATCATATTTGCTGATAGTAGTTCACTTCGTGATCTGTCTAGCAGGGCAGCTACAAGGTGGTTGTGAAGCGAAGAGAGCCGCTCTGCACTTTTATACGCCTGACCTGACGATGCGCAACCATCCCCTTCTCTCATCTGACGTCACAAAGGAGGGGTTCATCCTTGCGTCTTCGCTCTTTCTAAACCACTACATCCTTGCGTGTCGAGTGATTGGGCCATGGTCAACAATGTTAAGGAGCTGTAACCGTGATGGCATTCCACTCACGCAGGCCTGGCGCTTTTAAGACAGACTGCGTTGCATTCCCCTGCTACTCTCGCTTTTTCTGTTGTATACTGTGCCGACCATAACGCCACTCGCGCTGCCTGTTCTAATTTAATTTCACGGGAACTTCTACACGTGTAATCACGGTCTTGAGCGCACCGCGTCCAAATGTCGATCATGACCGATTGTTCTACATTGTGCTTGAGCGCGCAACGCGAACAGAACAGTTTATTCTCGGAACTAGAGGCTGGCACCTTCTCGACGCGCCTTAGCGACGAGAAGGTGAAAATGCGACGCGCCTTAGCGCTGATCAATTTATTCAACGACTGACGACTGTCTGCGCCGATATCTTCGCACTTTGAGTATTGCTATTTTTCGGGGCATAAAAAGTTTCATCTTTACGGGCTGCGGTTGCTTTGTTACCGTCACAACCGTGAGAATAAAGCTGATGTGAAATGAGCTTTAAAGCTCCTCATGTAGATTTGACGCTGCGTCCGCATAACCAACATTGCAAAAAAGGGCTGAACTTGGTGGCCGGACGGGTAACGATTGAGACATATTGTGCAAATGAGTTCTGCGGAAACCCGCAAGGTGGCGGAAGGGTAATGAAAGGGAAAATTGACAACCACCCGTTTGTAGCACGAAGCCACAAGGAAGCCCGTACGGATTTCTCAGAAAGAAAAGCTTCGTAGTTGCCCGAAAAATTCGTCCTGGTCCGGGGGTTCGAACCCGGGACCAACGCCTTTCCGGGGCGGTCGCTCTATCAATTGAGCTAACCAGGAAGCTAGCAATAGGCAGTGCGAGGGCGAATTCATCGACAACTCGAAGCACATGGACACAAGTAATGCAAATGAGTTCTGCGGAAACCCGCAAGGTGGCGGAAGGGTTAAGAAAGGGAAAATTGACATATTGTGTTGTAATGGAGGTGGTTGGAGAAGTCATTCATTTGGTTTCTTTAGAATGACAGAAACTATAGCAAAAGACGTGTGCTATACCTTTGTTGGATGTAGCAACCTCGCGCCAAGAAGTCCCTCCTATCCTTTGCGTCCCCCCATTCAGAACAGATCAAGAGATGTATAGCTCATCCTTGTTGGCAGAACGCCCCGAAGAAATACTGTTGTCAGCTGATCAAACAGAGCTTCAACTAGCAAATTACTCGGTTGAAGGCAGCCGGGTACCCTTGACCCTGGTTTCAGTGCTAGAAGAACTGCACGGTGGATGCAACAGTGATTCACAGGACCTTGTTCAGGAAACACACAATCTAAGTACAAAAAGTGCTGTCGTTGAATACATACATGGTGCTTCTCATTGACTTAAAAAACCGACAAAAAATTGGCCGCGTATCTGCGTGCTTCGCTGGAAATGTCGTCGAAATAAGCCGGGTTTACGCACCTCAAGCGTATCGGAAGATGGCATTCTCAATGTCAATTCGCAAACTTTCGGCGCTCACGCCGGTTCTTTCAGGCCGTATCCCGATAATTTTCTCACGAGTGGGTAGAGTAAATTGTCAGGGATCATTTCGGACACTAATTTTGTCCCGATCCTCTCCCTGGGGTGGCCCAGGAGAGCCTTCTGGAAATCCCGACCACGCCGTGCGCCGACCCAGGCCTACTCAAGCCTAGCTCGAGTGCGGCCTCCTGCCGCTTCATCGCCGTCCGCCTCCTGGCTGCCCACCACCATGGAGTACGTTGTCGAAGGACAGGAAGTGTCTCCCGAAGAACTATCGGATGGTTCCTGGTCACCAGGCCTTCGCGCCCAAGAAGCAACGCCGCGCGGCATTACGCCTGCGCCGCTGCCGCCAAAACTACGCCCACCAACATGTCAACCGCCCCGCCACCACCTTCGCCGCCATCGAAGCAGGCCAGTTGCTTCGCCACCCTCGGCCCCGCCGTCGCGCTCCGATTCCTCGTCTCCCGGCCGACAATCTTCCTCGTCCACGTCGTCGGCTGTCCCAAAACTTCCGCCGACCTTAATAAGCTTCAACCTTTGGCACTTATACTCCGCCTTACTGCAAGCAGCGAACTTGCATGATCTCCCGCCCGCATCCCGTGACACGGTGCGGATCCACCCGGTTAACAACACCTTTCACGCTCAGCGTCGCCGACTCGTCTCGTGCCCAAGCATACCTCCGCATCACATCCCTCACGGTGTCGGGCACCTGGGGCTACCTTCACTGTGCACCTTTACGCCCGCCACCGGACGACGCCCTGCGAGGCATTCTATACCATGCATCTTCGACGACTTCACGGACGAAGCCATCCTCGAAGATCTCCAGGCTAGTAACCCTACTCTTTCTATCGTGGGAGGCCGCCGTATGGGCAAGACTCCCCACATTCTCCGTCGCCCTCACCGAACCCAAGGTACCCCGGTGGATTTTCTACCATGGTGTCCAGCTTCGCCTTCTTCCATTCCGCAACAAGGTCGAAGCTTGTTTCACCTGTTGCCTGACCGACCACCGAATCCGACGTGTGCCCCAAGCCACGACAGGATCGGTGCCACCGTTGCGGCGCTACACATACCCCGCCCCCCGAGGGTTCACAGCCCACATGCACACCCGCTGCATCGTGTAACGGGGATCACTCTGACGCACAGCTCTAGATGCGCTATCGCTATGCACAGCGGCCACAACGCCAGAAGACTCTGCCACCGGCTAATCCTGTCTCGCCACAACAACTCCCGGCAGAGCTGCGCGACTCCTAAGAATGCAATGGCAACGGCGGCCCTGCGCCGCCACTGTAATTGCCGCAATTTTCTCCCATCTCCTCGCCGGGACGGCGCCCAAAGCCGCCTCTCAGCCCACCCACTCAGTGTGGTCTTCTCCCGGCGCTCCACCAGCGCTCCCCTCGCCGCAGGTCGCCACACTGCAGCAGGAAAAACGCCTTCTCTACGACAGCAACCTGCCGCACAACGTTCTCTTCATAGAGGCACAGAAAACTGAAATCACGTCTCTCCAAGCCCAGCTGAGCACGCTTTGAACAGAAGCTCGAGGCAGTTCCTCGACCGCTTATCTCCTCTTCCCTCATCCACCACCTCCGCATCGGACATGGGACACTGAACCCGCCGACGGGTGCGTCGGCAAGCGGAAAAGGCACACCACGCCTCTTAAGTCTATCCACCTTCTGAGGAAATCCAAGCAGCCATCAAAAACGGGCCCAAGCAGATTTCGAGAAGCGGCTAGATAGCCGCTTCAATTCTGTTCACCAGCTTCTAACGACGCAGCATCGAGGCTCTACACTCCTTGCGCACGGACCTTGCTGCTTTCCCCGCCAACAGCGTCCCTTCTTCAATCACTCCAGGAGACGGTCGATACCCTGCACGCTTTCACGCTCGAGAGCGTCCGGGCAAAAGCCAGCCCTTCATACCCGCGCTTCCAACGCCGCCTCCATTACCCGACCCTCGGAATCGCAAGCCGAGGAGACTTCTGCTAACGCTAATCATGGCTGACCGGTCTATTGTAACTATTTGGCAGTGGAACTGTCGTGGTTTTCGCCCCAAGCGCAGCCACCTTCTCCTACACCTCCAACAACTTGACCCTTCGGATACACCTGATGTCCTCGTGCTCCAGGAAACAACACCGTCGTTTCTCTGTCGGGCTACGTTGCCCACGATCAAGTGGCTCATCATCCCGCACCCCATCCCGTCACGGCCATCCCCTCACCCGGCGTACGCTCACGGTCAACCTGGTTGATTTACCGTTTCCTGCGGTCCGCCACGTTTTTATCGAGATTCTACCTCAGAAACGGGAAGATCCTTCCCTCTTCATACTAAATGTCTACAAACCCCCCGTGTCACCGAAGATTCATCTCTTCTCGCCCTACTTCGCGCCGCAGGAGTAAGAGTGGCTAAATCCCCTTTCCTGGTTCTCGGCGACTTCAACGTGAAACACCCGGACTGGGGTTACCCCAAAACCGACGGCCTGGGCACGAAGTTGTGGCAACTTGCTCATGACCTTCGCCTCCACAATGCTCACTGACCCAACACAACCTACGCGCATCGGCAACAGCGTGTGCCGCGACACCACCCCAGATCTCAGCCACTGCCGTTACGTGCACGATGCATGCTGGTCCAACACACATCAATCCCTGGGCAGCGACCACTATATTCTCACCATGCAAGTCCACACGTCCCCGTGCAAGCCGCGTCCACATGCTCTTCGTTATACGGACTGGGACGCGTTTCGTGCGCGTCATGGCCTCTGCCACTCCCCGATATCGACGACCTCTCGCAGTGGACTGACCAGCTACTGGCGGACCTCGACAGGGTCACGGCTTCGATCCCCACTACGGCAAATCACCCAGCGATTGACTCCCGCCTTGCTCACCTGCAGGCCGCTCATACAAGCCTCACCAACCGGTGGAACAAGCAACGACATAACCGTCGTATTCGCCGCCGAATCGCATACCTAGACCGGGAGATCGAAACGCACACCACCGCCCTTGCTCGCCAGCAGTGGGAACAGCTGTGCTCGGGACTTTCCAGTCAGCTCGGCTCTAAGCAATCATGGCATCTTCTACGCCATCTTCTAGACTCAACGTCTGCGAAGTCCGTCACCCGGCAGCAACTGCAGCGTGTTATTCGGGCCTATCCAGGTGACACATCAGCGCTCATGGCAGACCTGGCTGCCAAATACCTCCAACGTCTGCCCTCTGATGCTTTCTCCCCCCCTCTCGAGTCCTATTCTGGGTCTCCCAACCCCGAACTCGACGCCGACATCACTGAAGCGGAGGTTTACGCCGCGCTTCACAAGCTCCGCACCACCTCCGCCCCTGGCCCGGACCGAGTCCCGAACAAGCTTCTTCGCAATCTCGATGCCCCTTCAGTCGCCGCACTTCTTTCCTCAATGTCTGCTGGCGCTCCGGCAATATCCCCCAGTCGTGGAAGCATGCGCGCGTAGCTTTCATTCCAAAACCTGGCAAGAAACTCACGATCGAAAATCTCCGGCCCATCTCCCTTACCTCGTGCGTCGGCAAGCTCATGGAACACGTCGTTCTTGCTCGCTTGCAAACGCACGTGGACGCCCACAGCCTCCTTCCCCATACTATGCTCGGTGTCCGCCCTGGCCTCTCAACGCAAGACGTTCTCTTTCAGCTTCACCACGACCTCCTCAGCTCACCCGCTTTCTCAGACACGAAGGCTCTCCTCAGCCTCGATCTTCATAAGGCGTTTGACCAGGTCTCTCATTCGGCTATCCTAACTGAACTTGGAGCCCTCAACCCCGGCGCTCAACTCTTCAACTATGTTCGCTCCTTCCTTACCGATCGCACTGCCAAACTCATCGTGGGGAGATCTCCCCGTCCCCCACGTACACTCTCGGCTCTCGCGGTACACCCCAAGGCGCAGTCTTGTCGCCTTTTCTTTTTAACCTCGCCCTCCGCTCGCTTCCCGAAAAGCTCGACCGCATCCCCTGGCCTAAAACACACCCTGTATGCGGATGACATGACTTTTTGGGTCACGTCAGGTTCCGACGGGCACATCGAGCAGACCTTGCAACGCGCCAGCGACGTTGTCATGGGCCATGTGCACGCGGCTGGTCTCACCTGCTCGGCGGCCGAATCAGCCCTTCTCCTCATGCGGCCCCCCGACCGGCGCCGGCACAAGACACCCCATCCCACCATCGTGGTTTACGCTGACTCCACCCCCGTTCCCGTCGTCTCGCATCTCCGAGTGCTGGGGTTGGTCTTTCAATCCAACCGCCGCAACACTCACACTATCGACCAGCTCTCGCTTTCGGTTCAGCAGACTGCGCGCATGCTAGCTCGTGTTCGAGCGCGGCGCGAGGGTATGCGCGAACGCGATCTACTCCGCCTAATTGACGCTTTCGTCATTTCCCGTCTCACCTACGGCCTGCCTTACACTCACCTTCTCAAATCTGAACGCGACAAGATCGACGTTCTCATCCGTCGGGCATACAAGACTGCCCTCGGTCTCCCCCCCCCCCCCCCAACGCGCGTCAACGGAACGCCTCCTCCGCTTAGGGGTACACAACACCATCGACGAGTTGGTTGAAGCTCACCGTACCGCTCAAGTGCAACGCCTTTGCCGTTCGCCTTCTGGTCGCTGGATCCTCTGGTCCATCGGCCACGATACCTCCTCTCATCCACCGGACCTGGTCTCACTACCGCACGCCCTTCGGGCTGTTTTCTATGTCAAACCGCTATCCAAGAACATGCTCGCGGGCCACCATGACGCCCGCCGTCAAGCCCGCGTGGCCATGCTTCGTAACAAGTACGCCAACCACCCAGCCGTCGTTTGCGTGGACGCGGCTCGTTACACCTCGCCCTGCGACGCCTTTGCCGTCGTCTCCGTCTCGCCCTCCTCGCCGGTGCACGCGAAGTCGACAGTCATAGCCGGCACCATGCGCACAACCTACGCCGTCGAGGCTGAGGAGGCCGCCATTGCCTTGGCTGCCACGTCTACCGAAGCCTGTGTAGTACTCAGCGATTCTAAGCCCGCCATCTCGAACTTCGCCCGAGGCCTTATCTCGCCTACCACCCTACGGCTCCTTCGCCCGCTCTTGCTGCGGGATGAACCGCGCCACATTGAACTGGTCTGGGTCCCCGCCCACTCGGGTCACCCCGGCAACGAGTCAGCTCACCAACACGCTCGAGGATTCGTCAACCGAGCGGTGGGCTCCTCTGGGTCGGACGCCCTTGTGCCAGAGCCCCTGGTAACCTACCATGACATCACCCAGCACTATCGCCTTGAACGGTACGCCTACCCACCCCCTCACGAAAGTCTTCCCAAGAGGTCCCAGATCGCCTGGCGCAGATTTCAGACCCGCACCTTTCCGTGCCCCCCTTGTGTACTCTCACATCCACCCGGGCGTTATCGATTCACGCTGCTGTCTGTGTGGAGGCGTTGCTTCGCTCAACCACATCCTCTGGGCTTGCCCGGAGGATCTCCCGCCCACCGACCTCGTTTCGCCACCCCACACCGAGGAGAAATGGGAGGCCCTTCTCTTCAGCACCGACCGAGACGTCCAGACACGGGTCCTGGCACGAGCTGAGGACACCATTGAGAAGCACGGCCTGGCAGCATACATAGCCTGAACCTCCCCTTACCCCCACACCCATTGACGAATAAAGTTGTTACTCACTCACTCGAAATACGGTAGTCTTCTGCTGGCCGTACTACACGAGTCCTGGTCTCGTCCACGGTCACCCGTAATAGTTTTCTCTTACCATTTCAGTCCTGGCATGACCAAGCGTCTTCTCGCCGCAAGCACGGTGTTTTTCGTACCGTTAAATAGCAATTTACTAGTACGAGAAAAATCGTTTTGCTCTTTAGTGTCCCTTTAACCCAGTGGGGCCCACGCAAGAAGTACTCGTTGGATTTTGAGATTTCGCACATTCAATTAAATGCAGACAACAATCCTTGCAAATTTTCATAGAGTTGTTTCAATATCTGCTTCAGAACTTATGATACTGTACTTTAGAAAGTACTCTGGGCCCTCGACGTAGCTATAGAAAAAGCTGGTGTGATGGAAGAATGGAGAGTGCGCTAGGTCCTTGCCAAGGGAATACCAAAGTTATCTTGGCCCATGCAACTTACTGACGCACCAACGTTTTATGGAAAGCGTAACGTCCCGCTTCTTGCAACACCATTTCAATGTATTGTGGCATACCTGAATTGTTTTTCCAAGCTTCTTGTGAAAATGTCCGTATGGAGAGAGTGTAATAGCAAGCACAGCTGACGATGGAGATTCATACTTCTTTCGGGTATCGCTTGCGCTCACATTGTGAAGTTGCTGGCTGGTTCTCAGGCTGCGCACTGGTTTTCAATCTCTTTAGCAAACGCTCCGATGCAGAAACCAGAAAGGCAGTGGGAAAACCCGCCGTCATTAGGCGATCACACTGATTCCGGAAGCTTTCCTCTGTAGCATGAAAAGAGGATAGAGGAAAGCTTCCTGAATCAGTGTGACGTTTCAAAAGACGGCTGGTTTTCCCACTGCCTTTGTGGTTTCTGCATCGGAGGCGTTTGCTAAAGAGATTGAAAACCAGTGCGCATTCTGCCAACCAACCAGCAACTTCACAATGTGAGCGAAAGCGATTTGCAGTGATTCGATATGTACATTCCATTTCACATAGACTAAAGAAACTCGCGGTGCAGTATGGGGTGGACGTTGTTTTTTCGGGTGTAAATAAATTGGGCACCTTATGTGGCAAGGTTGATAGACGCGCAAAGGGGGGGTGCAAGTGCTGATGATAACGCTTGCTCAGTCAATCATGTTGAGAAGTACACACAGCGCGTGTTCTTGCAAGGTGGTATATAGAATTCCTTGCACATGCGGTAGTATCTACATCGGACAGACTGCCAGATGTGTTAATATAAGGCTGCGCTAGCATGGCAATTCTTTCAAGGGGGGGGGGGTTCATCTTACCTCGCCAGCCAATGCCATGATTGCGGTGCGGTTGAACGCCTTCGTCTGCGCAAACCTCGATCATCAATCGCCATCATAATCAACGCACACGTGAAATAGCGAGGCATACCGCATGGCGAAGTGCGATAGCCACTCCATTAGTCAGCCATATCTGTTTCATTGTCAGAACAAGAAATCCGTTTCTTGTCTGAAAAGAAACGTCGTTTCTTTTAAAACTTTTATTTCGTCGGTGCTTGCTTTTTTATTCATCATATTCAAGAAATCCGTTTCATTGATCGGTTGTAATCTGGCGTAGTGCATGTTTTTTTGTTTTTTTTTTGTTTTTTTGTATAAATAAATAAATATATATATATATATATATATATATATATATATATATATTGTCACGTGGTCGTGACGTCGACGAAGGCAAGAGTCGGCGTGTCAAGGAAGAAACTCTTTATTAGGCCGAACTTGTGGCCGGAAAACTGAAGGTCAGACTACAGCACTACACACTGGCAGTGATAGCGGCGAACAGAGCGTCGGCCGTCGATAATCTGAACATCGTTGGAACGCGCCGGCTTTTATAACTCACGCGTCGAACATTCTAGCCTTATCACTAGTCGTCGCGCAAGCTCTGGAATAATCTTGAGTGTTAGCGTCTTGCGTGTAATCTTAACAGAACGATCTACTACAAGCGAGAAGCTTCTGGAACAATAAGGCGCGGTCAGCGCCGAGTACTGCTGATAGTCTTTGTGGGCGGCAACCGAATAACAGTGAAAGAAACGCGCGTGGTAATATATATAATGGGAAAAGAATCACGCGGACCCCGATAGAATAAGGAACAAGAAAGAAAATGCGACTTTCGTTGGTTTGGCACTGTATAGTTCCACTAACGTTTCGTCTGGTGGACCAGACTTTGTCAAAGTAACAAGTACATCGTGGTGGGTTTCCTTATAAACACGCTTAAGTCAGATATTTTCGTGCAAGTTATCGATAGCAAGAATGACAAAATAAATAGCGGTCACACACACTCGACATAGGTTCATGCGCGCATATTTGGTACGCGTGGCAGTGAAGTCAGGTTACACAGAGTAAGATAGATTGCACACGCAGTTGATATGGCATTACGCACTAGTGATGTGGCAGATTATTAGATTGCACAGCACGTGGAGGCAAAAAACATGGTTGATCCCTCAGTCAGTATGAGGTATGCAGAGTCGGCGTGTTATTGTTGAGCGGCTAGCGCAGGCGAGTGCTGCAAAGCGCAGAGTGATTCCCCGTGCGGTCATTCCGGCCACTTATCGCCGGCGAAGGACGCGGATCGGTTCCGCGAAAGGGGACGCGGAAGTCCCCGCGCAGGGAAAGAAAGCCGACTCGGTGGTTGGGTCGTTGACGAGCGGAGACCCCAAAGAGGCCCCCTCGTTTGGGACAAAAGGGGCAAGATGGGAGCCCAACGGAGAGCGCGTCACGCGGGTGGTGCGGGGCGACGCACGGTCGCCTGCTTTCAATTGTGCAATTGGACATCCCCGCGCACCCTTTGACCACGCCGCAAGGAAGCGGAAGTAGCTTTGCGACTGCTTGGCGGCTGATGGATGTTTCTGGGTGCAATCACCTCGGGTGACAATTACGGCCTTGGAAGCGCGCGGGTGATCTGGCCCTGATCTGCAAGGGATTACCGCGTGTCCTTAAGCTGGCGGTGCATCTCACTTCCGCATGCACTTATCGTTAGCGGCCGGTGCCTGACAATATTCTCGCCGCTGTTAGGGCGGCTTCTTGAAAGGGATGTCTGGTGCGCAGGCTCGTTAAACTCGAGCCTGGTCTCCGGCGCCGGCGAATGTCAAGGCCGTTACTCGGGCGGCGACATAGGAGAGAGTGTGAGGACACGTGTTGTGCAGTGGACCTATCCCTTCACGTGTTGTGGATTGTCGCGTGCTGTTTACCAATGCCGTGTGTGTCACGAAAGGGTTTGTGCTATTGGATGTGCTGATGTGAACCCCCATGTGTGATTGGCTTGTTGGGCAACTCTTTGTCTAAACGAGGGTTTAAGATAGCATGTTTTGAATGTGAAAAAGGAGAGCGGAGGTTCGGGCTTGGACCCGGGCAGACGCCTGAGTGCTGAATAAAGCGTCTCTTCACCGGACAACGGCTCTTCCTTCGCGCTGCCACCGATCACTCGAGTCATCGAGGGGCACCGATTCCGAACCTCAAACACCTTCCCTCCTTAGCTAGTGTTGAAGCTAGTCGAGGAATAAGTAGGGAAGCGTGCAAATTAACTCCCTCCGTCATAGGAATCGCTATAACACGAAAGCGAAACGTGTCCTTACAGAAGTATTTGAATGTTTACTGTACATTGATATAAGATAGCTTGCACAACGTCTCTTAGTGTTTGACAGTTATAGCACCGTTTAACGTGGATGCATGCACGTTGACGCTTGGTGGTACATCTGTATCCCGACGACTAACGTCCATGATCAATGATTAAACAGACCATTGTGGTCATAGATGCTTGTGGTAGCTGTACGGTGAGAGCGGAATTAGAGAAAGCGGTGTGACAGCCAGAACAGCGTCACTGATTGGGCACCGAACTTGGGCTCAGGTCGCCTACTCGCGGCATGTTAGAGTTATTGAAGAACGCTGCCCGACCAGAGGGAAACGCAGCGCACGTCGCGTCTTCCCCTTTGGCCGGCTGCATTGCGCGGGGCGAGCTTAAATTGGGAACGCGGAGCTACGGCCGCGCGACGCACTCGCGCGTTGCCGAGCTATTTTTGGTATGGACGGATGCTCCGAGCGAGGCCGATGTTAGGATTAAGGTCGCCATCTGGAAGTGTGTTAATACGTTGACAAAATTGCACTTTTCCTATTCGAAACGCGTCGAATGGGACGGACGTGTAGAAATGACGCTTTGAAAGAACTAATCGTACATTTCACGGTCATAACGCATTATTTCACTTTAGCAAGAGCACTGTGAGAGGACAACGGTAGATATAAAAGGCTTTTTTTTAGCCTACAGAGTATGTGACCATGGCGCAGTGGATAGCGCGCCCGGCATCTCTTGTCGCGGACGAAGAGGTCGTAGGTTGGACTCCCATTGACGGAGCTTTTTTTTAGATGCGAAGCAGCTATTTGACTAGGCTGTGTAACGCTGTCCCTCCGTGCGTACGGACGAACGCGCCGCAACGCGCTCCCCTCGCCGCAGGTGTTGGAGCGGTGCCAAGTAGGTAACGCCGCAGCTGCGTGTTGACGTCACGCTCCCCTCGCAGTGCGCGTTGACGTCACTCTCTCCCTCGCCTGGCGCGCGCCCGCAGCTGCCGCCTGACGCGCAACGACAAGACCTACGCCAGCCATCGCTTCAAACGAATCTTCCAGCGCTCACCGCAGCACCCGCGTTAGCGCCGTTCAACCCGTGACGCCACCCGTGCGCAACGCTGCTGCTTCGCATCCCATCAGGGTTCCCTTTGGGAAGATGGTGTAAATTTTCTTTGTCTTCTGATCATGCGCATTTTTTCGACGTCATTTCCGTGACGGAAGTACGTCACTCAAATCTTGGTGGACACCGGCATAAAACACTTTCGTGTTAAAAAAAGGGGGATATGACGTCAGATCTACGCTACACCTAATTTCGTCGTAACGTAATCACATGCCAGCATTATACTGCAAACAGTTTGAGAAAGCAAACAGAAAGTCGCCACGCAGCACTAAGATCAATTTTTTGCTCTTTAGCTTCCCTCAAGTACCCTTCAAATACATCAAGGTTAATGGGAGAAGACACCCAAAAATACTATCGGAACTGCACAACACAGTCACTGAAAACGATACGCAAAACCCAGTACGTCAACACGTGGTCTGGTACGAAATTGTGGAATATAATGGGTGATTACCAACGTAACTGTAGAGGAAACACGAACGATATTAGAAACAAAGCTGCCTATTCCAAGGAATACCAGGTTATGATTACTGGTGCTTAGTGGGAACGCTCGTAAGTGTGCCTGGGCTTTCGTTAATGCCAGATGAGACGGTGTTAAACTTATAGATTAGGTAAGACTCGCGGGTTTCACGATCGTGATGAGAGCGAAAGCCTGACTCAAGTATAGTGGCCCGAATATTTTCAAAAGAATGTCCAGGTAAGCGAATGTGTTTTGATAATGGTAGGCTAGGAAGCTTATTTGCATGTGATCTATGCTTATTAAAGCGCAATTGAAATGAAGTTTCCGTTTGGCCAATGTACTGCTTTTTGCAGACGGTACATTCAAGCATGTAAATAACGTTAGAACTATCGCCATTAAACGAACCTCGAATGTTAAGGGTAAAGTCTGAAAACGTGCTAATGGCTTTCTGTTTTGTTTGCATATGTACGCACACCCTGCAACGTGCTTTGTTGCAAGCTGCACAGCCAGTTATTCTGTGCTCATTTACTTTTGATGACGTTAATAAATCTCGGAGATTCTTGGACCGTCGGTATACCATGCGAGGTGGTTCAGGAAAAATACTCTTGAGATGTTCACTTTGAGCAAGGATATTATAGTGGCGTTTTAATATGGAATGTACCTTTGGGGCTGAGGCTGAGTGGGTTAGTACAAGGTTGGTGCTACTCTGGTTTTCGGGCAAACGCTTCCCTTTCAGAATTTCCGCTCTATTTAATTTATCTGCTCGACCTATTGCGTCATCGATTAAAGCCGATGGATATTGCCGTGTCGTGAGGGAAGTTTTAAGTTGTTCGCAATTAGCATGAAATCCTTATATATATATATATATATATATATATATATATATATATATATAAACAATGAAGGGCTAACATAGGACCCGGAAGTAACAGTTCAAAAAATATATCCAGCACGTAGGAAAAATGGTTTTTGGGAAGGACTGACGTTTCGGCCGCGGGACAGGCCTTCGTCGGAGTGATGCACACATGCGACATCAACGCAATATAAGACGACCAATGACTTAGCGTAGCACTATTATTGGCTGACAAGCGATTGTTAAAAGCACGTGGGGTACAGTGCGCGTGATGGGACAGGAAAATGGGAATGTACGCATGCGCATTTGCGGGCGAAAACGGAGTGCAAAAATAAAGCGACAGTACGTATTGTCACCAAAACGAAAATACGTGATAGGTTCAACTGAGCACAGATTATTGATCAACATAAGCGCGTGCGCAACATCTAGTCATGATCCGAGAGAAAATGAAATGAAATAGGAAACTAATTTATCTGCGTAAAAATGTTGCGGTAATAATAACGGGGAAAGTCCAGAGTAACTAAGTGGGTAGAAAGGAAAGTTTGCCAGCACTTTCATTCATACCACAAGTGACGGCCTTAAATTTATAAATTAAATACGATTCTCAAGCTCTCTTTCGTGGTGGGAACGGAAACCAGATTGAAGGATTGTAGCTGTAATATTATCAAATGAGTGGCCCGGAATGCGCACGTGTTTTGATAGCGGAAGGTTCGGAATAGTGGCAGCATGACACTTATGGTTGTTAAATCGGTATCTGAAGGGCGTTTCGGTTTGTCCAATGTACTGTAAATTGCAGACGGAACACTCGAGCAAATAGATACAGTTGTAGGTGTCACACGTGAAATTACCTTTAATCTTATAGAAGAATTCGGAAGCAGTGCTTTTAGCAATATCTGACGTCTTCATATGCGCGCAGACCTTGCATCGCGGCTTCTTGCAAGGTCGACAACCGACATTATCGGGAACGTTTGTCTTAGATGAAGTTAGGATGTCATGCAGATTACGAGACCGTCTGAAGACTACCCGAGGTGGCACTGGAAAGATTAATTTAAGATTAGCACTCTGCGCTAGTATGTTGAAATGTTTTTTAAGAATTGAAGAAACGTTTGGCACCGATGCTGAGTGTGTTAGGACCAGGTTACTTTGTGCCTGAACTGAAGGTTGCTTCTTAGCGCGGAACAAATCCTTGCGATTAAGTGCATCGGCTCTTTTAACGGCATCCTCAACAATGCGGGGTGGGTATTCCTGTTGGATTAAAGCTTCGCGGAGTTGTTCACAGTTTTCACGAAAGTCTGACTGCTCCGAGCAAATTCTCTTAAAGCGGAGCGCCTGACTATACGGTATACTCGTTTTCCAATGTTTTACATGCGAACTTTTAAAGTGAAGATAACGGTGCCTGTCTGTAGGTTTCCTGTAAAGCTTGGTGGTTAGTTTGTTGTCAGATATGGAAACTGTGACGTCCAGAAAAAGAATGGTAGAACGAGAGTATTCATGCGAAAACGAAATAGATTGGTGAGCGGTGTTGAAATCAGCTATGAAGGATAAAAGTTCATTTTCACCATGGGGCCAGATGAGAAAAATGTCATCTAGAAATCACTTATATAAAGCGGCTTTAACGCGCGATTTCTATTGAAGTCATTTTCCAGAACCGCCACGAAAAGACGAGCGTAATTAGGTCCAATGCGAGTGCCCATTGATGTTCCACTTACTTGAAGATAATTAGAGCCGTTAAATTCAAAATTATTAAGCTGTAAGATTAATTTCAATAAGGTAGCTAGTGTATCACTTCCAATGGGTTTTTCATCAGACGATCCTTCGTACGCATGAACTACTGCCTGGATGCCATCGCTATGGGGTATATTGGTATAGAGTGAAACCACATCTAAAGTCACGAGCAGTGAATTATCTGGTATAACGAGGTCATCAATGTCCAACGAAAAATCGTTTGTGTTCTTGAGATAGGACGAGAATTTACATAGAAGACTACTGATTATTACATCAACGTAGCGGGAAAGTTGCTCCGTAACGGTGCCAATGCCCGAAACAATGGGGCGACCAGGACAGTTTTCTTTATGTATTTTGGGCAGCAAATAGAACCTGCCAGGGACGGGACTGAGCGGGACGAGAGAACGTACTGCCTTATCGCCTAATTGATTTGATTTTACGAGATCATTGATAGTATCTTGAACAACTGCTTTAAACTCTTCTGTGAGATCATAGTCTAGGTGCTTATAAAAAATCGGATTGTTAAGCTGTCTATGGGCTTCGCTTATATAATCTGTTTTGCTCATAATTACAACGGCACCACCTTTGTCGGCTGGCTTTATCACGATATCACTGCGTTTAGCCAGTGACGCAATAGCTTTCCTTTCCTCAAATGAAATATTAGATTTAAACGACTTTTGCTTCTCGTAGGCTTTAAGGACATCGTGTTGGACGGCTTCAATATACATGTCTAGGTATTTGTCACGTTGCACTGGAGGTGTCCTACGGTTGTTGCTAAACATAGCTGGCTGAGTGTCGCTAGTTGACGGACGGTTATAGAAATATTCTCGTAGGCGCATGTTACGTGAAAAATTCTCTAAATCCTGAGCCAATTGGAAACCATCATATCCGCCTGTTGCAGGACAGAAGGTGAGGCCCCGTGACAAGACGCGCAGTTCGTCCCTATTTAAGCTGACATGCGAAAGGTTTACTACGTTGGTGGACGGCGGCGTGCCATCCTCTAGCTCAGGAAACGAGTTTGTCGGAACCGCCGTTATTACCTGTTTTGGAAACAACGAGCGGTTCACGCCATCACGGAGCAACTTTTTACATTTTTTGTCGTAAATCTCGCTTAGCTTCTTTACTTTATATCTTTCCAATTCGGCAATTTCATGCGCACTGAGGTCACTACTCGCGTACAGTTGTCGTTCCGTGTTTAGAAAGTCTTTTAAAGCATGCTGGTAATGGTTCTGAACAATACGGGTAAGATCCAAAGAGGCCTTTGTAAGGATTTCGCGCCATTCAACGATATTTTTAGCGGACATATGGCTCGTGGCTGCTTTCACAGAAAGACTAAGCCCCCTAGGTGCAACACGAGCCGCTAAGTATGCACTAAGGGTTGAAGCATGCAGTTCGTTTCGGATGCGCTTTTCCACTGTTTTTCTCAGCTTTAACATGTCCAGCAATCTGGGACATCGACTAGTGCGGCAAAGCCGACCCCAAGGGGAAGCGCTGGGCGTAACTCTATGGGGAGCGTTCTTCAAAAAATGATTACTGAGCAATGCCTGATTTTTCGCTAATTGCACTTCAGGCACTTAATGCTGACAACCTCCTTATGTGGTACAACGCGATTAGTTTTAATCGGCCGGCTGGATTTTTTTCCCGAGACACTTTTGTGCATCCATTGAAAATGTATGGGGTGATTTTTGAAAAGCTAATTGTAGCGCAACGATAACGTATTCGCTAATTGCACTCTAGTGGCATGTACGGTAGGACAACCTGTCTTTGTGTTTGCAATTTCGTGGGATTACGCTGGGTGGGTTTTTTTTCCTGAAGAGCTTTTCCAAATCGATAGTGCAGGAAAGCAGCATTACAGGGGTAAAAGAATCACCTGTCGGTAAATCGATGAGAAAGTGGACGTTGATCATGGTAAAAACTCAGCAAAAGTCTGCAGATGTGACGTAAATTATGTGGATGAAACATCAGGAATTTCATAACCGTAATAAATATTTATCACTAATCTAACCATTTAATTTAAACTTATGGGGGGAAGCTCTCAGTGTAGAAGCACATATGTAGTACAGTACATATAGTGTTTCAATGTGAACAGTTACGATAAGGTGGTAGATAACAATATCATATGATTGGTTTGTACTGTTTATTGTTCTCATTAATTAGGAGTTCGGGTTAATTACAATCAATGACTTATATGCTATCTATGTGTTGAGTGATGTCATACGAAAAGTGTCCGAGATGGCATACAGATTTGAAGGTATGAAATTCCGAAGTTGCTGTGGCATGACATGACTGCATGAAGAATATAAATGACAGGTCATAACATGAAACTCATGACACTTATGTCATGAACGGTATGATCTACATGCCACATTATTAGCGCTCTCGCGGCCGTTTCTTAGTTTAAGGTATACCAAAAATATTGAGGCTTGTCAAGAGTGTATGACGAACATAAATAGCAGGTATTAACAATTATGACATGTATGCCATTTATGACATGATTTACATGCCACACTCATGGTGCGCGTGCGGCCGTTTCATTCACTGGATATATACTGAAATTGGTATTATGCAATGTTACTGCGTGACAAATATAGATGACAAGTATTAACATAAAAATCATAACATGTATGTCATGTATGACATGACTGGATATATACCAAGTTTGATATGGCGTGACATGACTGTATGACGAACACAAATAACAGATCCTTACATGCAAATTATGGCACGGATGTCATGTGCGGCATGACTTACATGCCACGCTCATGGCGTGCTCGCAGCCGTTGCGTTTCCTGAGTATATACCAAATGTGATATGACGTGACATGACTGTATGACGAACATAAAAAAATTACAGCATATCCACGGAGTGAATGATGATGAGTGGGGTGAAGCGTGCGTCCGTCCGTCCGTCCGTCCATCCGTCTGTCTGTCTGTCTGTCTGTCTGTCTGTCTGTCTGTCTGTCCCTAAAACTAGCACCATCCCACTAAAACCACTAACGCCATCTAGTGATATTATTTCCAAGATGATGATGATGATGATGATGAATTGTGGCTATGCCCTTTGTAGTGGGTGGGCAACTCTCAGGTGCCTTAGAGAAGGAAAAAAATAAATAAAAAATAAAAAACCTTTGTCCCACAGCCTAGGTAGATATACACACACACGCTGAGGTGAATTAACCTGTTCGCGACAGCCGTACAATGTCTCCTCGTAGACCAGCTACATTGTCTGAACGGACATATACACACAACGCCATCTGTTGAGCAATTCATGAACTAGAGGTGGCTGGCTACATACATACTACTTCGGTGGAGGAGGAGGGAACGAGCCACACCCTAAGGAGCTTAGCTCCTAAAAGCAGGTCCTTACATGCAAATTATGGAACGCATGTCATGTACGGCATGGCTTACATGCCCGCTCATGGTGCGTTTGCGGGCGTTTCATGCACTAGTTCTATATTAAGATTGGTATCACGCAATGTTACTGTGTTACAATGTTACAACGATAAACGACCACTATTACCGTAAAAATCGTGACATGTACGCCGTCAACGGGCGTCCAGAGGGCCCGTGAAAGAGCGGAGAGGCATGGCCTCCCGATTCCGACATGGGAGCAGCCAGCGGCGAGCCGAGGGCCCCAGCGGGTCCTTCCCGGCTAGTCTCTCAGGACATCATTAAAGTTCTTTGTCTGTCTGTCTGTCTGTCTGTCTGTCTGTCTGTCTGTCTATCTGTCTGTCTGTCTGTCTGGCTGTCATAGAACTAGGCGGTCACGTACCAAGAGACAGGGATGTACAGACCCGCGGCTTTAGGAGCTTCGCCCCTAAAAAAAAATACTACGCTTTTTACACGTGTTGGTACTGCAACGTTTTGCCTTTGGCGGTAATTATTCGAAAAGTACGCGAAAAAAAAATGACACCATCTCCCGCCAAAGGGGAGCATGAGGCGATGCGAAGCACACCGCGTTTGCATCGGTTCGACTAGCTGTTTCCGTTAATGTTGCGTATTGAGTGTTATAGTTTGTGTTGTGTTTATGCTCTTATGTTGTTGTTAACGTAGACCCGAACGCAGACCCGAACGTGGTATCGCGTGCCAGCGCGTTCTGACTAGGATACAACGCGTTGGTTCAGCATGCGTCTGCAGAATCTCGTTCCCCGACGTCATCACATGATTGCTGAAAGAGTGTAACGGGGAGAGGCCACACCGCCTTACCCAGCCCCTTACCCAGCTAGCGCGTGAGCTCACAGCATAAGACGCTCACAGAGACTATGTACATTATATACACACAAGAGTTATTCTTTTGCAAAGTACAAGGGCGTCCCCTGATAAGCTCGGGACACGGAGGCTCGGGCACTCGATTCCCTTTAGAGATGACGCAAGGCTACTGAACCTAATTTCGCTAAACCACTGTTATCGCTCAACATAATTCGTTATTTTCTGCGCTATTTATTATTCAAGACATTGAGCAACATTCATATATCCGTGCACTGACAGAACATTTTATCCTCCGCGTATAACCTGTAAGGAAATTTTCGAAGCGCGCATAAACCAATTAAAGAATTTAAGAGGAAAACGCGTTAGCGCAATCGAGCTTCGTTCACTTCACCTTCACAGTCGCTAGCCTCGCTTAATTTCTCTGCGGACATATCCACCCTGCCGCAAGGAAAGGTACGTCTGTGCGCGTAACATATATATTGTTTCAAACTGTCCTACAGTGCCTTTTGTAAGTACAGCATGCAAAATGCTCGCTAGGACATAATTCTTTTTTCTTTGATCCGGAAGGCTACAAGCGCAAATGCGTAGCTGCACTCTTTGTTGATGGTGTTGCTGAAAATAAGAAAGAGAGAGAGAAAACTTTATTTAAAAAGTCAGTCAGTAACGTCAGGAATGGCCCGTCGCCTCCAGCCGTCTGCCGGTTTGATTACTTATTCCTGTGCACTTGGGAATCGGTCGGTTGTCACAGCAGCCACTCACTGCGCAATTCAAATGTACGACGCTGGTGCGATTCTACACTTCTGCCACGCAATATTACATGTGTGAAGGGGGGATCCTCGAACTACAAGACATTATTATAGTGCTTTTTTATCGAAACAGTGTAGAACACCTGTTTTCCGTGCGAAGTCTTGTATTAGATTTCCTCTCGAGCCGAATATTCATATTGTCTATTTATTTGCATCTATCTCAAATCCTGGCCCCCGGAAGACGTTTATTTTCGCTAACAATACTTAGCCAACAATGAAATCACGCGCTGTTCGAAAACGTGCGCTTGGTGTAATATCAATAGTAACATGCCTCGTTTACGTTAGTGACGCCCTTTATAAGACAACTACTCACTGTTTGTCGTTTATATAATAATAATAATAATAACAATAATAATAATAATAATAATAATAATAATAATAATAATAATAATAATAATAATAATAATAATAATAATAATAATAATAATAATAATAGAGTGAAGAACAACGAACGTTATACTGGGTCATCATCTCCTCCGACATCGCAGGTCTGTCTGTATACCGCGCATTGCTCGATGGCGCTTCTCGTTCGCCCGCAAGATCCGTTGATTGCAGTCGTTGGTCAAGCTACCGGCCGATCCCTACGGCAGAGTTCAATAAACTTTTTTTTATATATATCTGACAAAAAAATTGAAGGACACTTTGTACATTCCAAAGTGTGTTCGGCAAAAGCGTGTGGCCATTCCACTGATTATGCCATGTCTTTTTTTCTTTTACACTCTCAGTGGCATAAGACACAAACCGAATGGGTGCGTGTTTTCTTCTTTAATTTTTTACCGCGAATTGCAGCGAGACGCGAGACTCATCTTCCTCCGTTCGCATGCGTTAGTATTTTCTCGCGTTTTGCGCATCGTGCAAACGCCATCCGCGTTCCAGCTCTTAAATTGACGGACCCTTTGTAAATTGGAAAGTGTATTCCGTGAACGCCTGGGTCCATTGAGACCGCGTCGGTCAGAATGACTGCAAACTCTGGGCACAGCGACGCTACGCAAGCAAAGCGCGAGCGCTATACACCAGAACACAGTGAGTTCAGTGTGTGCCGCCATAATAGGCAGCACGTCGCGCCACCTGTTGCATGCGCGGCGAAGCAACACCATGGAACTGCCAGGCTAGCAGACGCTCCGCAGTTCAAACGCGAAACCTCCCAGCCCGAGCATGGCTGTAAGCATGTCTCGTGCTTTTCCTCGCCTGGAAATTTGCGCTGTTTTCTTGTGAAACGTTGAGAAGACCTTCCTCGACGGTCCGGAATGTCTACAGCACGTGCATTGCTGACTGCGGAACTTTATCAGGTACGTACTGTCGCGATGCAAAGAAACGTGAACGGCGGAAAGCGTGGCTTTCGACTCGGTCGAACTGCGACATGCCTTGACTGTCGCTAAGCAAAACTTGTGCGTTCAGCCGGTGTCACCGTAGCGCTAGAATCCCGCTCCGGCTTGCGCTCATGCAGTGCATATGTATATCATTTGCCAGTCATGCCTGGCACTCGGAACCCACACACGCGGTGCACGCCGTGCGAAAGTGCCAGCCAGCGCAAGATGTAGTGCTACGCCGGCTGAAAGCACAGATTCGCCTAGCGACAGTCAAGGCATGTCGCAGTTCGACCGAGTCGAAAGCCACGCTTTCCGCTGTTCACGTTTCTTTGCATCGCGACAGTACGCCGTTACATTTGTACTAAACGTGCGCAGTGTGCGTGCACGCGTGAGTCCTGATAGTAATACCTCCTATTATTGGCATGCGGCCTGCGAAAGAGTACGACAATGATTTGATGCCGCATACTACACGCATACTGCACGCAAATTACTGCTGTAAAGCGAAATAGCTGGCGTCACGTTTGAATACACGCAGTAAGTGTACTTACTCGTACACTTTTACTGGGCTTGTAGTTTTTCCTGTTGATTGCAATTATCCACTGGCGGCGGAGCTCGTCGTTTTTCGTTGCGGATGGAAATCTGTGTAATCTGAAAACACCGCACCGGCACGACTCCCATGTTGTGTTGTCATTTTCACAGACAGTGCTGAGTGATATCTTCCTCTTGCGCTGATTGTTTTCGCATCCAAAGACAGCGCAGTGGTGCCCGGACGACTTCTTGTAAGTGGGAGCGGCGTGGATAGGCGCTTTCTCGTATTTTATGGTCCCGGACACGCCGCTTACCATGTAACAGATACACGCCTTGGCAGTTCTATACAAACATGGCGTCTGGGTGCGAGAGTATGCCGCCGGGAGCCTAGGTGCCTGGGTGCGAGATAGGCGTGCTCTGGTCTATAGAGTTCGACGCGACCGGCGTCCGTCTGCGCATCTCGGCGGCCACCTGGCTCCTTGCCAGAGCTCGGATGGACGGACGGACAGACGGATGGATGGACGGACGGACGAACAGACAGATGGACGGACGGACGGACGGAGGTCGGACGGACACCGGACGGACGTGAGCATGAGACATTAAAGGCTTTCGCCTTAAAGATTACACAATCTCCCGCTAAATGGAACCATGTGTAGATGCGAAGCAGCGGGCGCTAACGCTTACACTGGCGGCGGCGTTGACGCTGGCGCTCATCGCAGCGTTGCACAGGAGAGAAACCTGGGGGGCGCAAAGCACGCAGTGATGGACCGGTGTTTCCTATGGAACATCCCAATCGCTGCTAATGGGCAATGAGAGACAGAAGACTCGGACTGGGTACAGAGACCCGCAGTCCGCTTTTAGTTAACGCGCACGCTGCGAATTTTTTATCGTTCGACAACGCGCAGGAGAAATCTCCCACCGGCACCTCCTTGCAGGTCAGGATCCATTGCCATATATACGGGGTGGCCGGTGAACGGTTGTGCAGCGCGAGCAGTCGGTTTTTTCAACCTAGAAACTCGCCTAGCAGACGCTGCCTGCGTTGGCGTCGCGAGGCGAGCGAGGGGGGAGCGTAGGAGAGGGGAAGACGCGCATGCGCAGTGGGGGGTGTGGGCGCCCCGGGCAGGGATGCCTAGAGGAGAGAGGGGGAGCGTAGGAGGGGAGAAAGCGGGAGCGTAGGAGGTGAGAGAGGGAGCGGACGCGCATGCGCAGTGAGGGTGTGGCCTCTGTGAGGAGGGATGCCTAGAGGAGGGAGCGGTGGAGAGGAGGTTTTTTATTTTTATTTTTTTTGATGCGTTGGCGCATGCGCAGTGGGGGGTGTGGACGGACGGACGGACACCGGACGGACGTGAGCATGAGACATTAAAGACTTTCGCCTTAATATGGGAAGGTAGGCTACGTTGGAGCAGGCTATCCCAACATCATGACAGTAATGTACAAGATAAACATAAAAATACGAAAAATTAAGAATAAAAGAAGAAAAAAATAATCAGAGTCACTTGGTACATATATACACTATAGGGCTTATAACGAATGAATGAGCACAGTATATATGGGCGTAGTCCAGTTCATATATCGTGATCACATCGCGGATAGAGTCCGAACAAATAGTGACAAGGTATAATAAGAACTAAAGACAGTTAATTAAATTTGTGTCCATTAAAAAAATCACGGAGGGCGCTCACTGCGCGCCTTTGATTATCGGGATGTGGCCATGGTCCAAGTACTTTTCCAATCGTAAATGGTCGTCTGTCGAGGCGGTTCAATCGATCACTCAGTTTAGCGCGTTGTTCGTCAATTCGCGGACATTGAATAATGATATGCTCCTCTGATGCATCGACATGATCACAGTGGTCGCAGTGCGGGAACGTTCTTGTTTTTATGCGGCATAAGAAGTGAGGTGTGTATGCAACACGTAATCGTAGACGGTGCAGTAGTGTGTCAAATGGTCTATCAATCTTTTGATTAGGTGTAAATCGGAGAGACGGATCTATTTGATATAAGAGTGAAGACTTTGTATTTTCGTCAAATTGCGCAATTTGTGGCGCAGTTCGGAAAGAATCTTCTTGCTTTCTGAGAAATAAACGGGCACTGGTGTCAAGTGAACTTTTTTGTGTGCTGCTGTGGCTAATTTATCAGCATTTTCGTTTCCCATCACTCCTACGTGACTTGGAAGGCACTGAAAACATATCTCATGGCCGTCCAGATAACCGATGGTAATTGTTTTTAAGATTTCATACATTATGCTATCATCTATATGTAAATAAAAATTCTTAATCATTTGTAGCGCTCCTTTGGAGTCAGAATATATTACCCAGTTTTGCCTTTGCTGGATTTCAACAATAAATTTTGAAGCTTGTAATATTGCAACAAGCTCCGCTGCTGTAGACGATGTCTTTCGAGAAAGTCGGAAATCTCTTTCTATTTCATATACGGGTATATGAAAAGCCGCAGACGAGCTTTCATCCATTGTAGATCAATCCGTGAAAACAAATGTGAAACAATAAACTCTTCAACAACAACAACAGTAACACAATACTCATATGAGAATAATATATTTGTTGTTATTATTATTATTATTATTATTATCATTATTATTAATGTTATTATTATTATTATTATTATTATTATTATTATTATTATTATTATTATTATTATGTGAGGTACAAATTTTCTTTGAAAAAATTGAGTAGTTGTCTTATCAGAGGCGTCCCTAATGTGAACCAGGCATGCTATAGGGAGTATGCGCTGACGTCACTGCGGCCGCCATTTTGTTGTTCAGCCAACACAGTGAAAGGCGCGCTTTGTTATCTTGGATCTGCTTATCTCCAGAACAGTGAGGCTGCAAATTGTACAACAAAATGGCGCACGCTGACGTCACGTGAATACCTCCTATAGTATACTGATATTACACCAACACCGCGTTTTTGGAGCAGCGCGTGATTTCATTGGTGGCTAAGTGTTCCACAAAAAAGTTATCTGTAGCGAAAAATCCGGTGCCGACGCTGGTGTCGGCGTCTTCGTTGTGAGTGAAAAAAAAAGCATTGCCCGTGGGCGAAAGGTCGAGGTAGCTGCAAATAAATGAACAATACTAATAGCTCGCGCGTAAATTGAACCCAGTACTTCTGCACGGAAAACAGGTGTTCTTTTTTTTTTTTAATTGCGTGAGTTTGCCCTACGGCATCAATACATATCACACAAAACTGTGTAGCTGTGTTTCCTCCATGAAGTCCAGGAGGGACCTATGGTTCGGACCGTAAATCCATCGCTGCAAGTCAGGCGGCCTGGTGTGCTGAAGTCCCGCACGCCGCAGATGGCGTCGACGAGCCGCTTGAAGCCCAGGGCATGTCCATAGGAGGTGGTTCAGGTCTGCTTCCCGCACAGGCGCAGGTGTTCTACAACACAGCCACGCCGGGGCTTGAAACTGTTCGAAAAAAAAAAGAAACTATGATAATGTCATGTAGTGTGAGAAGGCCCCTTAACGTGTGTTGTGTTGCGTCCCAGAAGCGTAGAATGGCACTAGCGTCAAACATTTATTTGCACCGATGAGTGGTTGATTTAAAAACTCGCCAATAAGCGCGTCAAGCAAGTAATAAATAGGTCCTACCGAGGGACCTTTTAAGAAACATCACCATGTAAAAATATTACCACGCTGTTCTTGAGCAATACGTGCAAAGAAACAATTACACTATAGTAGCAGCAAGGAAACCAGACGAGAGCTATCTTCAAACTCGCTTGTACGCGTTCTTCGTTCTAAATAAAACTGGCCGAAATAATCGGGTCTCTAACCAAGACCTGATGCCGTTGTGCAGACCGCATAGCCAGGGAAACAAAGAGGTGTGCTTTGCGGTTATGTACGTACATCCAAATATCATCGGGGGTTTTACGTCACAAAACCACGATATGATTATGAAGGACGCCATCGTGGAGGGCTCCGGGAATTTCGAACATGTGGTGTTCTTTAACGTGCTCTGACATCGCACAGTATACGCGCTTCCTCCATTTCGCCTCCATCGAAATGTGACCTCTGCGGACGGGGTCCAACACGCGGCTTTCGGGTCAGAACCCGAGCACTGTAACCGCTACATCACCACAGCGGACGGTCGCATATGTGTATATAATTGGTTTCATTACGCTTTCACGAACAGTCAGCAAAGAGGGGAAGACGAGCTGTATAGCATGTCATGTACAATGAAATACATTTCGGACGTCTTTTATTATGTGCTCTAGAAACGTTAAGAGCGTTGTTTAAATTAAGGCGTCTTTCTTAAAATGCTTAAATTTGGAAAATAATTCAGCAATTTCGTCCCTGTCATGAATTTAGGCCTTTATTTCTGCTACGTTTTGAGCTCTTAAAAAAGATTATCACTGGCAGCGAATACGGCACGGCACGTTGCCTTCACTCTAGAGCGCGAAAAAATTCACTTGTTAAGTGACGCCAACAAATATTAGCTACGTGAAGCCTGTCTCTACATATTCTCAAAGCGTCATCGCCATCTCATAGGCTGATATTATTTTCTCGAAATTAGCTTTCACAGATTACAAAAACGGCCGCGACAAAAGGACGTCCTAACTTTCTTCAAGAAACCAGTGGGGCCGACAACTATACAACCGCACGAAATATATTGAAAAGGAAGAGAGGAAGGGCAGCACGCCCTTTCGAAATACGAGTTTGTCAAGCGCAGCCAAGTGACTTGTGCGCGCGGATTCACTAAAAAAAAAAAAAAAAAAAAAAACAATACTTCATTCACGATCGAGCAACCAACCGACCGCTCGTCGTACACGACTTGCGCTTATCAGTCAGCGATCACGGTTCGCTCTCGGTGGCGATAGTCGACATCGAGCTGCTTCGTTGTTTTTTTTTTTTTATGTATGGCCACTTTGTATCGCGCCAGTTTTGAAAGTTGAAGGTCTGTACGCCACGTGGTGTGAAAAACGGTGAACTAAAAGCGATGTCCCGAAATGCTGGGTATGAATGCACTGGAGGTATTCGCCTTTCCGGCACAAGGCTCACCTAGTCAGTTTGTCGCTTTGTTTCGTTGCCTTCCCAAGAACCATTTTTCCTACGTGCTGGATATATATATATATATATATATATATATATATATATATATATATATATATATATATATATATATATATATATATATATATATATATATATATATATATATATATATGTTTGTATTTTTTTCAAATAAAAATTTCACTTATTAGACCAGCGCTTGTCCTGTCATTTTCTTCTTTTTTTGTCTTTTGGCAATTAGTGCGCTACCCAACGATGGATAAGTTCCAATTCGCCCGCCTCTCACTTCTACTATTGGCATATATTATATGCCTTGTCAGTGTCAGTTACCCTGAAAAGAAGAAATATGAAACATTGTTAAACTTGCAGTATCAACTCGAGAGGAGTTGTTGACACGGTAGAGCTGTTGAGTGCCACAGTTTATGGCATACCCATTTTTCAAACAAAGGAACCGCACGTAATCACCGCATTTCCAAAACGATTTCGAAAGCAAGCACCCCAGGTGCGCAGGCATGGGCATGCCGCTGTGTTACGGTAGAAGGAAGCTTACCCTCTACGGAGGAGGACTGGCGATATCTTCTCGCTAGCAACGAGAAAGAAGACCACCTAAGGGCTATCCAGAGAGCCCATGACATGGCCGGGGAGATGCATCTCCCCGTCCCGTCGTGGGTGCGGCCCGCCGATGTCGCCCCCCTAAGGGGGGGGAGTGAGCGTCGTCTCCGGATCTAAATAAAGTTCTTTGCCTGCCTGCCTGCCTGATCCCTACCAAACTACAACCCTTCGCTTAGGTTTTTCGAAATGACCCGAACGGGGATTTCCCAGTTTTTTAAATTCGAAGCGTTTCTTTGCGTACTGCAGGCACTTTTAGCCTGCCTGCCTTGCCTGCCTGCCTGCCAGGGGCGTAGCCAGGGGGGGGGGGGGGCTTATGGGGCTTCAGCGCCCCCCCCCCCCGAAATTTTTTCGTATTGTCATTTATCACCGACCAAAACAGCTACCTGCCCCGGAAACAGTCTGAACTTTTTCTGGAATTCATCTTCTCAGTTGAAAACACACCGGTGCGACCGGTTTCGACCACTGGCAACCCTTTATCTGGCTACGCAATGCATCATACCACCAGAAATACCCTGCGAACAGAGGCACGGTGCGACGGATTGCAATTTTGCGATGCAGCTAGACGCTGATTTACGGGCTCTGCTCTCTCACGCTCAGCCGTGCCGCAAGGAGCAACTATTGTTGACTAGCCGGGAGCTCAGGATTTTGTTGATACTTGCCAAGTGGGATTAAATATTTTACATTCATGAATTCACCTGGCTTTTGGAACATCTTTGCTTTTTTTTTTTTGCGAGATTCAGCTGTAGAAACGGTAATGTCAATACACTTGCGGCGAGGATGTATTGAACACGAAAGGATTATATCTTTCTTTTACTGCTTACCGCCGACTTTTTTTTCGCTTGCCCCTGTACGGGATGCGAAGAGTAGTTTTGGACAGATATACGACCGTCTTGTAAACTAAAACAATGAAATTCCGTGTGTCACGCGTGCGCGGAACCAAGAGATCACTCCATTCCCATCAGGAAATTGCAGGTGAAGGATGCGTATACATCTCTTCTGACAGACGTGAGTAACTCAGCCGTCACTCTCGCCTCTGACTAAAAAGGGCACGGCAAATATAATTTAGGGTGGTGTTTGGGGAATACGAAGTGTGCATGATTGGAAACATATCCAGGGCCCTACTTCTCCCGGTAGAGAATCTGGGTAGATGAAAAGTGAAGTAAGCGCTGACCATCGTTCTGCTAAGTGGTTTAGTCTAGTCCAGCATGGCTAGAGCTGCACGTAGAACTTAGCGTCACCCAGTAGAACCGTAACACACAGCACACAGCCTATTAGAAGCAGCAAGATTGGTCCCGGCAGCGTATACGTTTTGAGGTGTGACGCATATTTACAACACCGCAAAAGTGATTATGGCCGCACCTAGGGAGCCTTCATTGAAAAGGTGCGAACGCAGAAAATTGAGCACGTCAATGTGTTCCTAGTATCCCTAGCAGCCGATGCCGGCTACACTGAGGTGACAAATATGAGCTCCGTCGTGCCATTTGGCCAATGACGGCATGAGAGTCGCCTGAAGAACTTGACACCCGGACCAAACAGCGCTGTTCGATGGAAGAAGGCTCGCCAACACTCTGCGGGACTTCTCGACTTCTTCGGATTTATCAACGTTGCACGGTCATCCACATGATAGCTACATGTTTACTGTTGAATTGATGTTATAGACAACCGCTATTGGCCTATGCTTCTGAACTGTTAGAGATTTGCCATTCGCGCGCTGTCATAATTATTGTATCAATTGCTAATTTTTCTCTGCATGCGTTGTGGCGTAACCACAGGTACGGAAGAATAAAGTACGATCACTTACTTACAAAATAATCCAGCGCCGATTTCTGCCCAGAGTCAGATTGAATTCATGGATCCGATAGGCCCATGTCTTCTCGGCCGCCATTCCCAGCCGGTGTCGACGCAGTGCCGTTGCAACGCCGGAGCACCGTGGCCGTAGAAATACAGCGCTTCGTCGTCGCGGCGTGTCGAAACCAGCTCTAAACTTCATGGGTGCGGCGAAACGTAAAAACAGCACCACACGCTCATCCACGCAGACGCGGCATACGTGTTTATCTAAGGCACCGCGGCGTAGTTCCTAAATCGTCGAACTCTCCGAGCGCGACACAACCGCCAAGGCGCCTCCATGAAAACAAGTGAGAAGCCTGACCAAGAGCGAGGAGGACGGTTAGTTTCCTTGACAACGGTTTGCACACGAAACGAATCTCCCGCGCGGTTCATCCCTTTGGTGCCTTTTGGAGACTAACATGGTTTGCACACGGCACGCATCCCTCTGTGGTTACTCCTCAACGGTCTATCCGTTCATCGCACGCGCTTTTTTGGGCTCCGTTACTCCTCTTTCGGGTAATTTTGCCTTAGAGTGTACAGAATGTGCCTATGGAGCGAATTCATAGATTAGGCAAACCTCGAACAAGACCCGCCCGGTTATCGTAAGGCTTTTGAACTCGAGGGACAAATCCGATATTCTAAGAAGGGGATATAAATTGCAGAACAGTAATATTTCGATCGGTCAAGACTTTTCTCGGAACGTTCGGGACATCAGACGAAAACTGTGGGCAAGTGCGAAGACAAACCGGGGAAAACACGAGAAAGTTACCTTATCCTTCGACAAGATGTACATTGACGGCGTTGCTTATGTCTGGGATGAAGAAAAAAATGATAAAGTGCCTGTTAAAAAAAACGAGGCCGGAAGAGGGAATCGCCCCGTGACAAGAAGTCACACGCATGTGTAGACTTACGTAGACAAGGAAACAAAGTTCAAAGCCGCGAACCTAGTTTTCCTTGAACAGATAATGCCAATAGTTCTGCGCACGCAGGTTCACCGCAAAGAAAACAGTTGCGTATCGCCAACATAAACGCCCGCAGAGTTATCAGTAAGGCAGATTCACTGCAAATTCAGTTGCTCCAAAACGACCCCCCATGTTACTATTATAATAAAGAGCTGAGACACGTTCTCTTCAGCAGATACTGTATTCTGAGGCAGTGTAGGATCGTAGGCCTAGCTAGCGTGAACACCAACAACGTCCAGCACAAGCCTCTCCTGCGTAGCGCTGACGATCCGGCTGCCGAGCTCTTCAGGGTGCACTTCTTCCTCATTACACTATCATTACAGAGACATGGTTACATAATCAAGTTACAGATCACCTAGTATTCCCACCATGTTATAGAACTTGTCGTATAGATAGAGCGCACAGGGGCGGAGGTGTATCTGTCCTACCAAAGGAACCAATCGAAGCAACACTTATTGATGAAAACCCTGAGATCGAGTGCCTATGTTCCCTACCAGCTCCGCATAGGGACCTAGCCAGAAGTGAAGAAATCGTCCTTCGATTAATCCAAACGGAGACGTTCCCATCACCGGCCTACGTGGCCTCGTATACAGACATTTCCCCCCACCGGCCCTGACTGCGGCCAATTGGCTACATTTCAGCACCTTATGTGGCGGTGCCCCCCACTTACGCGACAAAAGAAGACGACACCACATCACCGAGGCAGACTTTTACCAATGTATCTCTAGCACTGCCTCGGTCGACCAACTCAGGGCCGTCCAGGGGGCCTGTGAAGCGGTCGGAAGCCTCTGGCTCCCGCCTCCGTCGCAGGCGAGGCCCTAGGTGGGCTCCTAGGAGCTCCTCCCCAGGACATCAATAAAGTTCGTCTGACTGATTGACTGACTGAGTGCCTATGTATTCATTTGTCATGCTGGGGGCATTCGTTTGTGCTTATTCGCACGTTACAGACCGCCAGACGCGGCACTCGATTACATGATCAAACTAAAAGAATACATGTCTCCTTTTCAGCATAAGAACATTTTCCTAGTAGGCGATTTCAATATGACTAGTATTAACTGGGAACGACTTCAGGCGGGCTCTAAGAATGACCGAAATACTAACATTATCTTCGGCATTATGCTAGAAACACGACTTAATTCAAACGGTTATTGAACCCACCCGTGTACAAGGTTCTTCGAGTACTGTTCTTGACCTGCTATTTGTGAATAGTGACTTTTCGGAATACGTCGTTACTGTTGACGAAGTTCTCTCCGATCACAAGCTTGTGACTGTCGCTTTGCCTATATTTAAACCTGTCGTCACTAAACGCACTAAGACACATTGATTTAAAAATTATGCTAGAGCTGATGATGCAAGCATATTGGAATTCATAGAAACTTGTCTTGGTGAATTCACTGATACGGAGAACGACGTATTCGCGCTCTGGGCAATGCTCCTCAAAATATGTCGTCACTGTATAATTACATTTGGGCCTAACAAAACAAAAAAGGTCAGCAAACAAACACCGCGGATGACTCGTAAATACTGTAACTAAAGTGCCAACTTAAAAGGAGCAAAGAGAAGCGCGCCCCGCAACAACTTATCACTGAAATAAAAAGCAAATGGTCATCAGCTGTCTGCAGTTCAAAAGATTACTACTTTACGACGGTACTGCCTGGCTTCATGAAAAACGCACCAGAAAGCTTTTTGGCGGTACTTAACCGAAAATAAGAGACCTGTCACTGAAATAATGGTCGGACGGAACTACTGTAAAACACTTGAATGAAATCACTCAACATTTCAACAACTACTTCCACAGCGTTTTTTCCCAGTCAGACGAAGGTACCTTGTTTCATTCGACTGTTTTTGAGGCGCACGAAGTGGACTTCATTTCATACAATGGTATTGTGTCAATGCTTTTGAATTTAAAAACAACGAAATGATGAGGCCCAGATGATATTCCCAAATAAGTTTCCGAAGTGATATGTGGAAGTTATTGGTAGATTTCTTTTTATACTGTTGCGAGCTTCCTTGTTATCGACTAAAGTGCCCAATGACTGGAGGACGGCTCGAGTGGTGCCAATTTTTAAAATGGGCAATCGTTTATCCCTAGAAAATTATCGACCAATGTCATTAACTTCCTCTTGCTGCAAACTAATTGAACATATTATCACCAACCACACCACAAAACTTTTAGAAAGAAATTCAATATTAACAAATTTTCAGCATGGCTTCAGAAAAGGCTATTCCACCGCGACAGAACTGTTCTGTAATTCATACTAGTAGACGAAGAATTAAAAACAGCACTAAACACGGGACGCGAAGAGGACACATACACGGCGCTGAACTAACAGCCAATGTTTTATTGCGAAACAGGTGCAATATATAGGACACAGGTAACTGCGCAGAAACCAAGAAACATAAGCCAAAGTGCACATACATGTGATAAGGCCAACCAGTAAACATTATCAAGAACCTGTCATATCAGTGGACCCCAGATATCTAATTTCACAGGCATGAAGCGAAATTGAGGGTACGCTAGCGCAAGAAACATCTTGCTGATCAATGTGAAAGGCTTCGCTAATCTCGCGTTAGCGCTGCTCGTTATAGCGCCCCATGACCACACACTTATCAAGAATCGGCTGACAACCACAATTTTTACAGCGATCAGCCAGGTGGCTGGAGACAGAGCCTTTCAGAGCCTTTCATATTCCACCTGTTTCGCAATAAAACATTGGTTGTTAGTTCAGCGCCGTGTATGTGTCCTCTTCAAGTACCGTGTTTAGCGCTGTTTTTAATTCTTCGTATACCATGCAGCACCAACCAGCCCAATCAAGCACATTGTTAATGTAATTCATACATTTGCGAAAACGTTAGATAATAACGGTCAAGTTGACGCTCTTTTTTAGATTTCAGTAAGGCATTCGACAGAGTAGTAAATTATAAACTTATTCAGAAACTTAGAGATTACAATCTTCCGAACATTATAGTCCCTTGGATAGCGGCTTATCTTTCGGATCGTGTGCAGTTTGTCGCCATTGAAGGTAACAACTCGAGCTGTCTTCCAGTAACATCCGGTGTACCGCAGGACAGAGTCCTGGGGCCATTGTTGTTTTTGCTTTATATCAATGATATTGTCACTGTTGTTACACCAGGTACACAGATAAGATGGTTTGCGGACGATTGTGTTTTATTCCGGGAAATATCTACAGTACATGCCCAAACAGACCTTGAAAGAAGTGTGCAGAACATACAATCATGGTGCGACAGGTCAGGCATAGCTTTAAACAATGACAAAACAGTAAGTATTCGCATAACACGCAAGAAAAGCCCATTAAAATATACCTGCACACTGGCCGCTTCACCCCTAAGGGAAGTTGAAAATTACAAATATCTAGGTGTAACCCTCACCAACAATCTATCGTGGAACACACATATTAGTAATATTTGTTCCTCCGCTTTCCGTAACTTTGCTCCTTAAAACAGAAACTTAGAAATTCACCTGCCAGCATTAAATTACTTAGTTATGTGACTTTAATTAGACCCAAATTAGAGTATGCTTGTATTACATGGGACCCATACACTAAACACAGCACTAAAATAATGGAGATAATCCAGAGAAAAGCTGTTCGCTTTATGTACTCTAAGTTTAAGAGCACCGATTCCCGCACACAGCTCATGATAGAAAATGTCATTCCGTTCCTCGAACAACGTCGGCAGATGCTTCGCCTTAACTTTCTACAATCATTAATTAGTCATGAATTATCCATAGACCCCGCATTATATGTATCCCCCCCCTGTCCACAAGGCGTACACGTCATGATAACACCCATGAATTAACCCCTCATTTCGCTAGGACAGATATTTACAAATATTCCTTCTTCCCTCGGACAATGTCGGAGTGGAACTCCACGAATGAACTTTCCTAAATCAGCTCGTTACCCATGTTTTATGTTGTATTTGAAAATGTGTATATTCTTTGTACAGCCGTATTTATATCTTGCTATTATGCTGCCTTTCTTGTACGCATCTTAGGACCCTTTCTGCGTTATGTTTGAGGTTTTTATATTGTTTGGGCTATCTGTATTGATATTTTTGTATTGGACTTCCCGTTTTGTATGTAAAATGAGTGCCCTTCCTGCAAGGACCGAATTGTGGTCTGCAGTATGTTAAATAAAAATAAAAAAAAATATTACGTGCACCACGCATTAAGCTCCGCATCCCGCGTGAATGCTCGCTTAGTTTTCTTGCAAATAAATATTATCAGTAGCCTCACCTTATACGAAAGCCTAACAGTGTATTTTAGTGGAATGTCTGGTGGAAAGGCGGATAAAACTATCCGGAGGGTAGAAAGAAGTACTTAGCCTTGCACTGCAGTGCGCACTACCAGAAGATAACTTGACCACTTTTTCTATGGTTAAGTTCGATGCAAGTCTGCAGGACATAACGCTTCTCTTCTTAATTTTTTCTGCAATACTAAGCGGGCACATTTGGCGAGCGAAGTTGTTCCGACAATGAGAAGCAAAGCACGGAAGAAAAATACACGTACGCGATGTACTTTTGATTGTAAGCGTTTTCAACAGACGTTGATCAATTTGCATGTCATGACACTAGGAAAAACATAACGTTTGGAGTGGAATCTACTTGACCGATTATGCAGATGGGGCTCCGAATGCGTGAGGAAAAATAGGAACACCCAACTGCGCAGTAAAACATAGGTTTAAATTTCTTGCTTGCGTTACTTTCTTTCATATTTCATATCTGCAGTTATAAACTTGTGTTTTATACATGGCTTCCTGACTTGACGAAACAAGATTCATCTTGCGAAGATAACGTAAATATATTTACACAAGCTTTCGTATTCGAAGTCTTTATAAATATACAAAAAATGCTTGAAGTTGGCGGCGCCTAATAGATCCTGGTGGAACTATCTTTGAGGTGAACTGTTGGAGAGGAAAATTATGAGAGCTGTCTTGTAAGGAAACCTGTTATGCTGCAAGGCCATGTCAATTGAATTAAGAGTTAAACGTAATGTTTCCGTAGGACTAGAATGCTCCTTAAACAAGTGTGATTCCCCGAATGCATTCCAAAGATCGTATTTCGTTTTCAGAACTGCATAGACTTGCCTGTTTTCGATAGGGATGCTCTACGTAAACGACTCTTAATTATTTGCCTCGCAATGGTAAGCGGGCACATTTATCAGGAGAGGTGCCGCGGGTGATGTCAAGTGTAACAGAAAAAAACAACTGTGCTAATGATCATAGTACTTAACTTTGTGTTTAAGACTGTCATGATGACTCCCAAAAAGACTTAATACTTTTGGGAATAACTATGTCTATATACAGGGTGTCCCAGCTATCACGCAGCGCGATTAAAAAAAGAGGAACGGCGTTACGCGAAGCAGACCTAGTGCATATTGTTCCCAATATAGTGTAGTAGCCGCTACTAATTTTTTCGTTAATGAGAATTAATTAATTAGTCATAATTAAAATTGTAACTCCAAAAATATTCACCTAATTATCAAAGTGTCAATGAGGCAAATGTGGGCATGTTGAAATGACATCTATCTGTGCTACTTTCAACAACGTACTAATTGCGCGCAAATTTTTTTTCTTTCGGATTCGATTGTTGCTTCATGCATGGCCTCCGAGATTGTGCACCGGCGCGCGACCTCGGAGGCCATGCACGAAGCAACAATCGAATCCGAAAGACAAAAATTAGCACGCAATTAGTACGTTGTTGGAAGTAGCACAGATAGATGTCATTTTCAACATGCCCACATTTGCCTCATTGACACTTTGATAATTAGGTGAGTATTTTGGAGTTACAATTTTAATTATGACTAATTAATTAATTCTCATTAACGAAAAAATTAGTAGCGGCTACTACAGTATATTGGGAACAATATGCACTAGGTCTGCTTCGCGTAACTCCGTTCCTCTTTTTTAAAATCGTGCTGCGTGATAGCTGGGACACCCTGTATATATATATTGTAATGGTGAAAAAGCGGTACTCGGGCACGGGCGCATGCCCGGCTAGAGAAGAAGAAAGACGAAGGCAGAATAAGAACAGCCGGCCCGCAGCAAGGGTGCTGTCTCTTGTGGCTGTTCCTTTACAATGGCGCAGCCGTCGAAAAGTTCTGGCGAACCCCAGCTGACAGCTTGAGGTTACACGCTTTCCAGAGGAACGCTGTCAGGCTTCCCCACTGATGGAACCCGCAAGTCGGCCACCGCCGCAAGTATCCATCCCACCACCAGCGGACGGCGTCCAGGGCTCCACGATGGTTCCGGGGAACTACTTGACCGGCGGCGTGCTACTTCGTGACAACAATGCGCACAGGCTCCGTCTTTCTGCGAACGTGGATTACGCTTCCCAAGGTGTGGATCGCGCAACAGGGACTCTACCATCATCGGAGCCGCCAAGGGACGCCGTCCACGCTCCCTTGGCCTTGGATCTTCCCTCTGTGAGTCCTACGTCCGCCGCATAATGCGTGGACGTGATTTCTTGCTCATCAGGCGCCTCACCTGACAGCGGCGCAGAGCTCTTGCGTGTTCTCACGCAAGTGTCACAACAGCTCGACCGCTTGGCGTCGTTGAGCTCCAGGGTCCGGCCGGCCGCCTCACCATATACCGCTCTTTCGGAAGTACCGGAGTTCCGGAGGCTTCCAGGATGATGCTGATATTTGGGTGGCGACTATGAATGCACTCGGCTCTCGGTATGCCTGGGCCGACAATCATAAATGGCAGGTGGCCATCGACCACCTTCGCGAAGGTGCCGAGGCGTGGCATAAGTATGAGGGCATGAAGCAACGGACCTGGCTTGAATGGAGTGCCAGGCTCATCGCTGTTTTCGGCCGAATCCACCATGGCACATGCGCGCTCAACCAGACGGATACCGAGGATGGAGCTAACGAGGGGCCCCTCCTCGAGGCTGCTCCTAAACACTGCAGCTCATCGACAGGCAGTTTGGAAGCCATCCCTCGCACGAACACCGGACTCGGCTGGTTCTCACAGCCAGTCCAGAGAAATGACCCGCCTAGTTTCGGTCACTGGATCGACAACGCGGCACCATCACATGCACGACATCGAGGCGCCTAATACCCAGCGCGGCCGCTTCCTACGGTGCAAGTCCGCATCGACGGAATCGGCGAGCTTACGGCCGTTGTACAAACTGGAGTTCCACGTACTATGCTACATCGATGCCATGCCCCGGTCGCCCTCCAGCCTTGGTCCGAGGCACCCTTGAGCGGCCTCGGCGGGGGCGCGTTGCCTGTCGGTGCGCTGGATCTCCAGATACAAACCGAAGCCGGGAGACACTTCCTTGCCGCCATTCCCGTCCTCGAGGACTTGCACGCGGACATGGTTTTGGGAGCTGACTACCTCTTGTCTGGTGAAGTTCAGCTCACCATAGGTGGCGGCCGAGTAAAGCTCCGCTGCTTGACACCGAGTAGTTTCTCAGCTCCGAATTTCCCAGTTGGAAGACCGCAGTCACAGATGTCCAGGAACGAGAGCATCCTTAGTGACCAGCCGGAGAGACATCCGCCTACTTCACGGCAGTCATTGGCCGAGTGTGCGAGTGCTTCGCCCAATAAATCCATGGCTGCCGACGACGCATTTATGGAAGATATGCCTGTTTCGTCGGGATCTACCCACCGCGCCTTGACCGAAGCTAACGATGCGCCGCAACCAGATGAAGCCAGCATCTGCCCTTCCGGCCTCCCGGCGTGCGGCTCTACAGGCGACGACGGGCAGTTCATTGTGACTTCCAGCTTACCAGACATGTACCATGCGGATCACCACGAGGCAGTCTGCATCAACGGGGAATCCGACGCTGATCGGCCAGACGGCGGCCAGCTCGCACAAAGTAGCGAGAGGACGCCTTCATACAACCCTCGCGTCTGCATCGAGGTGTGCAGCTATGGTGGTGTTGACCGCTATGGACGCCGCGGTAGAGAACCACCAGAGAGCATCTTGCTTCCTCGCGGTCGCGGAACAGGCGAGTGCGTTGAAGGCAGCGCAGAGGTTCCTGCGTCAAACCATGAAGGCCAAGCAGCGCAGCCTGTCTAAACTCGCAGGCGTACCTCGTTAGGCAAGAATTTGCCTGATTTCCTGGTAGGCATGCAACGACCGGCACGACTTAGTCAGTGGCGTCCACCGGAGCCATCACTGCCCAACTTTCAAAGCAAGACACACCTACCGGAACGAAATAGTCAGTGGCCTCCGCCAGAGCCATCATCGCCCCACTTTCATAGCCAAGACGCACCATGGCCGTGACCGGCCTCTGCGAAGCAGCCAATGCCGCCCGCCAGAGGCATTAGTTTTATCTATGGCGGTTCATGGCCCAGGTCCTCTGAATGTTTCCACCTTGGAAGAGACGACCACCGCCAGAGAAGGGCCAACTTTGGCAGGACTGCATGCACGCAGCGTGGCCGAGTGTAATGGTGAAAAAGCGGTACTCGGGCACGGGCGCATGCCCGGCTAGAGAAGAAGAAAGACGAAGGCAGAATAAGAACAGCCGGCCCGCAGCAAGGGTGCTGTCTCTTGTGGCTGTTCCTTTACAATATATATATATATATATATATATATATATATATATATATATATATATATATATATATATATATATAGAAGGTCACATGTCAGCCCCCTTTGAGCAAAATTCCTCGCTATGCCCCTGCTACCTACCTACCAGTGGCGTACAGGAACTTTGTTTGGGGGGGGGGGGGGCTCCCATGTCAACACTATATATATATATATATATATATATATATATATATATATATATATATATATATATATATATATATATATAGGTCACATGTCAGCCCTTTGAGCAAAATTCCTCGCTATGCCCCTGCTACCTACCTACCAGTGGCGTACAGGAACTTTGTTTGGGGGGGGGGGGGGCTCCCATGTCGACACTATATATATATATATATATATATATATATATATATATATATATATATATATATATATATATATATATATATACATCAAACAGCGTCGAAAACGCTAACAGTATCATAATTATAATCAATTCTTGGCCAATCCTCCTGAGGGGTATGAGCCATGTCAGAGGCAACAACAACAATAGCGTCGGCTTCTGCATTGTGGACACCCGCCGCGCGTTGCTCAAATGCAAACACGTAACAACTATGACACACTCTTTAAAAAAATGGAGCCACCCTCGCTCCATTAAGAGAGAAACGGCGATGTCCCCAATGTTCGTCTTTAAATGGAGGAACTGTTCCTCCCTTTTGCATGGAGGAACGGTTCCTCCCTCGTCAAAATCAAGATGGCTGACACCAAATTGGCGAAGCGATTAGGCCTAGCGAGTGCATCGATTCTGAACCGATAAAGAGTATACGGCAATGGTAATCACAAAAAACGGTCCCGTTGAGCTGAATATCGAGTGAAATAACAATAAAATCAAGCAGACAAACCTGGGGTGGTGAAAACCTCGCGAAACGGAACGACGGAACTCGTAGGTTTCGCTCGGCCAGCGAGACGGCGTTCACTCTGGAAGATACGGATACTGCAAAGAAGTTCTCGCCCGGAGACTGCAGGCTAGGCTTGCTGTCTTTATTTACCGAATAATCCACACCGTGTAGCGACGTTATCCACGCGTTTACGGGGCAACAGGCCCCGAGATGTACCTCCAAAATGTACACTTGATCGCAGCAAAACAATTCTGGCACAGCTGTTTACACTTTCGATAGATAGATGTTCAACATTATATCAGTTGGTGGAGCTGCGAAAGCGCCAAATCCCTATTGGAAAAAGTTCCCATAGTGGATGCTGGAAAAAATGGTGGATATAGTGGAAATAATAGTGGCTATACTGGAAATTATGGTGGATATGCAGGCACGTACTGGGTGGCATAGTGGTTATAGTGGTAATTATGGTGGATATGCCGGCATGTACTGGGTGGCATAGTGGCTATACTGGAAATCATAGTGGATGTACCGGCACGTACTGGGCGGCATGGTGTACAGAAGATGGCTGAAGTGGACAGGATGCTGGATATGCCGGCATGCACTGGGTGGCATAAAGGTATACTGGAAATCATGGTGCACATGCCGGCACGTACTGTTTGGCATAGTGTACAGAAGGGTGAAGTGGGCATGATGCTGGTTGATGGTGGAAAGTTGCGGCTAGATAGTGGACAGTCATGGGAGGCTCTGCCGGCCACTGTAAAAATGCTTGGAAGCAGTAAGCAGATAGTGGGTGTGTTTATAATGACATAGGCAAGCAATACAAAAGGCTCCCAAACTGAAAAATTGACTTGGGCAATGATTACCAAGCTTGTAGCTACCAAATAATATAGTTGAGCGGTGTTTGTGATAAAGTATATTTGCTTTTCAGCTGTTTTCTAACTTTGAGCTCGATTATCTCAAAACCGTGTTTTTTATTACTTAGGTACCATTACTTCCTATGTACTCCAGATAACCAGGTGATTATTTTTTCTTGTATTCTGCATAAATGCATACAGCTACTGAAGCAGAATTGGAATTATGCACTCTTAAAAGTTTCTTGTTACAAAGTTGTCATTAATGGCAATTCACACAAAATTTAAGTCTAAGTGGTAAAAAATTTACCAAAATTCTTAATATTAGCCAAATTTAAGTAAATCTGCTTCAGTTAAAAGAGCGCAAAATTTGGAAAAAAAATCATATAAATTATGTGAATGTCGTTTTTTAGTCACTCAGAAAACGGTACCTTATAACGGCCAAAATGCATGGGAATGAAGAGGGCTTATCCGGTGCCCTTGAGTGACAATGCCTATTACATAATAAATAGTACGCTTGAAACTATACGAGTCAGTCTTTCTATTTCCAACCAAAAACTTGTTCGTTGTTTTGTCCCTTGTACATGTGCACTCGTGGACAAATGAAAGATCAACAAGCAAAGGTAAAATAAAATGTGTTTACTGATGCTACTACCAGTACAAATAACATTGGCATGATTTCAACTTGTATGCGTAACTTGATGCCTAAACAACCATTGGCAACCGTATAATTAATGGAAATTAGTGCTCTTGGGCCATGTTACTCGTGAAACATATTCAACTTAGCAATTTTTTGTTTGAATGTCATGTAATCACAATTGCAGACTTCTACCGCACAAGTGAATGTATTTTTGAACATCTTTAAAACGGCTTTAGAAGCTGCCACTTGTCGCTGGATGTAGCAACAAGTTAACAAAACAAAAAGAAAATTTAATACATTGTTTTAAAACTCTCTGTAAACATATTTACATCTATGATGACAAAGTAGAGATAAATTTCACAAAATGTTCTCGTCTTTGCTTTGACTCTACAGTGGTAAACATGCTCTCAAGTAAGCCGACAATAAACTTGGCTTACTTGGAAAATGCAATTAATAAGCCAACAACCAGTTTGTCACAGTGAAATTTTCCCACCAGTATTTATTCAACACTTAACACACAGCTATATAATGGTTAATGCAGCAAATCAAACAATTATTGAAAATTTCCCAACCAGGGGTGAAATATCTGGGCAAACTCTCGTAACAAAGGAATCTTGGTTTTGGAACAGAACCTAGTGAACTCAAAACAGGTTAACAAAAAAAAAGGACATTTTTCAAGTGTCAAATATTTTATCTGAAGCAGAACACTCGAGTAATGGAGCAGCTCAACAGCCTTGATGATTTTGTATTTCACTATATTCCTTCCTCTGTTCATTAACTCTTGCGGTTTCCAGACATGATTTCAGAGGAAGCAGATGTGTTCCACTTTGCCACGTTTACCTGTTACGATGAAGTCTCATCAATTCTATCCCCCACAGTCCAATTTCACAGACAACTTGAACAGGATTATTGGGTCCCATCAAGGTCACTCACATTTATTTTTATGTATCTGAAGTTATTGCTGGCTTCAGAACAAAGCCGTAAGCAGCAGTCGGCAGTGTGATACTGTTTATTCCCAGTGAATTATACAATATATCAAATTAAAGACAAATATTATACAATATAGCAACTTAAAGACACCTTGAATGCACAACTGGAATATAATTATGAAATCCTATAACAAATAAAGTTGCGGTATATACAACATACAAAGAAAGATGTGCTAGCATTACGCAAAAAAGAACAGTTACGTCAACATCACAAAAAGTAGACACAAAGCACAGATTAGGCACTATCCCCACAAAAATATATATATTTTTTTCTAATCATTGGCAGAACTTTTATCATTACAATACAAAGGCATTAAACAGCTATTTAAAGAAGATTGCTACTCCCACCTGCTGCTAAGGTGGAAGCGTAATTCCCAGACAAAAATTCTGAACTGAGATCAAGCACTCCTGTATCAACCCCAAAGTACTGCAGATAAACGGTGCAATGAGAGGAAACCTTTCCTTCACAGTTCTGAAATTGCGTCAGGCACTCACTGGCTTGAATACTTGCATCAACTTCGGCACTGTCCCTGTAAACATCAACTCTGCCAGACTAAGTGGAAACGCAGGTGCCAGAAAGTACAATTTGTGCATCTCTTTCATGGCATGGGATGCGCACAAAGAAAAGATAAGATAGTTCTGCGATCAAATGTTATTCCAGTTGAACAACCTGTACCTCTCGCTCTTAAGAAACCACTATACAATGAACTGGCATGCATAGAGAAGGCGTCCATCATCACAAAAGTAGAAGAACACATCAAATAGTCAAGTCCGTGGCCCTGGTAAAAACCCACAGAGGTAAACAAAAGTATTAACTTAAGTATTAGTACTTAGTAGTAAAGTATTAGTAGTAACACTGTAGTCTTGGTAGTATTAAAATACTGCCAAGACTACAGTGTTTATTTAGGTGCTTACTAAGGTATCGTTATGGCTGGGCATAGCTGTAGTATACTAGCGTGACATATCCAGTCTTTCAGTCTCTTTCAATTTTGTTTGGCAAGTCACAAATGAACGTCTTCTCTTCATTTGCAAAATTTATGTAGAGACAACTGTCAGAAACTTCTCTAGGAAACAACAGCTCCAAATCTCTGTCTGGCGACAAGAAACATTCGTTAACGTGAGGAGGCACTGCAGCTGTGTCAGCGATGATGAGCGGCCTGCAGAAAAGAGCGCATATGTCCACTTCTTTGAAAAACAGTATGTGTTCAATTCGCTTATATGAGCCACTGTCTGTTTTGACAAACGTGGTGTCCGATTTTGTTGCTCTCCGGTAAGTTGTGCTGTGGAAAACTTCTTTCTTCATGATGAAGCGCTCATACTCCATGGCCTGCGTTGTGGAGATGCCACAGGAATGCAGAAGTTTCTCCCTCTCATTAGCATTGAGAGCTGGGTCTCTTCCCTTGCCCAACAAAGTCACATTAGACACATTAAGTGCATTTTTGAGTGGTGTGTGCCCAATGAACGCTTTGCACATTTCTTTTTCTGGTGACGACAAAAGGGAACTTTCTACAAGTTCATGCAGTTTCTCCATCATGATCACACGCTCAGTGATCTGCTGCGGCAGGCCATGTGCAGCAGACACCAGGCGTACCATGCTTCCATTCCCTCCCTCAAACACAAAGGCAGAGTTTGCCCAAAGTGGACCAAGTGACCGAGCACAATTTCCCAAATGTTGCAAGGCGTGTACATTGAACGTCATAAATGGCGTACCGTACAGTGCCTCGCAGCGGGAAACAAAATTACCCAGGAGTGTCTCTGAAAAAGAAAGCAACACCTCAAAACCAGGCAAATGTGAAAGAAAGCAGGGACATACTTCATTATTCTTCAGTGACAAAAGTTCCATTGGGCTTAGTGGACATTCAAAGAAAGCCACTAAAACGTCGAAAAGGGAATAATTGAGAGGCAGATGCAGGGACAGTGACACAGAGGTGACTACTAACAACGGACATTTAGTTTTGAAAAAACGCCTCCACCAAATCTGTACAGAGCATGCGTAAAAGCACGCTAATAGGTCACTGCGCCAATCTTATCTATGCAAATCACTATAAGGGTGCTTTTGCGCATGCTGTGTATGGACTAAGGAGGGGGCGCTTTGTGGATGTTAAATGTCAGTTGTTTGTAGACCCCTGTGTGTCATTGCCTCTGCTTCTCTCCACAGCGTGCTGCGTTGGACCACTCAGCCATGCCTCATGCATGTGCTGGCACAATAACGACAAGCTATTTCTAGACACCAGTATGCAGACCTTGGAGGAGTTTGAACGTGTTTTCTATCACGCAACACTCCTACATTTTGTTTCAATTAGAAAACTGCCCTTGAGACGCACACGAAAAGAGAGACCCCATCTATACCCACTCGTGATGTGGAACATAAAAAAAAATAGAACACTGCGCACACCTTGCGTCAGATGCCACCGCGCAGCAGGAGACGCAGAGTGGTCATTCCGCGTGCCGCACTATAAAAGAAGAAATATCTAAGAGCGTCGGGTTCTGCGTTGTCGACACTTGCAGCGCGTTGATCAAACACAAAGGCGTAACAACTGTATTTAGTTGTTAGTTCACGCTTGTCCTGTGTATACCTGTGCGTCCTTTCCAAGCGTCCTTCTTTGTGCTTCAGGGGGAAGCTGCAAGTATCGAGCTGCTCATCTATCTTCGTGTGAAATTCCAATTTCTTGCTATCGCATTCACTGCTTTGCCCTTGCAGCGAAACTGATTTTTTTCCTTTTTTGGATGTTTTAGTGGCTTTCTTCAATTGTAACCACGTGCCAACTGGCCCATGGCCCAACAAGCAACTCTCTTGAAATTAGTGAACATGTTTTGCAATTCATCTCAATTATTAAAGGGCCCTGCAACACTTTTTGAGCATGGTCAGAAAACGCTGCCGATCGGCAGTCAAGGATCCCGAGAACATGTGATCCGAATATTATTGCGCAGCACGCGGCCTGGAATTTACAATAAATTCTCAAAGTCAGCTAAAAATCACTTTCTCTTCTCTCGAAAAATGATGCTACATAATCAAAAATCACTACATCACAGGCCAGTATCATGCCATTGGCTGATCTGAGAATGGCGAGCTTGGGAGTTACTGGGGCCGCTGCGGGAGGCCGTGACTTGTCCACGCGTGTGCACGCAATCGCACTGAAAAGCTGCTTGTTCGAAGAAAAAAAGATAAAAAAGTGCTCATAGTCACAACGTGGGCGTGACGTACCTGCTTCCCCCCATGCCATCCCTCCCTGCTTAGCTTCGAGCGCTTTCGTCAGGACGAGAGAAGAGAGAAACCAATTGCAGTGTGTGACATATCTTTGTAACTCTGCTCGTACTGGATGGATTCCTCAAAATGCTTCAGCGGTCAATTCGTGAGGCAACAAGCTCCTTTAGTGAATCCATTCCATGGCTACTTGGAAAAGTGTTGCAGGGCCCCTTTAAGCTTTACACCTGCAAGCTGCGCTGTAAACTTTCAAGGATGCTACAGGTAAAAAAATTACATTTTTGCCAACTTGGGGCTTTTTATAACTTAATCTAATCCAAGTTCAAGAGTACACTATAAGATATCAGGGGAGCTACCTTGTACACTTTCTGTGATAGAAAAGAACAAAATGTTACGGGGACGCTAGGGAACAAACATTGTGCCGCATGGGATTGGTCAAAGCTCTGACGGTCAGACGTAAGAATACCACTGGAAACGGCAGTGCTATGAATCATTTTGGCAAAGAATGGGCACAGAAGGAACAGAGACAACGTTCTCTTTGATAGAACGGACACAGAATGGTCTCCGGATGACTTGGATTGGATTGAAACGCAAGTGCTTGGGCCGCAGAGTCGAATTAGCCTGCTTTGTGTCTGGCCGACTCCAGTCCCGTGCCAATAGTTTACGCAAATTGCAATAGAGCTCACACCGAATGTTTCGTGAGACTGCGACACCACATAGTGCCATATCAACCATTAACACAAAGAAATTGTTCATGTCATCGCGTTCTTTAGCTTTGAGTCATGAAAAACAATGCCCCCCAATATTGATATTCAGTTATGACAATTCTATATTTATTCATGCATTGAATACATTGCTAAAAATTTCCTCAGGAGACGATCAAGACGTGATGCATACTATCAGGGCGCTCGCCCTTCGCCTATTGGCTACCTCTCGTTCTCGCATGACGCATGCCATTCAGTCACTGAACATGCTCAAAATAACTCCCCAGCTCTAAGTCAATGCAATATGTACGACTTTTAGTGCAAGATCAAAATTACCTGCTTTGTCGATATCACAAGGGTCCAATTCCTCACGAAGAAGAATGTGTATTGCCTCCGAGAGCTTGCATAGGTGCCTCCAATATTCAGGGTGCAGGATACCGTGAAGGCAAGGGAGTGCATAGAATAGTATCCATTGCTTCCACTCTGATGCCTTCCAGTGGCCACGGTCTTTTAGTGGTCGTGGCAGCCTGGTCACGCAGTGTGGGGGGCTTTATGGCAAGCAGTCGTGCCTCTACCTTAGACAAAATTGAAGGTGCACCTGTAAACAGGAATATATTGGTGTAAATTACCTATATAAAAAAATTACTGGACACCACATTGTAACAAGGAACTAATTTACTATCTACCTGTTTGCAACTGCACTTGCCTGATGTGACTAAACATTGTGCATAAACTGCACAATACCTACACATACCTGCTTGACATCAAGGTCAATTGTGAGCTTGATTTAAGGTACTTTATGTATATTATAGCACATAGATGCCCGTGTACGTGCCTTGTGAATTCAGTTCTTGAACTACATAGCTGCAATGTGTGTTGCAATAAAAAGAAGTCTCGAATCTAGCTGAGTGCGTGCACCCCATTCGGAGCACCTAAAAGCGGAATGTCTAAGGTTCAACCTTGAAGAGAAGCATGGTGAGAAGCTGCTGCAGAGCTCTTAAAATGTTGTGACTCTGCCACAAGTCCGTCAAAGACAAAAAAAAATTGTGATCAGGCAAGATTTTAGCTCTGCATTGAAATATGTGTGGATTGCAGTGGCAAAACTGCATTGCATCGTTTTGTGGCTTCCTAAAAGAAGCATAATAGAGAAAAACGTGGATTAAAAATGGAAAAAAAACAAAAAGGTTACCGACTATAAGCTGGTTTGTTCGAAACACTTCACTAATGACAACTTCTTTTTTCTCCGCGGAGTAGACCATTACTTTGTGCGCATGTTATAGCTAATATATATCAGCTTCTTGAAGAGCAGAGCGTACTTTCATAGGTAAGCACATTAATTAATGAAGGACATATGGAAAATTTACTTATGCTTATTTTCTGCACCCCCCCTTAGTGCTATGGATGCTCAAATTAAAAGGTAGGAATATTTTCATTGACATACTGTTGTACAGGGCATAGTATACATGTACCAGGAGGGCGCTGAATCAATGATCGACTTAGAGAGCATGTTAATTCATTGCAAACTGATGCAGGAAGCAACCTCACCACACTGTGTGTCATGTATGGTTGCACCCAAGCCTTTAGTGATGTTACCAACATTAAGCACAACCATGAAAGGCACTGGTTATCAATGAAAGGGGTGAGCATCGCACAAGTGTGTCGTCTCAAGAACTACTCGATAAGGAGATCCAATACATGTCAGTCACTTAAGTTGTCACCTGATGATGCATTATGTTTGTTGAATTTTTTAACCTTCCCCTCATATATATTGTCACGTGGTTGTGACGTCGACGAAGGCAGCAGGCGACGTGTCCAAGTTGAAACTGTTTATTAGGCCGAACTTGTGGCCGGTAAACGGAAAGTAAGATTACAGCAATACACGCTGGCACTGATAGCGGCGAACAGAGCGTCGGCCGTCGATCAACTGCACATCGTTGGAGCGCGCCGGCTTTTATGCATCACGCGTCGAACATTCTAGCCTTATCACTGGTCATCGCGCACGCTCTGGAATAATCTCGAGTGGTCGCGTCTTGCGCGCAATCTTAACAAAACGATCTACAATAATCGCGAAGGTTGTAGAACCATAAGGTGCGGTTTGAGTTGAGCTTTGCTGACGGTCTTTGTGGGCGAAAACCGAATACGAAAGTGAAAATAAGAATAGCGCGTGGCAATGCCCCCCTCCGAAAAGGCATCGTCCCGATGCTTAAAACAACACGGGGGAAAATGCATGCAACAATAAATCACAACAATAAAGAAAGTAAAATAATTAAGCAATAAGTGCAGTCCTCAGGTTTGCTAACGCGCGTAATACGGCTTTAGGCGCACGACATGGACGACTTCACGTCGCGCACGGCGCCGTTGACAGTTCGTTATGCCGTCCGGGACGACCTCGTAGTCCAGAGCACCGAGACGTCGAAGCACCTTGTACGGCCCGAAGTATCGCCGAAGAAGTTTTTCACTAAGTCCACGTCGGCGCATCGGCGTCCACACCCAAACACGGTCGCCGGGCTCGTATTCCACGAAGCGTCGTCGAAGATTGTAGCGGCGGCTGTCAGTCGTCTGCTGATTCTTGATCCGCAGGCGGGCGAGCTGTCTTGCTTCTTCGGCGCGCTGTAGGTAGGCGGTCACGTCGATGTTTTCTTCGTCCGTCACGTTTGGTAACATGGCGTCGAGTGTCGTTGCCGGGCTCCGTCCGTAGACCAACTTGTATGGCGTCATCTGCGTCGTTTCTTGCACGGCCGTGTTGTATGCGAAGGTCACGTACGGAAGGATGGCGTCCCACGTATTGTGTTCGACGTCGACGTACATGGCCAGCATGTCGGCGATGGTCTTATTTAGACGCTCGGTCAGGCCGTTGGTCTGTGGGTGCTACGCAGTGGTCCGGCGGTGGCTTGTGTGGCTGTATTCCAAGATCGCCTGGGTTAGGTCAGCCGTAAACGCCGTACCTCTGTCGGTGATGAGAACCTCTGGGGCGCCGTGTCGAAGGACGATGTTCTCAACGAAGAACTTGGCTACCTCGGCGGCACTGCCTTTGGGCAGGGCTTTTGTTTCGGCGTAGCGGGTGAGGTAGTCGGTGGCTACGACGATCCATTTATTTCCGCAAGTCGACGTTGGGAACGGCCCCAGGAGGTCCATCCCGATCTGCTGGAACGGTCGCCGAGGAGGCTCGATCGGCTGAAGGAAGCCTGCTGGTCTTGTGGGCGGTGTCTTCCGTCGCTGACAGTCTCGGCACGTCCTTACGTAGCGGGCGACGTCGGCGGCAAGGCGCGGCCAGTAGTACTTTTCCTGTACTCTGGCGAGCGTGCGGGAAAGTCCGAGGTGTCCAGCCGTCGGGTCGTCGTGTAGAGCCTGCAGGATTTCTGGTCGCAATGCTGAAGGCACTACGAGGAGGTAGTTTGCTCGAAGTGGCGAGAAATTCTTCTTTGTGAGAACGCCGTTTCGCAAGAAAAACGACGCGAGTCCTCGCTTGAATGCCTTGGAAACAATGGTGGTTTTGCCTTCGAGGTACTCCACAAGGCCTCTGAGTTCCGGGTCGGCCCGCTGTCGTTCGGCGAAGTCATCGGCACTTATGGTTCCCAAGAAGAAGTCATCCTCCTGGTCATCCTGCGGCGGCGGGTCGACGGGGGCGCGAGACAAGCAGTCGGCGTCAGAGTGCTTTCGTCCGGACTTGTAAACGACGGTAACGTCGAATTCTTGAAGTCTCAGACTCCATCTTGCGAGACGACCTGAAGGGTCCTTCAGGTTAGCTAGCCAACACAAGGTGTGGTGGTCGCTCACAACTTTGAAGGGCCTGCCGTAGAGGTAGGGGCGAAACTTTGACGTTGCCCAGATGATGGCAAGGCACTCCTTTTCTGTTGTGGAGTAGTTCGCTTCTGCCTTGGATAGCGACCGGCTAGCATAACTGATAACCCTTTCCACGCCGGCAGTTCTCTGGACAAGAACGGCGCCGAGTCCTACGCTGCTTGCGTCGGTGTGGATTTCCGTGTCGGCGTGTTCGTCGAAATGCGCAAGTATTGGAAGGCGTCTGCAGGCGTCGTTTCAATTCCTTGAAATGCTTCGATTTGCGCCGCTCCCCACTTGAATTCCACGTCGTTTTTCGTGAGCTGAGTTAGTGGCTCGGCGATGCGTGAAAATTCCTTGACGAAGCGTCTATAATAGCCGCACAAGCCGAGAAATCGGCGTACGGCATTCTTGTCGGTGGGCGGCGGGAAGGCAGCGATGGCGGCAGTTTTCCGTGGGTCGGGGCGAACTCCAGACTTGCTGATGACGTGACCCAAGAACAGAAGTTCCTCGTATGCGAAGCGGCACTTTTCTGGCTTCAGGGTGAGTCCGGAGGCCTTGATTGCTTGAAGTACAGCTTGAAGGCGCCGGAGATGTTCGTCGAAGTTTGATGAAAACACAACGACGTTTTCCAAGTACACAAGGCAGGTCTGCCACTTCAAGCCGGCCAGTACAGTGTCCATAACACGTTGGAACGTCGCAGGTGCCGAGCAAAGACCGAAGGGCATGACTTTGAATTCGAAGAGGCCGTCTGGTGTGATAAAGGCAGTCTTCTCTCGGTCTCTCTCGTCGACCTCGATTTGCCAATAGCCGGTCTTGAGGTCCATCGGCGAAAAGTACTTCGCGCTGTGGAGTCGATCGAGGGCGTCGTCTATACGTGGGAGAGGATATACGTCCTTCTTCGTGATCTTGTTCAGACGGCGATAATCGACGCAGAAACGCAGGGCTTCCGTCCTTCTTCTTCACTAAGACCACGGGTGACAGAAGAATTGACATTTGGGCAAGTTGGAATTGGTTATGCATCTTTGAACTAGCAGCGCAAGAAACGAGGACACAAGAAAAGTTGAACTTTTCTTGTGTCCTCGTTTGTTGCGCTGCTAGTTCAAAGATGCATAACCACGGGTGACGCCCAAGGACTCTTGGAAGGCTGGATGATGTCGTCGCGTAGGATTTCCTCGACTTGTTGCTTTACGGCCTCGCGTTCTCGCGTTGAAACTCGGTACGGGCTCTGGCGGAGTGGCCTCGCATTTTCCTCTGTTATGATGCGGTGTTTCGCGATTGGTGTCTGTCGAATTCTTGACGACGACGAGAAGCAGTCCTTGAATTGCAAGAGCAGACTTTTGAGCTGGTCTTGCTTGTGCTTCGGGAGGCTCGGGTTGACGTCGAAATCTGTGTGGGGATGCCGATTCGTCGAAGCAGGTTCGGTAGCATCGGAGAGGGCGAAAGCATCGCTGGTGTCCACGAACTTCTCGATGTAGGTGACCGTCGTACCAATGTTAAGGTGCCTATATTCGTGGCTGAAGTTTGTCAGCAGTACCTTTGCTTTGCCATCACGCAACTCGGCGATGCCTCTTGCGACGCAAATCTGGCGATTCACGAGCAGGTGCTGATCACCCTCGATGACGCCTTCGAAGTCTGCGGGTTCCTCGCTGCCGACGGAAATGATGACGCTAGAGAAAGGCGGAACGGTGACCTGCTCTTCTATAAGATTTAAAGCATGGATTGCTGGCGTCGTGTGGGGCGGCAGTGCGTTTTCTGAGGTTAGGGTTATCGACTCAGACCTCAGGTCGATGACGGCGCCGTGTTGACTTAGGAAGTCCATCCCCAGTATCACATCCCTGGAGCAGTGCTGCAGAATTAGAAAGCTGGCGGGATAAGTCCGGTTATTGATGGTGACTCTTGCGGTGCAGACACCGGCCGGCGTTATTAGATGACCCCCAGCGGTCCTAATTTCAGGGCCTTGCCAAGCAGTCTTTACTTTCTTCATCTTCGTCGCGAAAGACCCACTGACGACGGAATAGTCGGCTCCAGTGTCGACGAGAGCGGTGACGTTGTGGCCGTCGAATATAACGTCGAGGTCGCTGGTTCGTCGTCGTGCATTGCGGTTGGGTCGCGGCATCGGATCACGGCTGCGTCGAAATGTTGCGGTGCTTCCATGCTGCGTCGTCAGGTTTTCTTCGGTCCGCGAGGTTTCGTCGGCAGGGCTTCGTCTGCTTCGCGTCGTGTTGCGCAGGTCTCGTCGCGTTGTCGTCGACGGCGGCCGCGGAGGATCTTCGGCATTTCGTCGAACAGCAAACCGCACCTCCATCGGTTGCTGCCCTTAGTTTCCCGGGTACGGGCTAGGTGACCGGCCCCGGTTTGGGCCAGTGTACTGCCGGCGGTGCGGTGACATGTAGCGGCCGGGCGACGGTGAGCGGGAAGGTCGTCGGGGCGTCCACTGAGCTCCTGCGAGGTAGTCGGCGATGTCTTGCGGTCGTTCACCCCGCTGTGGACGAGGCGCATCGACGGCAAAACCGCGTAGGCCCGTCTGTCGGTACTGGCAGCGGCGGTATGTGTGACCAGCTTCGCCTGCAATGGTAGCAGAGTGGGCGGTGGTCGGGGGCGCGCCAAACGTCGGTCTTCCTCGGAGCGGTGCGCTGGCCGGCAGGCGGGCGGTATGGCGTCGATGGCGGTGGTGGTGGTGTCAGGCGACGATACTGTGGCGATGGGCCTTGGCGTGGGCTTGGAGGAGGAGCGTGACGGCGGGCTGCAGCAGCATAGCTCATGGCTTGCAGCTGCGGCTCTCGAACCTGAGGAACGGCCCAGTGATTGCTGGATCTCTTGTCGTACTACGTCAGCGATGGGATCCACTTGGGGCTGCGCTGAAGGTAGAAATTTTCGCAGCTCGTCTTGCACGATCGCCTGGATCGTCTCACGCAGGTCGGCGGTTCCTAGCACTTGGACGTCCGCGTATCTTGTGGCCGAGAAGCTGCGGTTGTATTCTCGTGTCCGCATCTCGAGGGTTTTCTCGATGGTCGAGGCTTCGGTTGCGAATTCGGCTACCGTCTTCGGCGGGTTCCTGATCAATCCGGCGAAGAGTTCTTGCTTCACACCCCTCATAAGGAAGCTCACTTTCTTCTCTTCGGTCATGTTGGGGTCGGCGTGGCGAAACAAGCGGGTCATCTCCTCCGTGTAGATCGCAATATTTTCGTTAGGAAGCTGCACACGAGTCTCCAGGATAGTTGCAGCACGTTCCTTGCGGACGACGCTCCGTGAAGGTGCCTAGGAACGTCGTCCGAAAGATATCCCAGGTTTGTAGCACCGATTCTCTGTTCTCGAACCACGTCCTCGCCGCGTCTTCTAGGTAGAAGTAGACGTGGCGGAGTTTTTCTTCGGTGTCCCAGCTGTTGAAGGCAGCGACTCGTTCGTAGGTCTCCAGCCAGCTTTCTGGGTCTTCAAGTGATGATCCCCGGAAAGTCGGTGGCTCCTTGGGCTGCCGGAGAAGGATTGGCGTGGGCTGCGTAGGTGTCGGTCATCGTCTCTGTAGTCGATGTCGGGATTTGTGGGTGCCTGGTTTTTTCGGGAAGCAGCCCGTACTCTGCCTCTAGTCCTTTCTGCCTGCGGCTAGTTCGACGATCAGAGTTCTCCTCCGCGTCGTCTTCTTCGCGGCTTGGGCTAGGGTCAGCGCCTCGCGGGGGGCGTCCGGAGCATGGACGAAGCAGCACCCCCCACCAGATGTCACGTGGTTGTGACATCGACGAAGGCAGCAGGCGACGTGTCCAAGTTGAAACTGTTTATTATGGCCGAACTTGTGGCCGGTAAACGGAAAGTAAGATTACAGCAATACACGCTGGCACGGATAGCGGCGAACAGAGCGTCGGCCGTCGATCAACTGGACATCGTTGGAGCGCGCCGGCTTTTATGCATCACGCGTCGAACATTCTAGCCTTATCACTGGTCATCGCGCACGCTCTGGAATAATTCTCGAGTGGTCGCGTCTTGCGCGCAATCTTAACAAAACGATCTACAATAATCGCGAAGGTTGTAGAACCATAAGGTGCGGTTTGAGTTGAGCTTTGCTGACGGTCTTTGTGGGCGAAAACCGAATACAAAAGTGAAAATAAGAATAGCGCGTGGCAATATGCACTGCTTTTCCAGTACATAATCAGTTTGTAGTCACCGTAGTTCCTCGTATTTCTCTTTGTTTCAACTTGGCACTTTTATTTCAATTTCAAGCGCAAGAATTTGAAAACCTGCTCAACCTTGTACGGACCTCTGGTATTGGTAGTTCAGGGCATGTTCCACAATAGGTACCAGAGGGTGCTTAGTAGCTGGTAAGAGTTTTACATCTGTCATTTGCTTCCAAACAGCGAAATCTAATGTCTGCACTGAGCACTTGGGGAGGCAAATGTGTACAAGAGGCATGAGTGCTGCTAGCGGGAATTGTTCAGCACTTGTGAATATTTCTTCACCAGACCTTACCTCAAATAACCATATTTAGAGCGTTATTATTCTTATTCGTTTGAATTCCCAATTTGTTAGTGTTTTTCAATGTTTAAGTGTTCTCGTACTGGTGTCCTAGAAATGTGTTAAGCAGCCTTGACGTAAAATCCCCCCACCTCAGCTCCTGACCACTAGCTGCAGTAGTGCCTTATTGCCTTTGGTGCAGCTCAAATTTTTTTTACGAGAAAAAAAAGGACTGCCTTTGAACCACCTCATGGTCCATTTGGAATACGTAGACAATAGTATTTCTAAATGGTTATGTTATGAGTAAGATGCAGCGGTACCCAACTAACTGGAACCTTGGAGTTCAAGTTTGTTGCAGCAAGCGTTCTTTTTTGAGCAAATTTTTCAT
>JALIZH010012510.1:0-66920 GCA_030522465.1 Rhipicephalus appendiculatus
CTGTCCAAATACGTGAACAAAAGTTTCATCGCACGCCTCTGTAGCGCGAGTCAGGCTAAAGGGCCCACGACAGAGTCAAATGAGAATGCATGTAATGATCATAGAGCGCACGCTCATCGGCATACGCACGACACTCAAATAAAATATGTTCCACAGTTTCGATGGAGCCACAGTTGTTGCAACACGGACTCACTGCTTGACCGAAGCGGTACCGTAAGCTGTTTCCATAGGCGGTGTTTAGACGAAGACGATGGTATAGGGTTTCCAGATGTCGAGGAATTCTGGATGGGACTCTTGTTCTGAGATGCGGGTCGATTGAGTGGAGGAAGGCATAATGAGGTGTCGGAAGGTTCCAGAGCCTCTTATTTTCTTCAAAAGCAAGTCTTCTGGCCAGCTGAGAAGCATCCGATTTGGTGAAATATGTTCGCCTATGATTTTGGTGTTGAAGACCTTTGCGTGCTGCTTCATCTGCTTTTTCATTGGCCAGAATACCGCAATGAGCCGGTATCCATTGAAACGTGATGAAGTGACCTGAGGTAATAGCCAAGTGGTGTAAGTATGCTATGTCGAATGAAACTGGGTGAGAATTAGTTTTCTTTAGGAGGTTCAACAATATTTGTAGTGCTCCCTTGGAGTCGGTGAAAATTACCCATCGGTCCGGCGTTTGGCGCAGGATATAGAAGACAGCTTCTTTGATGCCATGAAGCTCTGCGGTCGTCGAGGATGTCCTGCGCTGTAGCCGATAAGATAGTGCTTATCTTGTAGAGGGAACATATAGGCCATAGGAGGAGGTCTCCTGAGTGGTTGAGGCGTCAGTATAAATATGAGAGTGAACAGCATAGTGCTCGGCTATGTGGAGGAGAGTAGTCTGTAGCAGTGCAGTCTGTGACATGCGTCTCTTTGCAATGTCACCGTGGAAGCGAATTCACTTCTAAAACAACTGCATTGTTGAATAAAAAAAGCAATAATTACCAAAATAAATACATAAATGGCGTTAAGAGTTGGCCTTAAATATATAACACACAAAAACCCTGAACAACGATGCTAAAGCTCAGACAAAAGCGATTTTAGTGTAGGAAAGTGTGGGATAATCTTACCAATATGAATTACTTTCACATGTTTGGGAGCAGTAACATTTAGTAACGTTCAGGTATTACTGATTTACGAGGAAACCGATACTCCAGTTGCAGTTTGAGGGAGGAAGACTGCTACGGAATTCGAGCGCACCCCTCGCTCAGGATTTTCTATTTGCGGCGTTGGTATGTGTGCGAACGGACATAGTGGCATCATGAATGTAGAATTGCCGAGTTGCTTGTGGCTCATGGCGATGAGTAACTTAGCTCAGAAACAGGAACAACGCCACCAGTGTTCTTGAGTGTTGCCAGAGGAGTTCAAGATTCCCTGCGACCACCGTGAAAGTGTTCGCTTGCTTGCAACTTACGAGAAAACGACGCGGCTAAGATGACGATACATAGGAATTCGGCAATGCTAGCGCTGACTGCCTACTAATGTCTTGTGGTTTTATTGCGATAGCAATTATATGGACACTCTCGGCTGATTTTCGCCGTCGCCGTCACGGTCTGTCAACGCCGTGATGTCCCGGATATGTATATGTATGTGTATATATAAAAATGCATAAAGAAAAATAAATCGGTAAAAAAAAATTGGCAGATCCCAAGTACCATGGGAATCGATGTTATGCGAAGCATGCGGAGCCAAGGTGACTGGATTATAATTTTTTTATTGAGCGAAACGTTACGAAATGACGTTAAAGATATGTACAAATGTTGCACGCACAGTACATATGCAATGTTGATAAAATTAGATAGCCTGCCCTGCAACCACAATTGAGGTTTCACCAACATCGCCTGCATACGGTCTTTTTCTAAAGCAGTTCCGAGACCTGGCGTGGCTTTGTGGTAGAATACTTGATTGCCACGCAGATTGCTTGGGTTCGATTCCTGCTGGGACGCTGATATTTATCATTTGCAATCGTCGGGTCAACGCTGCTGACGTTAGTTTTTCTGAACGCCCTCGAATTTAAATGACTAATGTCTGTCCTCGCTGTTAATGGGTAGATAAAAATTGTCAAACACCTGTGGCGCATACCCGTATACCGTGGCCCGTGGTATACGGGTATGTGCCACACGAGTCTGTAGGAAAGGGTTTGACGACGTACACGACTGGATTTTCACGTTATTCATCTCATGACCAGCCAGACATATTCGTCAATACCTCTTACCCTCCCATACAAATTTTGGTCGACACCAGGTTAAGGAGGCGATCACGAGAGCACCCAGTCGTAGGCGGCTAGATAGATAGATAGATAGATACGCAGATAGAAACGCAAAAGTGCTTACAGTACGCAAAGAAATGCTTCGCATTTAAAATTCCAAACCACATGCCCGGGGATTCGAACCAGTGACCCCTCGCTCTGACGCCTGCTGCGCTAGCCAACACAGCCACATGCCATGCTCGTGCCAGCCATATAACGGCGAGCTAATCATATGCACCATTTGCCGCTCGCGGTACCCAGATCTCGGAACAGCTTGAGCGTGTTTTCTATCACGCAACGCTTTTACAGTTTCTTTCAAATTGAAAACTGCCCTTGAGATGCGCATGAAAAAGTGGCTCCCTTCTGTACCACTCATGATGTAGAAGGGAAAAAAAGAACACCGGGCACCCTTGACGTCAGAAGCTACCGCGTGGCAGGAGACACAGAAGGGTCATTCCACGTACCGCAGTTTAAAAGAAAAAGAAGTATCAAACAGCGTCGAAAAGTCATATAATCATATAATCAATCCTTGGCAAATAAATCCCCCCTGAGTGGGTATGAGCCATATCAGAGGCAACAACAACAACAGCGTCGGCTTCTGCATTGTGGACACTCGCCGCGCGTTGCTCAAATACAAACACGTAACAACTGCGACAGTTAGCTCACGCTTGTCCTGTGTATACCTTATGCATCCTTTTCGAGCGTCCTTCTTTGTGCTGCGGCGGCGCGTTGCAAGTATCGAGCTGCTTGTCGTTCTTCGTGTGAAAAACCAATTTCTTGCTATCGAATTCATTGCTTCGCCGTAGTGGCAAAACTGCCTTTTTTGTTCCTCTGAGTTCATGTGCAAGTCGTGCATTCACAAATCATGCATTGAAGATTACCACTATGCCTCAAGAGGAAGGTACTATATAAAAGCTGAATCTCATCGGTACACTCTAAAAAATACCACGCTTACCTAAGCGTGCGTTTTAAGTTTTTTTACACGCCTAAGGTATGCGTGATATTTCTCCACGCTTAGTGATCACGCCTACACTCTGAAGAATCCCACGCTTACCTAAGCGTGCGTTTCAAGTTTTTTTACACGCTTATTATGGCGTGACCATTACGCACGCTTAAAGACGGCGCCGAGGATCTGCGCCATAGGAGAGACGGGGGAGGGAGTGGGGTGACCCACTCCCTCCCCCGTCTCTCCTTGGGCGCAGGTCAGCTTGAAGCACCGGTCGCTGTCGGCTTCGATAGCTTCTCCGAACTTCAAGCTTTGCCCGCACCGCTCTTCTTTCGTCTCCAACTTAGCAGCAGGCAGGCGAAGCAGTTGCTGAATGTTCCTCAGGGAGATTGCGGAAGACACTCCCGCCGTTGACGCTGAAACTAATACAATAAAAAGCGGGTTTTGTAAACGCTGGTGCATTTCAAGGATGTAAAACAATAGAAAGTGTAAACAGGCCTCTCCCTATTTCTTTGCACAGAGCGGTGAATGCTATATCAAACACGCTGTGCCGCGCTGGGCGTTCCAAGATAGTGAACCATGCGCACAATGTATGGGTCGATAGGACAGTATTTCTCCCATTAAGCATTCAGTTTTCCCTGTTGCTCGCCAAAAATACCTTATCAAATTATATTTCTCTGGCGTTTTATTCCAAAAAACGCGAAGGTTATAAGGAACAGAAGATATGCGACCCGTAGATTTTCTTTTACTCATGTAGTATACACACCCAGAAAAAGCGATGCAACGAAACCATAGCTAAAAACATAAGTTACACGGTTGACAGCAGAAATATTTTCGCAATGCCGAGGAGGCTTAATTCGGTATACACCGTCTATTTAAATGAGCAACACAGTGAACAAACTTCTTAGTGTTGTTTGTGTCGATGATACATATTTGCCTGAACCCCGCTTTGTGACTGACGGGACGAAGCCAAGCCGTTGGCCATATGCTGCCGGATATGTCAAATCTTTCATGCAGTACAAGCATAGGCACGTCACTAGTTCCTTCTCTGGAGCTGTCTCGCCACTCATACGAAAAATTTCCAGCTCGCTGGCGCAGATGAGGAGCCTTCTTTTTCCCCCAGACAATGCAGGGTCCTATAAAGTCCTTTGGGGGGTGTCTGTAAAAAGAAATATCCTATTAACCAAACCATAATGCTTTACTTGCGAAGAATACAGGTCAAGTACGCTGTAAATGTAATTCATGATCGCTTGCTTTTACGGCAGAGGTGCTAAGGTCGAGATTCACCGTGTGTCGTAGATAGAAAATGATCATTATCATGAACCGGCACGCACTCAATCCCCGCCCACGCGCTCAGTGTGGATGGTTAACAAGAGAAGCTGCAACGTGTTGGCTCTTTCGCCGCACGTGCGTTCCCTTGTCAAGTTTTAGTTGGCCAGTGAGCTGAGTAGTGGGATTCAGCCGATTTCTGTGGTACATGCGATAGATATCTCCGTTCTACCCAGAGCTGTTACGGTCAAGGTTTGTCTACAGGCACAGAGGGAATGAGATAGAAAGACACAGACAAATATAATTTACAGTAACCGAGCCTCGTTGATACAATTTACTTGCCTGTAACGTGAGAACTGCCGATTCCAGAGAAGACTCATCAAGTGAGGTGTGTGCTCTATCTTTCCTGCTTAGCTGCTCCTTTTCCGAGGCCTGTCGTTTCCAGCATGCCACTCCTCTTCTCGCCTCTGATAGCTGAGCGACAAACATGCCCTAACAAAACAGAGGCAAAAAAGTGAAGTTGCAAGCAGTTCTATTAGTGTGCTATATTGCTTACCCATTTATTTCTTCCATAGAAGCGTAGACGTGTTGCACAGCTTGCAACTTCCTACATTATGTCCGGACATTTTTCAGCAATTCACCGAGATTGTGTTGCTGATAGGGAATAGTTGGGTTTGCAGCTAGAAATGAATAATAATAATAATAATAATAATAATAATAATAATAATAATAATAATAATAATAATAATAATAATAATAATGATAACATCAATGGTAATAAGGAAAAGACGAAGAAGAAGAAAAATTTGTTCCAGCCTCAAGAAGTACAGGTACAGGGGAGCCGCTAAAAAAGCTGTCATGCACAGTTTGACTGAGCCGTAGTCCCTAGATACAATGCAGCAGCGACGTTCAATACAAATACATGAGATACATTTACGGCTTCATGTTTCATAAGAGAGAAAAGAGGCACATCACAGCAAAACTGGCAAGAAGAAAAACAGGCCTATCCACACTTATGTGCACGCAGCACAAATCGCTACCTCAGGAAAAACACACTTGTGCTCATTTAAGGTCATTAAGTGTCAAATAGCAGAGTAAATGATAAAATAATACTGAAAAATGCTGAAGGGCTGCTTAATCACATCGGCACGGGCATAGAATATTCATGTTCACTAAACACCGTAACACCACCACAATTACTCTCTTTAAAACACAAAACTTAAAAATCGGAACCGGACACAAATAGATATGCTCATTCAAAGCATGCATCGCCTCTGAGACGCAGTTTACTATCAGTCGGCAAACAGCTGACAAAAAATTATGAACTTTTCCTTCGCCTACAACGGCATACTATGAGAGTGAGGGACATATGCTATAGCTACAAGAGTAAGCACCATGACTGTGAGGAACCGTTGCAAAGTAAATGGTAGCCCGAAAGCTGACGCCTCTGCCCCTCTCAGCAAGATCGGCTTCGTCCCACGTGACACCGACCAGCGGTGTTGGTCAAACGTCATTCAGAACGATATTTTTGCGCACACGTTAACGAAACAGAGGACAGAAGAACGACACGGACACAGCGCAATGTCCACTCATGCGCTGTGTCCGTGTCGTTTTCCAGTCCTCTGTTTTGTTAACAAGTGCGCTGAAATAGAAAAATGTGTTAACAACACGCCAAAGCCTACGCTTTATGATTCATGAGCGTCCGCGTCACAGTTGAACACGGCAAGGCTTGCACGGACGCCGTGGTCGTGCACCACGCGAAAAGAACAGCGGTCGCTTTAATTTACCTGTACTACGGCGACGATCGTAGTGTTCTAAGTTAGGATGAATACGCTGTAACCACATTGATACTCCACTAACAGCGTTATAAATCGTGAGAGTAAACACCGTAAAGAATGCACAGTGGCAACTCCGAGCTCGCCACCCAAACCCTTCTTGAAATGTCAGTGAGTGCTGAGATCTGAAGGGTGAAATCAATGAAACAGAGGACGCTATATTCTCGTCATGAACCAGCATATATCGCGAGGTGCGTTCTTACTTTAGAAATTTTTCAAAAAACCTCGCGTTGTAATAGTGACAGTATGGTACTTCAAAAGAACAGAACGTTGGGCTTGTTGCATGGTATTCCGTCGTGGAATCTAATAACGGCTCGATATGGCAGAAACTACACAGCAAAGATATACGACAAAGCACTGCCTTTCAAGAGACTTCTTATTGAAAGCGAATTTATAAATAAGCAAGGATACAAGTGACAAGTACGGAACACAACACTGTCAGAAAAAAAAAAGAAGAATAAACGCACAACATTGAAACACATCATCTCTGAGGAATTCACTGGTCCGGAAGGAGCCTTTCGCACCACACATGTGACAGGCAGACAAGAAACCGTTGCAAATCATTAATGTTTGCTGACATAGACTACGAGCGAAACATAACTGACGTTCTTACCTATATATTCCAATCGTCCATGAATGGCAGTTGACCGGTGGCTGTATATGCACCGTCCATCTTGAAATTCTGCTGCCGAGCCGTCAGAGCGCGGTGGATTTTCTCTCACAAACACGACACGATCACAATTGGTGTGCTTGCACCACTCCCTTTCAATGCGAGGATTGTCTGTGGAAGTCAACGCCGCAGAAATCTGTGCTGCAGTGATTAAACATCGTAACAACCCTCTGCAGAATCCGCAACAAATATGGCTGAGAGCAGCCTTTGAAACGCATGTCCTTCGACAGGCTTCCGAGATGAAGTTTCCCATTCCTCGCAATAGGCGCGGGGAGAAGGCGATTGCGCATGCGTATTCACCACGTCACGTTCGTGGTTGAGAATGCGCATGCTCGCGCGTCGTGCAGACGGTGCGGCATATCGCGGCTCCCCTATTAGGATTTGTATCTGCGTGATGGTAAATGTTTAGCCGTGCGCTCCGCGGGATTGCAAGCGTGTGATATCCGCTCCACACGCGTACACGGCTAGCTCACGCTTGCGCATGACTGAACCACGACACGCACCCTTGCTCTCACGCGGACCTGAAGGAACGTCACGCTTATTTTCGGTCACGTGGTGCTTGAAACGTCATCCACGGCTTATTTACATGCGCATCACGCTTAAAATTTCAGTTTAGCGTGACATTAAGCGTGGGATTTTTTAGAGTGTACTTACTGACGGAGCAGGAACCTGGAAGCTTAGAATGAGGGCTCAACTTAAATTGAGGACGACGCAGCGCGCAATAGAAAGGGAAATGATAGATGCAACCTAAATAGACTAGAAGAGAGCGGAGTCGTCCATGGAACAAACAGGTGTAAAGGAAGTCCTAGTTGAAATCAAGAAGAAATGGATATGGTCAGTGCATTTAGCCTAGTGGCACTATAACCGCTGGTCATTAATAGTAACTGACAGGGTTCCAAGAGTAGGCAAATGCGTGAAAGGGAGACAGAAAGTTGGGTGCGCAGATGAGATTAAGAAGTTTACAGGTATAACGTGGCAGCAGAAAGCACAGGACCGGATGGATAGGCGGAACATGGGAGAGGTCTTTGCCCTACAGTGGGCGTAGTAAGGCTGATGATGATAATGATGCCAGTGGCGCTCTTCAACTTTCAGCTCTAAAGATGAACCATGTAGGCCTCTATTTTTTTTTTACTGATACACACTACTGTCTGTGTGGAGTTTAGAAACATTCCAATTGCTACACGCAGCACCATGCCAAGAATACAAAGTCTTAAGGTCAGAAAACGGCACCTACGGGCTTCGGTGACTAGTTGTGGTGTTAGTAGACACTCTAGGACAGGGGTCTCAAACTCATATCAACTATCGGGCCGTATTTGTGAAATCTAATGCGACAGGGGGTGGTACAGTGAAAAATAGCTTCTGTAAGCACGCAAGACACGTAACACGAAAGAAGGATACAGCAAGAACACAGGCGCTTGTCCTGTGTTCTTCGTTCGTGTTACGTGTCTTCCGCGCTTACAGGAGCTATGGATCAGTAGCAATTGGCCCGATCGCAGTGCCTTCACAGTGAAAAAATCGGAGGGGGGTGGTTGTTGAAGAAAATGTCACCTAACTGCCTAACGTTTGAAGGAATGCATTTTCCCATATATAATGGCCCATATATAACATATGGGTCATATCTGACAGGGATTTGACGTAGGTTTCGAGAAATATATTGAATCGATACGATCTGCCGAATGGCTGAAATTCTAGAATAGAATTTTTGTTCTATGGTGATATTTCAAAATATAGTGACCGCATGGGGTGCCTCCAATTTTTTTATGAGGCACTCCATGCGGTCACTATGTTCCTTTCTCTCAAGCTCCCCCGAAGAAAGCGATATTAGGGGCGAAGCTCCTTAGGGTGTGGGTCTGTCCCTCCTTTGTAGTATGTAGTAGTAGTAGTAGTAGGTAACCACGTATAGTGGAATGTACCCACTCCACGTGCTAAAGATGACGATGACGCCTGATGACCATGAAGAATAAGCGTGTTCCAGTATAGTGGAATGTACCCACTACACGTGATAACAATCACGATGACGCTGATGAGGAAAACAAAATCAGGGGAACCCCCTTCTTGTGGTCCGTAGAGCTCTTGAACAAAATCATCATCTACCCCATCGAGTGGGCAAAATTTACGGGGATTGACGGTTTACCGGATTACCTCCGGAGCTTCGCCCACTCATCATCATTCACTTCGTGGATATGGCGTGAATTTTTTTTATCTGAACAAGCGAGAAAATTATGTGAATATCATTTAGCAAAGTCACAAACGTTTATTCCTTGTGATGCCGCGGGCCGCTAGCGAGAGGTCGGCGGGCCGCATGCGGCCCGCGGGCCGCGTGTTTGAGACCCCTGCTCTAGGACAAAACGGCAATCGGCGAGTTGACCGCTCCTTTCCTATTTATCGTTTAACATCTTTCTACCTGTGCAGGGTAGCAATGCGTACGCGTGCCTGGTGGACGTTTCCTTTTTCTCCTGCCCATAAAAATTTGAAAATAAGGAGCTCCCTTCTCTTTCTTTTGTCTTCAAAATGCTTTAATGAGACACATATTCAACTATTCAAATTTAGAAAAAGTTCTTGGTCACATCCTACAGCTTCCAATGAGGATTCATTCGCATCCTCACGACGAATCACACGTAGCGTAGGAAACAAGTACGTGAAAGCGCACGGTATCCGCGAAATACTGTACTCATATAATTCGACGAGAAAGCGAACTTGGCCTCACGGAATTTACTTATGTAGAGGCTAGAGAGCCGACCCAGAACGCCTGCGAGCTACGTAAGCATTGTATATAACTCTCAGAGCGTCGAGGGAGTTCAGAATGCATTGCGACAGTTAGCGCGCTGCGTAAGACGTTGCCCTCGACGACGATCTACGTGTCCAACGCCTCCATTTATTTCCTTACTTTTTGTTCACTCTCGCGTTGTGGTGCCCGCTGTCATGTCAAATAGGACCAGCTGTCGCGCTAACTAATGTCTACGGAGCACTGGTGTCGGAGCATAAACTCAATGCTTGGGACTACTGCTTGGCACCATGTGGCGCCATTTATACGCCGACACAAAAATATATACGCAGCTAGAGGGACAATGTATGGGCTTCGAGAATGGCGCGATTTTTCACGATATTAAGGCGACCAACGAGCTTTGCCTCCGACAGTATTGCCACGCGCGTTTCTTGTACCAGTTTTACTGCAGTCGGTTTGCACCCACAAGAGACTGTCAGTAATGCTCGGCGCAGACCACGCCTCAGTGTTCGAGAAGCTTCGTGATTATAGTAGATCGTTTTGTTAAGATTGCGCGCAGGACGCGAACCACCAAGCTTATTCTAGAGCTTTCACGACCACCAGTGATAAGGCTGGAAAGTTCGACGAGTGCTGTATAACAGACGGCGCGTCGCAACGATGATCAGTTTATCGACAGCCGACGCTCTGTTCGCCACTAGCAGTGCCAGTGTGTATTACTGTAGTCGGACTTTCAGTTTCACGGCCACAAGTGCGACCAAATAAAGAGTTTCTTCTTTGACACGCCAGCCGGCCGTTGACTTCGTCGACGTCACGATCACGTGACAGTATACATAATATGTACTGTAGGCGCAGCAGTATTGCACATTTCAGAACTATCACTAACAGAACATGTCACTGCCCATGTTTAAAAAAATAAAATAAAAATCAAGAACTAACCATTGCATCAAATGGCAACTACATTTCAAAACCTGTATCAGGCGCTTTATTCATAGCAAACCGGTCACGGGAACATACAACTTTACGCGACATTCATCCCCATGGTAAGCTCGTAAATCACGGGTTCTCCCATTCTTGATTTCTCTCGTTCTCTCACCCATGATTCAGTGTCTTTCTTCCATATTAGTCTGTTGTCGCTTGAGAGTGTCGACAACTTGAAGCAAGCAGATGGTACGCAGAAGAAAAAAAAAACAGTGAACTTCCGTCTTTATGAATGATCACAAGACAGTTTTCAGTTCATTTCAGTTCAGTTTTATTTACTAATGGCCCCCCATTCAGGGGTATTACTTAAGGAGTGGGAATACAAAGAAATGCAAGCTGTAATAATCCAAATAACGTTGCAGAGCATCAGTCATGATCAGAAGGGGACAGCTGGTATGGCCGTTTCTAAGTTGAAGGATGACGACTGTGAGGGCGTGTCAAGTTCAGAAGGGAAGATAGGCGCAAATGTTTGCTGAATATTTCTGCGCCATCATGGTCAGTCACTGCCTCGAGTGAATCGCTGGTTAGCTTAATATCGGGAGTATGCGCGGCACATAGAACTTGCCAGAATAACCTGCGTTTCCTTATTAGTATTCAAGGTAAGTCAATATGATAAAACGACTATTTGTTTTACGAACGGATAGCAAATAGGGTTTTTGAGCTTCGATGTAGTTTTCCTATGCGGTAGGCTTGTCAGTGCGTTTCGCGGTACGTAAAAGCCGTTTCGTTTTGTTTTGAAATTGTTTAAAACGACAAGAAAACCATGGTTTGATGCGGTTTGTGAGAAATCCAATCTTCGCGATCAACATGTCAGAAAGATAATTTATTTTGTTCCTGAAGATTAATCAGTTGTCATGAACTGAGCGAGTGCGAAATTTGAATTCGTACTCCGTAAAATATTTGCTGGGTCCTTCAGATATTGCACTATAGTTACATTTATGATAAAAAAAAACAATTGTTTTATTAGTCATGTGTTCCCGGGTTGAGCTAAATGAAAATATATTAGGTATCACTTCGTGGCCGCTGATCTCATGAAGGCGACCGATAGACGATAGGGTCTCGGAGTTATAGGGAGAGTCCACCGCTGTGAAACAGTGTAGTGGTTAATGCGCTGGGCTGCTGACTCGAAGGTCACGTGTTCGATTACGGGCGCGGCGGTGACATTTCGATGGTGTCGCAATGTCAGGTACCCGTGTACTGTGCAATATCAGTGTACGCTAAGCGTGTATCCACACGACGGAAGGCTCGGCGGAAATTTCTTCCGTGGACGGTGGTTCCACCGCCCGCCCCGCTGGGAAGCGTATCCAGAAGACAGACGAAGCGAGTAGACGAACGCGGATGAGAAAATATTAGGGTACCCTTAAGGTGCGCCTTCAAAAACTGAATGCGATAGCGATATCTTCTCTCCAGTGTGTTACATCAATCACTTAGTGCATACTATGTAATGGGTAGCATGTTTTAAACCACAGGCAATTATGCGCGTGAAATGTTTTCGAACTTGCTATGTGTCTACTATAGGGTCTTAAGGGAATACGCGCAGTAACGTGTGTGGCTTTTGTAATGGGTGTTACGGTGTATTGTATTTACCGTAGCAGGTTCAACAAATAAGAAGGATGAAGTGGGCGTTCTCGGTAGCATACACACGTACGGGCATTTAATAAATGCACAGACAACCCACGTTAAACACAATGCACAACACAACACTCACGTTATGCACAATAAGTGGATTTCTAGCCATTAAATTCACAGTTCGCATAAAAGAAGAAGGCAAAGTCAAGGTGCGCACATCACCGTTGATACCGGCCGGGGAAACCAGGAGCGTCCCAGACGCGACGCTTCGAAGTCTTTGAGTCGGGGCTCGATGTTCAGCTGGAGTCTGGTATGCAGGTGGTGTGTCGTGACCGGTTGTCGTCGGTGCACCGCACTACCACTGACGTTCAGGTGCCCTGTTGGGCTGCCCGAGAACTTCTGCCCACCATTTAGAGCCATAGGCTCAGGGACACCAGGCATCGGCAGGAGCCAGGATTTCTTGTCCGCATGGCTGCTTCTTCCGCCGATTCTCTCCACGCGCACCTCTTTTTCTCTTCCCCAGACGCTCGCGCCACGAGAGTTCCTCTCGTCGCTCTTCTTCTTTATTCATCGCTGTCGTTGTCACTTTTTGTTTTTACCGTTCCTGCCGCAGCACATGACAATGGGTGGCTGGCTCTAAACCACGATGTCGTGATATTCATATGTTCTGACGCCCGATGGCAATGTACGCTTGTACCACGCAATATTGCTGGGATATTACATGTTGTATTGTGACGCCTGTATACAAGACGCGTGTGTTTGTAAGGCATGAAAGTTATTTTCCCTGCATTTCCAACTGCGCGTCGGAACAGTTAACGTTCGTGGATTGGCAGCTAAAAGGAGGCAAAATCAGTGGTACCGTATAGCGACGGAAAATGAATTGGATATACTAGGAGTTCAGGAAACGAAAATTGAACGCGTGGACCGGACCGATGACATGGTACGCCCTTTCTCGGCGCGTTATAATGTCTGTGTTAGTCATGCTGTTGGTTCGTCCGGAGGGTGTCTGCTTTTTATTAGTAACTGTCTGGGCATTGTTATACAGCCGGTTATTAGCTGTGATTCGGGCCGCCTCGTCATCTGCGACTTTCTACTTGCTGGTTGCGAGTGGCGAGTAGTTTGTCTGTACGCACCAACCGACGGGGTGCAGCGCCTAGACTTTTTCTGCCGGGTAGGTTATTATTGCAACACTGACCGCCTTCTCATCATCCTTGGAGATTTTAATTGCGTTTGTTCGGCACGGGACAAAACGGGTACTACGCCTTATCGAGAGGCGAGTACGATTAAGCTAGCAGGTATCATAAACGATTACGCGCTTGAAGATGTTGGGGAATGCATTTCCAATGGTCATGGTGTCCAATTCACGCATTTTCAGGGGTTGAGTCATGCACGCTTAGATCGCGCCTATGTGTCGCTTGATATTGTACCACTGTGCAGGGATTATTGTGTAACTCCTATATCATTCAGTGACCATTGTTTGGTAATGTTTACCATAGGCAGCAGAAAAGAAAGAAAAAGACACTTTAATTGGGATTTATGGAAGATCAATAACAAACCACTTGATGATGACGTTTTCCATACTATACTGATGGAGGGTATAGAGGAGCTTAATTGTGACAACAGCTCGAAAGCTGGACCAATCTGGGAAAATTTTAAACAAAAAATAAAAATGAAAGCAATAGAGAGGTGCACCATTATTAAGCATGAAGGATGCAAAAATGAGCAACTTTTGCGTTTGAACTTGAAGGCTCTTGTCAAGGAAGAGAGCGAAATGCCTGGTGGGTTTAAGCAAGATATTCGTGCGGTGAAAGAAAAACTAGAGCTTTTAGATATAGAAAAGTTTCATGGGGCAATAATTAGGGCACGAGCGGAAAAAATGGTAACTTCTGAAAGACCCACGAAGCGCGCTCTGGGCATGGAAAAGAGGCACGCGCAGCGTAATTCAATAACAGAAATTGAGTACAACGGCGCAGTAGCAAACGCCAAGGAGGACATCGCGCACGCTTTCCACGAGCATTATAGCAAGCTATTTTCATTAGGTGCTGTAGATCGAGAACGCTTCACAAGTGAATTTTTGATGTTGATGCCGCAGTTAGACGATGAAACTAAAGATAGACTGGAACTCTCAATCTCGCTGGGAGAAGTAGAGAGAGCAATTGACAAGTTCAACTGCGGGAAATCTCCTGGTCCGGACGGTCTGAGTGCTGCTTTCTACAAGAAGTTTAAGCAGGAATTATCTCCCGTTTTGGCTAATCTTTTTAATGAAGCCTTTGAAGTGAAATCTCTGCCTCCGTCATTCCTGTCTTCCCATACTATCCTCATCCCTAAAACAGATGACTCAAGAAAACTTCAACAGGTGTCAGCGTACCGGCCGATCAGTCTGACCAACGTAGACTATAAAATTTTAATGAAAATTATGGCACGTAGGCTGCAGGGCATAATAAAAGAAATAGTAGGCCCACATCAAACATGCGGAATAAAGGGAAGAAGCATTTTTACGAACATTCATAAAGCGAGGTGTGTATTAGAATGCACTGATATTATGGCCTCTGCGGTCGCCATGCTTCAGGTGGAGTTTGAGAAAGCCTTCGATCGCGTGCCGCATGACTTGCTTATAGCCGTATTAGAGCACGTTAACGTAGGTAAAATAATAATAGAAGCCGTTAAGATGGCATATACGGGATGTACTACTCGTCTGATTGTTAACAAAGAGTTAGGAAAGTCTATAGTATTGCAGCGATCCGTGCGCCAAGGGTGCCCGCTCTCTCCCTTACTTTTTTGCATATTCATTGAGAGCTTTTGCCTACGTATCATACGCAGCAACGAGATCAGAGGGTTCAGGCTTCATGCATGCGAAGTGCGCTTGCTAGCGTATGCTGATGACATAGCGATATTTTGTACAAACCTCGAAAGTATTGCAGAAACTGTTAACATAGCAAAACGCTTTTGTGAGGTCAGTGGAAGCGTGGTCAACTGGGGAAAATGTCTTGGCTTCTGGCATGGAAATTGGGAACTCACATTAAACTACTTCCTCAACATTCAATGGGTGACAACACCGGTGAAATACTTGGGCGTACCCCTGGAAAACTACAGCGACAGTGATCCTTATTGGCGCAGACAAGCAGTTGAAATTCGTGAAAAGGCAGAAAAGTGCAAGGGCAGGGATTTATCTATTTTTGCTCGCGCGACCATTTGTAACCTATTCTTTATTACTAAGCTGTGGTATGTGTTGCAGGTATTGCATTGCTCTCGATTTAATGTGCAGAAACTTCATCGTATTTTTGCCGTGTTTATTTGGGGTTCCAATTGGGAGAAAACAAGCCGGACAAACCTGTTTCGACGTGTGCGTGACGGTGGTTTGGGTTTGTCACATTTGTTTCTGCGGCAGCTTGTAAACCGCTTCTTGTACCTACGCGGTGTCCAGGACCCTTTCTTGCGTACAGTTTGCCAAGTGCGCTTGGCTAGTGCTTTGCCCGAGTTTGTCGTGTCTTCCGTCAGATTGGAAGGCCGAACACAAGGCTACTTTAAAGAGATCATCGAGTCACTTCGTTTCCTGAAGGCTCGATTTTCTTTTGAATATTTAAGCAAAGTTTCCCGTAAAAAGCTATATAAGGACTTATGTGATGTTGTTCTTCCAATTCCACTGTACCGATCTTATTACTGCGGTGGAACATGGAGCAAAGTCTTAAAGCGCGTTAAAAACATGCCTGTGCGTCCGGGGGTCAAAACATTCTTCTTCAAGCTTCATGCTGGTGTCTTGCCAGTTAAGACATGGTTGTCTGACAAAGGGTTATTCGTTCCGTGGGGTGACCACTGCTTTTTATGTCGCAAGCCAAAAACCGTTGAACATGTTTTTCTTGATTGCTGGGATGGGGTGTTCTTCTGGGATGTCCTGCAAAGGACATTAAAGAAAGATTTCCCGCGGGACGCACAGGGAATAAGGTATCTTGCCATTGAAAACGAGGATGGATTTCCGTATGACGTCGTCATGTTATTGGCTCTGCATAGCATTTGGAGGTCACGCATGGCCGTACGTCATGCCGACGTCGATGCTCGACGAGCTATAGAATACTTTCGAGAGTCCCTGACTTCGTTTGTAGAATTGCAAAAATTGGAAAAGAATGTACCGGATTGAGTACCTCGCATGGAAGCTCTTTTGCACGTGAAACAATTGTAAAAAGTGTGTACGTGCTTATTAATTTTGTAAACTGAAGTACTGCAATAAAGAAAAAAAGTCACAGTTTCACCGCAAGGGTGAAGCAATGAATGCGATAGCAAAAAATTGTAATGTTATACGAAGTGAGGCTGGCAGCTAACTCTTTTTGGATCCGATCTCACGCAACTCTAGAAAACGCTTGTTTAAGAGAATTCTCTTCGCGTTGAAAGCGCAGCACGTAGAAGGGTACGCCGGCCCGGCCGCCGAGAAGGGGAGATAAGAAGGGGAGATAAAGCGCGCGCCCGCGCCCGCGCTCGTAAAATCGAACGTCGCCCCCCCCCCCCCCCCCCCCGCCCGCTGTCGGCCGCCGAGAAGGGGAGATAACGCGCGCGCCCCCGCTCGTAAAATCGAAGGTCGCTCGAGGGACCCCCCCCCCCCTCGCGTCTTTTCACGCTCACGAACGACGGGCGGGCCCGGTTATATATATACATATACATATACGGCAAATGACGCCGACGCCGACGGCGAAAACCAGCAGCGAGTGTCCATATAATTGCTATCGCAATAAAAAAAAAGGAGCGTGGCTGTGTGGTAGAACACCTGCTTGCCACGCAGACGGCCCGGGTTCAATCCTCACTCGGACTCGGAAATTTTTATTATTTATTTTATTTGCATCTTTCTCGATTTTTCGGTCACGGTCAAGATGATAATTTTTTGCTCACCACCAACGACGCCGCCGCCGACACCGACGCCGGAATTTCTGCGAAACGAGCTCTTTAACGCTGTCGCGTTAAAAAAGGATGTCTGCACCCTGTGAAGCGACCGCTGTACAGTTGGAATCTTTAAGCGCTTCGTCGTGCTTTGCGTGGCCTGTTACTCTCAAACTGACGCTTCCATTTACTTTAGGTTTGGGTACGAAAGCTTGGACGGCAAAGTATTCATAACGATTTGGCACCGTTTGCGAGAGCCGCATTACTTTTCTTGGAGCTGTGGGCTCAGCGATTGCCTCTGTTGTTGGAAAATGACCTCAGACACTTGAGGTAGCTCGAGTGCTAGCGAGTCTAAAAGGCCGTGCGAGAAAGACGAGCGAAAAAAAAAGACTGCACTTGTGCTTGTTGGCAGAACTATAATGGCACCCTCGGCTAAATCTACTGTGTTAGTAACAGGAAAAAAAAACGCGCAAAATTCTGAGAGGACACACAAGATGATGAATGCACGGCAACAGCGTTCTTCATCTTGTGTGTCCTGTCAAAATTTCGCGCTGTCTTTTTCTCTGTTATTTCCCTGTTAAATCCGAATGTGATAAAAAGTCACAGTTTCACCGCGAGGGTGAAGCAGTGAATGCGATATCAACAAATACTAATGTTAATCGAAGTGAGGCTGGCAGCTAACTCTTTTGGATCCGATCTCCCGAAACTCTACGAAATGCTTGTTTAAGAGCATACGGCCACTCCAGGGACACTGTGCGTCGCCCGCTGTCAGCTGCTGAGATTGCGAGATAACGCGTCCGCCAGCGACGACCGCGCTCATAAAACCAAAGGTCGCAGTGGCTGCATGAGGGACACCCCCCCCCCCCCCCGCGTTTTTCCGCGCTTGTTAAGGACGCGCGGGGCTTTTCCTCTCCTTGAGCATTCCCCGGCTCGTCGAACAGGCGGGGGGGATCTTATCGCATACGCCTCGGAGCGACGTTGTCGTCCCCGCTCCCACTGTTACCCGCGGGTATTTTTCTTCGTGGCTTTCACTTATATATATACAGGGTGTTTCTTTTTTAAGCAATACAGATTTTTCCTTAAAAAACGATAATAGTTAGGCACCTGTCGCCTACGCAGCCAATTTCTAGGCCGAGGCGGAAAGATTTTGCCACTAATTAGATCACGCAGAAATGGCTAATTAACAAAAATAATTCAATTAACTTTTTAATTATCAATTAGAGGGTGGTTGTTTATATGGCAAAGTTGTTCTATGTCACAATATATGGCGAGCCTAATTTTTAAAAATTGAAAATATCGCGTGTAGTTTGAGAGATCCATCGCCGAACTTCCACACTGCGGTGCCGGAGATACCGAAACTGACGCACCGGGTGCGCCGGAAGTGTGGTCCACGTGCTGCGTCAAGCAGGAATTCGACGATTAGTCGAATTCCTGCTTGAAGAATTAGTTATGTTTCGCCAGTAGATGTCATAGCAGTTAAAATCATCAAAAAGAAGAATGCGAGCATTTAGGTAAGAGGAAGTGAGATTAGGAAGGATGTTGCTCCGATGACGTGGAAAGTTTGAATATGTTTTCGGGGGGCCTATCGCAGACGCCAAGTAGAACTGTTATGGTGTGAGCATGACGAATTAACCATAACGATTATATATCGCCATTGACGTTAACATATGCTATCATGCATGGATTATGATAAGTAGAGACCCCCCCCCCCCCCTTCTATGAGAATTTTCGATTCTTTCGGTAAATGTGGAAGCAACGTAAAATCAGCCAGAATTTTAGCACCTGTGACATCAATGTTAAGTGATATTTCTGTTAGTACGTGTGTTGGTGTTGGATGATGAGATAATGTTGGCTATGAGTTCACGTTTTTGAAGGAGGCTACGTATGTTAGTGAATATTACAAAAAATTACCCAACATGGAAGGGGGAGGCCGTTTGGCGCTCTATTGCTGTTTGTTGACGGGGTAACTGCTATGCCATTTCCTAAACGGTGTTTGATGTTGCGTCAAATATATAGCGTTTCTACACGGTGTGCAGCGTTTTGAACTGTACAGAGTACTTGTCCAGATGTGCTTTTGCAAATGCTAGTAACTGCTTGCCCGCAGGTCAAGCGGGGCGGAAGAGGTCAGCTTCGATGTTGTTATTCGTGTTCTTCAGTCGTCTACCATTTGATAAGTGCTCGTCTCTGATTTTGAGTGATAAAACTTCACAATTATGGCCCGAGTTCGATTGGCTAAGTGTTTACCGAGACGATGTGCACGTTCTATGTCACTGGGTTCCGTTGTTATTTCAAGGTTACTGGTGCAAATATCAATCATTTTCTTTTTTCTTGATTCAGACCGCGTTTCACATCTACTTTGGTCAGGGATGCCGTAGAATATCTGGTTTTTTCAACGCGGGTGCCTTTTTCGCAGTCGGCTTCCGCAGCAGATATTTCAAACGACGTAGCAGATGCAGGAACTTAAAATGTTAATATAAAAAAAAACAGAATTGCAGCTATACAGATATAAATCCGCAGTTTAAAAAGGAGGTTAGTATGGCAGGCTAACTCGAACGTAAGCTGACATAAGAGAAGCGCAGATCTGAACATGTGCGAGGCAGTCTGGCTAAAGTGGCTTTTTTTTTCTGCTTTCTTTCTTTTCTTTCTTTCTTTCTTTCTTTCTTTCTTTCTTTCTTTCTTTCTTTCTTTCTTTCTTTCTTTCTTTCTTTCTTTCTTTCTTTCTTTCTTTCTTTCTTTCTTTCTTTCTTTCTTTCTTTCTTTCTTTCTTTCTTTCTTTCTTCATCAGGTTCATTTTACATTATCTCATAATTCTAGCGCTCGTGGCCACGCACTTTAAACGCAGCGGCGTGCTCAAGTGCTGTATTTACTCATGTGAACACACTTATTTCAGCGAAGCTTACGCCGAAGCTCCGAAATCGACCGACTGTTTTCTCGAGGATCTGCGATAGAAAACAAAAAACACCACTTCCCTCTTTTTTCCGTTCTATTCCGGCATGAAAAATGAGCGTCCTTTTCCTCGTGGTTTGCTATAAGCATCAACAACGCGCGCATTGTCGGCCTCAGCTTCTATTGACGTCGCCGCGTGTTATTTGCGCCGTCAGCGGGAGACGCGTCGGAGTCTCCAGACGGCTGCCATTCTCACACGTGGAGTATTGCTCGTGTTTTCATTTGTCACGTGTATTCGCCGGTGAAAGTGGCGAAGCACGGAAATTCCTTGGCAGCCCCAGAGGGCGCCGAACGTTTCAACGAAAGAGGTTTCAACAAAATATAATCAGGCTTGCACGGAGGAAGAAGAGGAAGGCAGTGATTATGATTAATGGGCTTTCCGTAAAGCGCTGGCGTTGCTCAAGTAAAAGTGCGCGTTCCATTAGGGAAAATTTGTGGAGACAGTGCCATTGTGGCGTGTTATTAACACTTTTTATGTTCTTGACATTTTAACGTCGCTGCGTAGAGGTATACAGTGAAAGTTCACTTGAAAGAATTTCAAGGTACGCAAGGACAAAGTTCGTTAAGGTGAAAGTTCGCTGAACTGAAATAGGATTGTTACAACTTGTTATCAAGAACTAAAGAAAAAAATCAGTGGTTGAAATGAAATTTCAAAAACATTTTATGCGCAATACTGCTTAATTGGAAATGAATATATGCTTATTTAGCATGTTTCGATAAATCTAATGATCTTTTGCTTCTCTTCTGCACTTAAGACTGCAGTGGTCATCAATTGAGTCATGTGTCCAAGTTCTCATAAACCTTCTGCGGCAGAACACTCTGCTGGGCAGGGAAGGTCTTCAGTTTTTTCCAAGTAGATCGATGCTTGTTTAGCTGAATTTCTGGGTGCTTTCTTTAGATATCATTCTTTCACCTTCTCTTCTGCCTGAGGTAGGACGCTCGTTTCAAACTCTGTCTCGTTTCAATCTCTGCGTGAGTCACAGGTGACATATCCTCAAAACCCACAGCGCTGTCAGTATCAAGTGTCCCAGATAATTTCTTGAATATGATCTGCGATACATAGGATGGTGTCCCAAAATATGTTTGTACAACTGAAATGCGCTCTTTACTCGTTTCGTTAAACTAAAATGCGTTAGCAATGGGTCCAATGGCGCTTCGGCGGAAGATTGAAAACAAGTTCGTAAAACTCAATAGTTCGTTTAAGTGACGTTCGTTCAAGTGGTATCTTACTGTATATGGAATGCTATGTGTAGATGCAAGCGGAACTCTGTGTGTGTTGTACATGCCCTCCATTTGCTTGAAAAAGCATATTTATGTGAAGTGCTTATCTGAATTTGTTTTTGGTAGAGGGAAAAGGATATAGAGAGACAGAATTTTGTTACCGATGTCGTGGTTAAAGTCATATAACTGGAACCTCAATGTGTTGCAAAAGTTCATGCTGCCCTTTACTGAACCCCAACTGGCCCGCGCAGCGAACCATTCAGAACTAATATGCGACAAGGAGCCTAGCTGTGTGTTTTACGTACCACCAGCTACTTTTTTTGTTGAGTGTGGATCGTTGTGTGTGAATTGCTTAGTTGTATCTGATATGGCAAACTGTACGTGCCATGCGCGGCCTCTTCATGAACCAAATGGTGGCCGGCACCCCATTTGAGCACGATCGTCGTCTTCTGGAAATATGCCGACGGGCAGCGCATTTATTGGGTCCTAATACTTCACCGTAAAACATGGCCAAATAACGCTGACATTACCATGAAATTAGGTCAGAGCGTATGTTTCTATAAGACGGGCACTTATTCTTTCTCCTCCCAGTGTTAGTTGTTCGCACGCAACGCAAGAAAGACATTATGCCATATAAAATGTAGTACTACCATATGACTACGCTGCAGATGATCTGCGCAGTTCATACTTCAAAAGTTCACGTCACTAGAAAATATAGGAGCTATGAATAAGAAAACGGGTGGTTCTACGTGCAAAGAGAGAGGAAGAAAGTAAGTTTTTTTTAAGATGAAGGAAAAGAGGCTGCGAGAACAAGGCGAGGGATCCTCGTGGTAGGCCTCCTCTACGACCTCAGCCCACCTCAGGATTGTCTCCTGACGTGTGCGGTTATGGCTGGGCATGGCAGCCTGTCACAGCTCCTGACTGCCTGAATGTCTACGAAGGCTTGGAGGAGAGGAATGATTATTAGACTGTCACATAATGTGGTTTAGGTGAGCTCTCCTGACAGAACAAAACTCGAAGGAGTCCTGAGCAAACGAATAAAAATGACAAATTGTTTTGAAAAACATATGGGCGACGGCATGCACAGAGCTTAGATATGGGGAGGGGGGGTCGTTTCATTACCATCATGTTTACAATGATTGACTTGACTGTTTTAATTATATATTACTTAACTAAACTAGCGAATTCATACAAAAAAGAATAGAAGGACGCCTGAAGCATGCTGCTTTCAATTTTATATTTTCTGCAGCACGTATCGCCATTTAGCCACTTCCGTTAGGCTGACAGTAGATACTGTCACGTGGTCGTGACGTCGACGAAGGCAGCAGGCGACGAGTCTAAGATGAAACTGTTTATTAGGCCGAACTTGTGGCCGGTAAACGGAAAGTAGGATTACAGCAATACACGCTGGCGCTGATAGCGGCGAACAGAGCGTCGGCCGTCGATCAAACTGGACATCGTTGGAGCGCGCCGGCTTTTATGCATCACGCGTCGAACATTCTAGCTTTATCACTGGTCATCGCGCATGCTCTGGAATAATCTCGAGTGGTCGCGTCTTGCGCGCAATCTTAACAAAACGATCTACAATAATCGCGAAGGTTGTAGAACAATAAGGTGCGGTTTGAGTTAAGCTTTGCTGACGGTCTTTGTGGGCGCAAACCGAATACAACAAAAGTGAAAATAAGAATAGCGCGTGGCAATGCCCCCCTCTGAAAAGGCATCGTCCCGATGCTTAAAACAGAACACGGGGGGAAAATGCATGCAACAATAAATCACAACAATAAAGAAAGAAAGTACAATAATTAAGCAATAAGTGCAGTCCTCAGGTTTGCTAACGCGCGTAATACGGCTTTAGGCGCATGACATGGACGACTTCACGTCGCGCACGGCGCCGTTGAGAGTTCGTTATGCCGTCCGGGACGACCTCGTAGTCCAGAGCACCGAGACGTCGAAGCACCTTGTACGGCCCGAAGTATCGCCGAAGAAGTTTTTCACTAAGTCCACGTCGGCGTATCGGCGTCTACACCCAAACACGGTCGCCGGGCTGGTCATCGGCACTTATGGTTCCCAAGAAGAAGTCATCCTCCTGGTCATCCTGCGGCGGCGGGTCGACGGGGGGCGTGAGACAAGCAGTCGGCGTCAGAGCGTTTTCGTCCGGACTTGTAAACGACGGTAACGTCGAATTCTTGAAGTCTCAGACTCCATCTTGCGAGACGACCTGAAGGGTCCTTCAGGTTAGCTAGCCAACACAAGGCGTGGTGGTCGCTCACAACTTTGAAGGGCCTGCCGTAGAGGTAGGGGCGAAACTTTGACGTTGCCCAGATGATGGCAAGGCACTCCTTTTCTGTTGTGGAGTAGTTCGCTTCTGCCTTGGATAGCGACCGGCTAGCATAACTGATAACCCTTTCCACGCCGGCAGTTCTCTGGACAAGAACGGCGCCGAGTCCTACGCTGCTTGCGTCGGTGTGGATTTCCGTGTCGGCGTGTTCGTCGAAATGCGCAAGTATTGGAGGCGTCTGCAGGCGTCGTTTCAATTCTTGAAATGCTTCGATTTGCGCCGCTCCCCACTCGAATTCCACGTCGTTTTTCGTGAGCTGAGTTAGTGGCTCGGCGATGCGTGAAAATTCCTTGACGAAGCGTCTATAATAGGCGCACAAGACGAGAAATCGGCGTACGGCTTTTTTGTCGGTGGGCGGCGGGAAAGCAGCGATGGCGGCAGTTTTCCGTGGGTCGGGGCGAACTCCAGACTTGCTGATGACGTGACCCAAGAAGAGAAGTTCCTCGTATGCGAAGCGGCACTTTTCTGGCTTCAGGGTGAGTCCGGAGGTCTTGATTGTTTGAAGTACAGCTTGAAGGCGCCGGAGATGTTCGTCGAAGTTTGATGAAAACACAACGACGTCGTCCAAGTACACAAGGCAGGTCTGCCACTTCAATCCGGCCAGTACAGTGTCCATAACACGTTGGAACGTCGCAGGTGCCGAGCAAAGACCGAAGGGCATGACTTTGAATTCGAAGAGGCCGTCTGGTGTGATAAAGGAAGTCTTCTCTCGGTCTCTCTCGTCGACCTCGATTTGCCAATAGCCGGTCTTGAGGTCCATCGACGAAAAGTACTTCGCGCTGTGGAGTCGATCCAGGGCGTCGTCTATACGTGGGAGAGGATATACGTCCTTCTTCGTGATCTTGTTCAGACGGCGATAATCGACGCAGAAACGCAGGGTTCCGTCCTTCTTCTTCACTAGCACCACGGGTGACGCCTAAGGACTCTCGGAAGGCTGGATGATGTCGTCGCGTAGCATTTCGTCGACTTGTTGCTTTACGGCCTCGCGTTCTCGCGTTGAAACTCGGTACGGGCTCTGGCGGAGTGGCCTCGCATTTTCCTCTGTTACGATGCGGTGTTTCGCGATATGGGTCTGTCGAATTCTTGACGACGACGAGAAGCAGTCCTTGAATTGCAAGAGCAGATTTTTGAGCTGGTCTTGCTTGTGCTTCGGGAGGCTCGGGTTGACGTCGAAATCTGTGTGGGGATGCCGATTCGTCGAAGCAGGTTCGGTAGCATCGGAGAGGGCGAAAGCATCGCTGGTGTCCACGAACTTCTCGATGTAGGCGACCGTCGTACCAATGTTAAGGTGCCTATATTCGTGGCTGAAGTTTGTCAGCAGTACCTTTGCTTTGCCATCACGCAACTCGGCGATGCCTCTTGCGACGCAAGTCTGGCGGTTCACGAGCAGGTGCTGATCACCCTCGATGACGCCTTCGAAGTCTGCGGGTTCCTCGCTGCCGACGAAAATGATTACGCTAGAGAAAGGCGGAACGGTGACCTGCTCTTCTATAAGATTTAAAGCATGGGTCGCTGGCGTCGTGTGGGGCGGCAGTGCGTTTTCTGAGGTTAGGGTTATTGATTCAGACCTCAGGTCGATCACGGCGCCATGTTGACTTAGGAAGTCCATCCCAAGTATCACATTCCTGGAGCACTGTTGCAGGATTACAAAGCTCGCAGGGTAAGTCCGATCATTGATAGTGACTCTTGCTGTACAGACCCCAGCGGGTGTTATTAAATGGCCTCCAGCGTTCCCAATTTCGGCGCCTTCCCACGCCGTCTTAACTTTCCTCAACTTCGCGGCGAACGGCCCACTGACGACGGAATAGTCGGCCCCAGTATCGACGAGAGCGGTGACGTTGTGGCCGTCGATGAGAACGTCAAGGTCGCTAGTCCGTCGCCTTGCGTTGCGGTTAGCTCGCGGCGTCGGATCACGGCTGCGTCGATTTCTTGCGCTGCTTCCATCATGTTGCGTCGTCAGGTCTAGCTCGGTCCGCGAGGTTTCGTCGGCAGGGCTCTGTCTGCTTCGCGTCGTGTTCAGCAGGTTTCGTCGCGTCGTCGTCGTCGGCGGCGGAGGATCTTCGGTAGTTCGTCGTACAGCAACCGCACCTCCATCGGTTGCTGCCCTTAGTTTTCCGGATATGGGCTCGCGGAACGGCCCCGAGTAGGGCCGGTGTACTGGCGTCGCTGTGGTGACATGTAGCGTCCCGGCGACGGCGATCGGGACTGTCGTCGGGGCGTCCACTGCGCTCCTGCAAGGTAATCTGCGATGTCGCGAGGTCGTTCACCCCGCTGTGGACGCGGCGCGTCGATGGTGAAACCACGAAGTCCCATCTGGCGGTACTGGCAGCGGCGGTAAGTGTGACCTGCTTCTCCGCAATGGTAGCAGAGTGGACGGTGGTCAGGGGCGCGCCAAACGTCGGTCTTCTTCGGAGCGGTGCGCTGGCCGGCAGGTGGGCGGTATGGCGTCGATAGCGGTGGCGGCGGTGTCAGGCGACGATACTGTGGCGATGGGCCTTGGCGTGGGCTTGGAGGAGGAGCGTGACGGCGGGCTGCAGCAGCATAGCTCATGGCATGCAGCTGCGGCTCTCGAACCTGAGGAACGCCCAGTGATTGCTGGATCTCTTGTCGTACTACGTCAGCGATGGGATCCACTTGGGGCTGCGCTGAAGGTAGAAATTTTCGCAGCTCCTCTTGCACGATCGCCCGGATCATCCCACGCAGGTCGGCGGTTCCTAGCACTTGGACGTCCGCGTATCTTGTGGCCGAGAAGCTGCGGTTGTATTGTCGTGTCCGCATCTCGAGGGTTTTTTCGATGGTCGAGGCTTCGGATGCCAATTCGGCTACCGTCTTCGGCGGGTTCCTGATCAATCCGGCGAAGAGTTCTTGCTTCACGCCCCTCATAAGGAAGCTCACTTTCTTCTCTTCGGTCATGTTGGGGTCGGCGTGGCGAAACGAGCGGGTCATCTCCTCCGTGTAGATCGCAATATTTTCGTTGGGAAGCTGCACACGTGTCTCCAGGATAGTTGCAGCACGTTCCTTGCGGACGACGCTCGTGAAGGTGCCTAGGAACGTCGTCCGAAAGATATCCCAGGTTTGTAGCGCCGATTCTCTGTTCTCGAACCACGTCCTCGCCGCGTCTTCTAGGTAGAAGTAGACGTGGCGGAGTTTTCCTTCGGTGTCCCAGCTGTTGAAGGCAGCGACTCGTTTGTAGGTCTCCAGCCAGCTTTCTGGGTCTTCAAGTGATGATCCCCGGAAAGTCGGTGGCTCCTTGGGCTGCCGGAGAAGGATTGGCGTCGGCTGCGTGGAGTCGGTCATCGTCACTGTAGTCGATGTCGGGATTTGTGGGTGCCTGGTTTTTTCGGGAAGCAGCCCGTACTCTGCCTCTAGTCCTTTCTGCCTGCGGCTAGTTCGACTATCAGGGTTGTCCTTTGCGTCGTCTTCTTCGCGGCTTGGGCTAGGGTCAGCGCCTCGCGGGGGCGTCCGGAGCATGGACGAAGCAACACCTCCACCAGATGTCACGTGGTCGTGACGTCGACGAAGGCAGCAGGCGACGAGTCTAAGATGAAACTGTTTATTAGGCCGAACTTGTGGCCGGTAAACGGAAAGTAGGATTACAGCAATACACGCTGGCACTGATAGCGGCGAACAGAGCGTCGGCCGTCGATCAAACTGGACATCGTTGGAGCGCGCCGGCTTTTATGCATCACGCGTCGAACATTCTAGCCTTATCACTGGTCATCGCGCATGCTCTGGAATAATCTCGAGTGGTCGCGTCTTGCGCGCAATCTTAACAAAACGATCTACAATAATCGCGAAGGTTGTAGAACAATAAGGTGCGGTTTGAGTTGAGCTTTGCTGGAATCTTTGTGGGCGAAAACCGAATACAACAAAAGTGAAAATAAGAATAGCGCGTGGCAATACTAAATGTAGTCCGGCTTTTAGTAACCAAGGAACGCTCAGTAGTTTATAAATGAATGTATCCTCACTTTATCTTTTTCTTCTTCATCGACTGAGAACATTCGGAGCAAGGGCTGCGAAAGGTATCCGCATCCGCGAAATGAATGCAAGTACGTACAAGCATTGGTTTTGCATATTGCGTTCATAAGCATTCTCTGCGTGGTGCTTGCAAGAGTATCCTGAAGGAAACATGTTCTTTGGAAACATAGCCTTGTCCGTGAGAATATTTGGGGTCTATCTATTTTAATAGCAGGTACTAGGGTTGGGGAAAATTTTATTTCGCGTAGCCGATTCCCCGAGTAATCTAGCAGTGTGCGAAGAACATATGGAATCAGGCAAATGCACAGCAGTTCGAAAGCACAGCCTACTATCATGGGTGAACGGTAGATGTGAAAGCGAGTATATGACAATATTCACAGTACGCAGTGGAAGAGAATGGCTGACAGTATCTCACGCGGCATGCAACCTTCTTCTTTCTCTTTTCTTTTCAAGACGCTCTCCGGTGGTGTGCTCATCCACAATACATTGCAACAATATTTTAACGAGGACATGAGAGTATGAAGAGCGCGATGCACAAGTCACGACGAAGATTGAATGACTTACATGTCGCGTATGTCATGAAACCTTTTCCACCATTCACGTGTGGTACATACCTGTATAACAAGTCCCGACGCATGTGGGTTTACGCCACAAGTAATTCGCAGTCTCTATCAACCCAGGGACAGTAAGAACCGACTTTGGGGGTCTTAAAGCGATACTGTTGACGACGCCAAGTTGCAGAAAGTACGGTGCCCGCGGTGACGTTTCTGTCGGTAAGGGAAAATCCCGGTCGAAGCTGAGACTAAAAATCATGGCTGGAAAACGGAATGAATCCCAGACATGCACTCAAATGTCCAACCAAAGAGTCGCCGAGGGCTTCAGGCTGCTTAGGGAAAATGCCTTCTGCAAGCGTTATGTCGGGGCAACGCCAACTGTGGTTCCAATGTTGGCCATCTGCATTTATAATATTGTAATAAACATTGACTCCGCAAGCTAGAATTGAGCATTGCTCGAGCACGCCGAGGACCACTAGTTATGATATGCAGATAATCGAACCGTACCGCGAGCCTGTTTGCAATAAAAGGGACATCGCTTCAGCGTGATTTTGAACCTTACGTCGGGCCATGAGCTACCCCATGCCGATGCAGTCGACCGGCCTTCCAGGCCCACGATATGAGCACTACCACTAAATTTACCCAAAGACGTTGACCCACCAGTTAATGCTTGACTCAGAGTAACAAATCCGGCATAATCTGCTACTGGCCGACTTATTCGCATGAAATCGATTCCCAGAATGGGGGGGGATCTGCCGACTTTTTCGCACTGGGCGATACTGACAGAAGAGTTGATATCTGAGCCAGTTGGTTTATGTTACTTGAAGAAAAGCCAGCAGAAGGACGGGACACAAGAAATAGGCAGACGCATACACTGCTGGACACCAGCGGTGTGGGCGTCTGCCTCTTTCTAGTGTGCCCTTCTTTTACTGGCTGTTCTTCAAGTAATGATACTAACGCTTGACAGTAGAAGACAACATTTAGCCAAAACTGCCCAGCAGTTCTCCAGCATTAGACACTGTTGTACTAGCCGAATACACAGGAAATAAAAAAAAATGTCGGGCGTTTACTTATACGCTGCTATTGGCTTTGTGCGTATTTTGCCCCATTAATAGTTTATTTGACAGTTGTCGTCTCGTAATCCACAAGGTCGGAGATTGTCTTTCCCCTATTTTATTTAAAAAAAAAGCACTATGATGACGGAAAACAACACCTGAAACGACATATTGCAAGCCAGAGGATGCGTGACCTTAACGAGTGCCCTAATGAGCTTAGAGCTACCTACGCTCGATCGTGTGTATCCTAGCCTCTAATTTAGCTTTCTTACGCAGCCACTTCAGGAACACAATGCACAATTGCTCGTGGACTATATTCAGCGCCGATGGTTGAGCTGAACTCCTCGGTACGAGATTTTCAGCCCTCCGTACGCTTCACTCTGTGCAGTATATGAAGGCGAAAGCCCTTAATGGTTCATACTCACGTCAGTCCGTCCCTCCCTCCGAGCCCTGTAACGGTGCCAGCTGTGGCCTCTCCCCCTCATACTCTCTCAGCAATCACATGATGGCACAGCGGCGCCTAGCAACAGTTGCGCCGCCACACGTTAACAACAACAACAAAAAAAAAACATAGAAAAAGGAAGAAAAATTAGAAAAAGAAAGAACAGGAAGAAAAAGACATGGCACAGTCAGTCGAATGGCCGCACGCTTTCGCCGTACAAACTTTGGAATTTACAAATTGTCCCTAAATTTTTTACAGCACGAAACTGGAAGCGATATAAAATGCGTGCAGATTTGCTGCTCCGATTCCAGAAGAAAATTGAGAACAAGGAGATTGCTCTCGAGAATGCTAATCGACCATGTAAGCGCTCGCTTGGAGCGCATACGGCTCCTTGGATTTAAAGCAGCACGTTCGGTGAAATATTCTACGCTGCTTCCTCGTCGTCGAAGCCATGTTTGCGATAAAGCTTAATTAGGCGAGCGAGAAACCACTCGCGAACTTTCTCATATCAAGGGCGCCGTCTTTGCACTTGATGGTTGTCCAGGCGAATTGCAATTAGTGACGAAACGTGGAGCTGAGAAGTTGAGATTTTCTTCCGAACGCCTACTTCAATTAGGACAATTATCTAGCGTGATGGGCAATTCCTATTATCTTGCGAGTTGTATCTTGCCAAAGTGGTTCGTTTTCGCCTAAAAAAAACCTGCCTGTACTAACGTTTGCCTTCCTTTCTTGTCTCGTGCCAGATTTTTAATGGTTTTCACGTGTCTGGTGCTAAGTGTTTTTTCAACAATCAAAAACTTCGTAGATTTAGCCGGCGCCATACTGCCGCGAATGGTAACAGCCCTTCACTATTCATTACTGAGAGCACGCTCTCCAGCGCAAGTGCTTAGCAGAAAGTTGAAATTTCGATTTGAAGTTGCGTATATCTGTGAACGTCTCGGAAAGTCAAGATTTTTCATCCAGTCTGTTTCTTTATTATGATAACACAAATCGGCCGCAGTCATTACCGTAGGGTCTATGTTACAGAGGAAAAAAAGCAAGCAGTGGTTGTAAGGTGATGACACTAAGGGCATACACAGTCATATAAAACACGCAAAAAATAAGCTCGGTAGGGCTATCCTTTCTGCGAGTAAGAATAAGTGCTACACGGTGTATCGAATATGCTTTTTGGCATATATACGAAATCTTTGCGATTTGGCGACACCATCATCAGAGGCTGTTTATTCCACTGTTTGACGCTGAAGGGAAAGAAAGATGCTTGAAATACTGTTATTTGACAAGATATTTCGCATGTTTTTCGGCTATTGCCATGTCTTTTTGGTACTACGGTAGGTGTTTATGAAAAAGTGGTCTTCAATGGCGCAGTTATTTTGATCAATGTAACTGAACAGTCGGCACCTCCCTAAGGAACCATGGCCATCAAATGTGAACCAGCAGAACATGTTTTTCAGGGTGGTAACGCTAGTGTTAATCTCACATGAGTTGGATACAAACCGCACGGCATTATATTTGTTAGCTTCACAGTTACCAGCCGCAGTTACAGACTCAAGGTGCCAAACTGCAGCATCATATTCGAAGATTCAGTGAACATTAGAAAAATGATTTCGCTTTGATATTAAGTGATGCTTTCCCTAGGTTTCATCTCAAAGGGTTAAGAACGTGGCTAGCAACAACTTGACATGCATACTTCGAAAATCAGCGCGAACACGACGGAGGCACAAGACGAGAAGGACACAATACGAGCGCTTGTACTGCATCCTTCTCCTTTTGTGTCTCTGCTGTGTTTGTGTGTCTGATCTTCTGTTGTGATCGTAGAAAACATTTATTCTATTTACAGTGAGAGGTGTGGATGGGGCGACTCGGAAATGCCCACCCTTCACAAACGCTAGGAGGGATCCCTACTCCGGGATCCCTGTAGCTGCCGCGGTGGCTCAGGCTGTAGTCGCCAGTGCCTGTTGGGCTTGGAGGTCGGAGCAGCTGAGCAGGACAGCTTCCCAGTTCTCTCGGGTGGGCGTGTGATGAGTAGGTAGGATTGGAGAGGAAGAGGCTGGCAAAGGGTAACACAAGGTTGTTTACGCTGCAAGAGAAACATGTGCTAAAAGCGCTGCAAGGGTCAAAGTCATCGCGTTCAGCAGGACAGGCATGCGACAACTCAAAGAAAGAAAGCGGAACTGAAAATATCTACAGGAAAGTCACGTAGGCCTCAGGAACAGGCTTTCGGCACTCTCAATAGTTTTCCGCTCATGTCCCTGACAGAGCCCATGAGCAGTGATCAGAGAGCAGACATTGGTGGAAAGTCATAAAAGGAAAAAAAAAAAGAAAAAGAAATGAAGCTCGCACTCGACCATGCAAGGCTCGATAACAGCCAAGCTGGTAGATCCAAATAGGAGGCTTTATCGGCTAATGCTATGTCACTTGACTAAAGCTAGGTATCGAACTGGGTTTAAGCTAGGTTATTTATCAGCTTTTGATGGCTCTGGGATCAACCAGTCTTTTCTCCATGTCAGCCACTTTCTTGTTCCAGTAGGCTGGGTGGGATCACCGCCGCTGATCTCGTTCTCGCTCTGCAGCATGTCGAGCCTCGCGATAGGCAGAATATTCTTCAGCTGTAAGGCTCTTACTCGGACGGCCGATGGCGACAAAGTTCCTCGGCACGACCAGGCGGGGGGTCTTTTATAGCGATTCCGAGGACATGCACGTGCACCGTAGGTCTATTTATGAAGTAGTTAATGACGTAGGTGCTTGCTAGGACATCTTTTTTTGAACTTGGCGTGGGTATACTTAGTCATTTCGGCTGCTATGACGCCGCTACTCTAGAGCTGCTGGTTCGGCACATGTGCAGCTGGGCATGTCGTTACACCAGCTGGCGCGATAGCGAGGCAGGGCGAGACCGGGTGGCGCGCAGCAGTGCCGTCGGTGGTTGCTAGGTAACGGCGCGCCGAGTTTTCTTGTGGGGAACAGCTGTTAAATGCGAAGCATTTCTTAGCGAACTTCGGCGACTTTGAGCGTATCTATCTATCTATCTATCTATCTAGCCGCCTACGACTTTGTGCTCTCCTGGCCGTATCGTTAATGGGATTTATACCAAATTTGGTATGCCATAACATGACTGTATGACAAACATAAATGGCTGGTCATATCATGAAAATCATGACTAACTTGTCATGAAAAGTATGACTTACATGCCACGCTCATGGCCGGCTCGCGGCCGTTTCGTTAGCTTGATATACACCAAATTTGGGATTGAGTGACGTGACTGTATGACGAGCATAAATGACAGGTGGTAATATGCAGATAATGACGTGCATGTCATGTAGAACATGATTTACATGCCACGCTCATGGCGCGCTGACGGCTGTTTCGCTTGCTTGATATAGACCAAATTTGGTATTTCGTGACGTGACTGTATGACGAACATAAATGCCAAGTGGTAGGGTAAGGTGGGGCAAAATGAGACAAAAATTTGAAAATAGTGAATATTTATTTTTATTTCACTCTTTACCCTGAAACGACAATGCAGAAACTTTCCTTTGGGTATAAGGTATGTGCTACATAAATATGACCATGTTACCACCGTTAAAAAGTTATTTTAAAAAGAAATAAAAAATGCACCAGATGTCTCATTTTGCCCCAACCTGCGGGGCAAAACGAGACAGTGTGAAAAAAATTTAACCCTTCAGTTTTTGCAGTAGAAGCACTTGAAATTAAACTCCGTGGGCCCTCATGCAGCCTTCATCACCCCAGTCCTTGCACTCCACGCATTGAATCCAGACAGAATCCGGTGCTGTTTTGCTCCAAAACTCCTTGCAGACCAAACACCACCAGTCTTTCTTTGTGCTATTGTTGTATTTTGTTGAAAGCTTGCACTTCAGTAGATTATTCAACGATTGGACGCTAGATATATTCTGACGCATCTTCTTCGCCTCCTTTTGCCGTTTTGGTGCAGAACTGCACGGGCATTTCGTGGCTTTAAGCTTTGTCAGCCGGGCTTCGTGAGGCGATGAATTTAAAACTGTGCTAGATTCGAATTTTCCAGCACAAATTTGGTATTGAAGGAAAACTCCATCGCGAGACGTGTTTGTGAACGGCTTGACTTGGAGATTCTTCCAAATTTGCGTTCGCCTCTTGAGAGCATCCTTGGGAACGCGGAAAAATCTCGATGCAGCACGAATGGAGTGGGTGTCCTGAACAGCAGTCAGTGATTTTTCACGTCGTTTTCCTCCCAGGAAGCTGTATATGTTATTCTCTTGTGCGTCCGAACCTTCCTAAACAATAAAATATAATATATAATGAGTGTAAGCAAATGGTTTACTTAATGAGACACTGTCTAAGGCAATTCAATGCCTTTTTGTCGCGTTTTGCCCCCCCCTCACATGCCCAAATTCAAAAAAATTTTCGCTTTGGCCCCGCGCACCAAGTGACCTGAAATTTTGGTGGTATGTAGCTAGTAGTATATAGTAACAATATAAATACTTACGTCGTTGTACTGATGCCAGAGTAGCTTCATGCACGGATCTGAAAATTTGGCCGAGAAGAATTTCGCCCCTTTTTTGACGGGTCACGAACACACTGACACCAGCCGCGTAATTTTTCCCAAGCGAACGCTGTGAGCAATCATCAACTTTTAAACATAAAAAGGTGGACAACTACCAGCACCTCTAGCTGAAATATAGAAAGAAAGAAAAGTGCTTTCTGTATTAGCTATAGAGGTCGGCAAAGCCAAAATGTCGCGTTTTGCCCCGTGTCTCATTTTGCCCCGCCTTACCCTAATATGAAAATCATGACATGTGCAACATGACTTGCATGCCACGCTCATGACACTATCGTGGCCGTTTCGCTAGCTTGTAATACACCAAGTTTGGTATTTAGGGACGTGACTGTACGACGAGCATAAATGACAGGTGCTAGTATGAAAATCATGACCTGCATGTCATATACAACATGATTTACATGCCACGCTCATGGCGCGCTGACGGCCGTTTCGCTAGCTTGATATACACCAAATTTGGTATGGCGTGACGTTACTGTATGACGAACATAAATGCCAAGTGGTAATGCGGAAATCATGACGTCCCATGTGCAACATGACTTGCATGCCACGTTCATGACACACTCGTGGCCGTTTCGCTAGCATGATATACAACAAACTTCGTATTGAGGGACGTGACTGTATGACGAGCATAAATGACAAGTGGTAATATGGAAACCATGATATTTTATGTGCAACATGACTTGCATGCCACACTCATGGTACTCCCGTGGCCGTTTCGCTAGCTTGATATACACCAAATTTGCTGTTCAGTGACGTGATTGTATGACGAGGATAAATGACAAGTGGCAATATGCAAATCATGACATGTCATGTGCAACATGACTTGCATGCCACGCTCATGACACCCTTGTGGCCGTTTCGCCAGCTTGACATACAAATTTTAAGGTGAAAGCCTTTAATGTCTCATGTTCACGTCCGACGTCCGCCCGTCCGTCCGTCCCTCCAGCCATGCCCTGGCAAAGTGCCAGCTGGGCGCCGGGGCGCGCAAACGGACGCTGGTCGCGTTGGACTTTACAGCGCTCGCTCTTTGCTTGCGTAGCGTCGCTGTGACCAGCGTCTCTAATCATGCAAGGAGGGAGACGCGCGCATCACGTTCCATTCTGACCGACCCCGTCTCAGTGGGCAAAGGCGTTCGAGGAACACACTTTGGAATTGACAGGGTGTCCGTCAATATAAACGCTGGAACGTGGATGGCGTCTGCACGATGCGCAGAGCGCGAGAACACGAACGCATGCGAAACGGAGGCAGATTGGTCTCGCGTCTCGTTGCGATTCGAGGTAAAAAATTAAGCGAACATAAGTGGCAGGTTGTAACATGAAAATCATGGCATGCATGTCATCTACAATGCCATTTACATGCCACGCTCATGGTGCGCTTGCGTCCAGTTCGCTAGCTTGATATACACCAAAATTTGTATTGCGTGACGTGACTGTATGACGAACACAAATGACAGGTCCTAACATGTAAATAATGACATGCATATTATGTACAGCATGATTTTCGCCTTGCTGGCTGCTTCGCATCACATCGATTCCCACAGTGCGTGGGATCTGCCGGTTTTTTTTTACGTGCAATGCATCTATGCTAGCGGATTATGGTTCCTGTTTACACTGTTTCTATGGTCGTAGTAGCTTTATCAATGTTATGTGTGCGGACCGTCGGTCTCTGCTCATGCGTCATTTGTGATAAAACAATCAGTTCTTAAGCCAGCACTTGAAGGAGAATAAAAATAAAAATATTACCAAGAGTCTTAAAAAGACCACTCGGCTTTTCAGAAAACCTGGCGTGGAATTACATAGGCGTAGTAGGATCAGGTAAGGAGGAAGTGCTCGGCAAGTAAAAATAGTCAGATGAGCTTTCGGGCAAGAATGAGGTTTCTTAAGAAGAATGGCCATGGTTGGGTGCAAAGAGAAAGAAAAAAAACAACGATATATTATTATTTGCATTTTTAACAATTAAGAAAATGTCTCCGTCATACATGATTGAAAAATACTTCACTATATAAAAAGATGGACACACAAGGAACGACTACATTAGCACCCAGTCCTAAACACTTCTCACGTCTTGCTGCGGCATATGTTCAAGATATTGCTGAAACAAGCAAGGAGATTCTTTGAAGACATTTGTACGTAGCATTTCGTTCCACTAGCGCTTTCTAGTAAGTATATCAGTACGAAACTCTTGCAATATTCGTAGCAACAACGGCCGCAACAGACAGCAGCAACATCAATGTCAGCGACAGCAAGAACAATATCCATGACAAGCTAAACAACAAAAAACAACGACTCTATTAGGAAAGCAACCACTCAGCAAACAAAGTAAATGTATTGTTGTCTGTAATCGGAGCCAGGTGTCTGAGCACATGGAAACACACCCCACCAGAAAAGAAGCCACCTCTAAGGACTGTCATAAGTAAGAGCCCATTGGGAGAAAGACGACGACGAGGAGCGGACAAGATTCGAAACGGCGCGAGCGCGCGCACCCTAACCTGAGGCCCGAAGCGCGTGACCCGAGCCGTGATCGGGGCGCAATCGAGGAAGAGCTGGCATTGTCGACGTGGGCTTGGAGGAAGAAGGTTGTCTCGCCAGCAGACGAACTGGCGACGGGAGCGGCAGGACATCGACTCGGCAGGCTGTGACGCGGGCGTCCCGAGAGGTGGCCGGAGACCTCGACCCGGTTCGAGTGAGGCTTCTCGGGATGCACCAACCGCGCACATCCATCGCCGACGTTCCTGGCGCAAGCCCCCTTCGATGCAAGCCACCGAAGACAGTCGCCGGTGAGCCACGTCAGCTCGTACCGGGTATCGCCAACGCCACGAGGCCTTACAACTGAGGACTTGCCACGTGAACAAGGGCGTCACGCGATGACGACGACGGGCGGCTTGGGCAACGGCTGGGACGGCGACGTTCGACAGGAGCGTCGAGAACCCCGACAGGGACGGAACGCGACGGGTCCCGGACTTTGACTGAGAAAGCTTAGCAAGTAAGATTGACCCTTCGGTTCAGGGACAAGGCCTCATGATAGGGATCGTTTGTCAGGAAAGACTTGATCAATGAGACTATGCAGTTTTGACATGTAGGGACTTAGTGCTTTTGTATAGATTTTTTCATTATTGTTTCCACGATTACCGGTATTTTTGTATATTTTTACATTCCCGAGTGCTGTGCGTTTGGTTATTAAATGTGTTGGGCCGTTTATCGTGTATTTGTCTCATTCCATCACCCGTAAACACCCGAATCGGTGACAAGGACCTTCAAAATAGCTCGCTTAATAGACTCCAAAAGTTCATTTAGCCTTGTAAAAGAGGCACTGAAAGTTTATATTCTAGATGAATATGTGGCTGTTTCATTATGTTTTTCCGGAGGTATCACCTATTTAGGGAAGGGAAAGTAAAAAAAAACGTGAATAGGAGTAAGTTAATAGGAAGCGAAGAGATTCAACTGAGTATAGATTTTGATGCAAGGGTTTCGCAGCACAAATTTGAAAGTTTTGTGCTAGAGTGTGCTTCGTAGTTTCACTCGACTTGCTCTGTACAATGGAGGTTGTACATAATCCCTTGCAAATATAATATTCATAAAGGAGGGGCAGACTCTGTCGAAATTCGTGCTGTCACTGCAAGCTGGTGGGAAGTCTTGAGAACGGCATTGTCACCCGCCCTCATCTCTGCTTTTTCCCGCCTTACTGAGACAGCTAGAGCGTGCGCCTTGCTGTCGCTGATCCACATTTTATTATTGCAAGTCGTTGAATCATTTTTTCCTTGAACGGAATATCTTGAAGCAACAGCACTCCAAATATATTATATTTCGATAAAATATTGAAAAGCCACGAGAAGAAAAGGGAGGAAATATTGACAAAATGAGTGTCTTTTAATTACACGACTGGTAGAGGAGGCGGTTATGGTGTTTTGCAGCAGCCAAGGTGATCGCGTGTTCAATTTTCGTGCCCTTCTGCCAGCGCACAACGGTGACTGAAAAAAAGCACTCTTACATCTAGCTCTAAATGAACGTGTAGGTAATTGCTGGTATATATTTTGCGCAGTTTCTCGGAGTTAAAGATTTTGGAGGCACGAGAGGAACTTCACTTGCGCCATTTTTCTCTGGAGGAAGGGCTTTAATTTTTTTTTGGCCAAAGGAAAGCATCACGTGCGTGCAAATTTGAAATAAAACAAATGGCGTTGTATAAAAAGACACCGAATGCAGCTGAAAAATTTATCAGCTACAATAATCGGGTCCATTAGATAGCTACTTTTTTAAGATACCGTTACTAATTCACAGACGAAAGAGATGACTAAAGGGATGACTAAATAGGCGGAATTACTGTTTCGCCCTTATGGGCTAAAATTGCATACAAAGTTCACAAACGCATCTTAGCTTCGCTCTAAAGGTCTAGAAGTGGGAGTCGCTGAGCTTCTTCGTTTTTTAACGGTGTTTATTCATCCTCACATTCATCACTATACAGTTGTATGGGTGTGTAGCGGAAGCTGCTCAGCACCACCGCATTCTTTTCTATCCCGTCTGCAGCCGGCCGTCGACAGCTCGCCTACGCGCGGCGCCAGCGCCTCCTCCTCCATGTTCGGGGAACAACGTGGCTGGGGCCGGCTCCGGGAATTAGCACCGGCGGCATGCTGCGTCTGCTCGCTCGGGGGGCCTCCCTTTTCCTCTTTCTTGTAGAAGAACGCGGGGGTGCCTCCTTCTCTCCCTCGTCGAGGGGAGCTCTCGTCACTCGCACGGAGTGGAAATAAACCAGTCTTGCCTTGCAACTCCAAACCAGCATCACGTCTCTTTTCTCGCTGACTTCGACGGCTGACATTCCCGGCCGCAACGAATTGGTGACCCGAACGCTCTAACGAACACGCCGCGATGAGCTCCGACGACAACGTTGCTGCCTCCACGCCTGCGGTCATCGCCACAGAACTGAAGCTACCAAATTTTTGGCCGAAAAATCCAAGAGTTTGGTTCAGCCAAGTGGAGGCCCGTTTTCAGCTCCGGCATATCACCTCGCAGTCGACAAAATATCTTCACGTCGTCGCAGCCCTGCCCCCCGAAATCGCCGACGCTATCGACGACATTTTGGTTTCACCCCCCGCGCAAGAAGAATATGACACCCTCAAAAAGACGGTGCTGGACCGCCTCGAGGCGCCTGAAGAAAGCAGACTGCAGCAGCTCTTGTGTCGCGAAGAGCTGGGCGACCAACGACCTTCCCAACTGCTGCACCGTATGCGGCAACTACTCGGTGTGCACGCGCGTCAGGACGGCCAGCTCCCACTTCTTCGTGAACTTTTCCTGCAACGGCTCCCCCAGTCGGTGCGCGTGGTTCTTGCGGGTTCAAACGAGACGTCCCTTGATCAACTAGCGCAACTTGCCGATCGCATCACGGAATACTCAACTCCAACCTTTGCGCCCATAGCTGCTGCAAGAACACAAGAGCAACCAGATCGACTGTCGCGCCTTGAGGAGAAAATGCAACACCTTACCGAGACCATGCAGAAACTTGTGCTATCTGGCGCCCCCCAACAGGACGAGCAACGACGCAACCGATCCCCTTCAACACACCCAAGCTCCTCCCAGAGAAGCCAGGCACGAGATACACAGGACGGAGTTTGCTGGTACCACCGTCGTTTCGGCACGAGTGCTAGCCGCTGCACTCAACCTTGATCGTTTCCGGGAAACGCTCCGGCCAGTCGTTAACGGCGGCTTACGACATCGGCCCTCCACCCAGCCGCCTGTTTTTCGTAGTCGACCGCGTAAGCAACTCGCGCCTGCTAGTCGACACGGGAGCCGAAATCTCTATTGTCCCGGCAACCCCCGAGGATCGCCGACGTAGCAAGAACACATCGTCGCTGCAGGCAGTGAACAACACTGCCATCGCTACGTACGGCTTCCGCTCGCTGACAATAGACGTCGGACTCAGGCGCCTGTTTCGCTGGGTCTTCGTGGTGGCGGAGGTTAATTTCGCCATACTCGGAGCAGATTTTCTCAGCCACTTCAACCTGGATGTGAGCGTACGTGACCGTTGCCTCAAGGATAACAACACATCCCTCAAAGTACGTGGTTTGGAGTCAAACATCTGCTCATCTGGCATCTGCGCCTTCCAGCCAGTATCAGCCTACCACCACGTCCTGGCCGAATTCCCCTCGCTCACCAAGCCCCGCAACACGGAACAGCCGGTGAAACATAACTTGACTCACCACATCGTCACCACCGGGCCGCCAGTCACCGCCCGGCCACGACGGCTGTCCAGCAAAAGGCTTCAAGCTGCACGCAGGGAGTTCGAGCACATGCTGCAGCTGGGAATTGTTCGCCCTTCGTCTAGCAACCATTCATCGCCGCTACACATGGTGCCTAAGGACGACGATTGGCGCCCGTGTGGTGATTACAGAGCCTTGAACGCATCGACAACGCCGGACCAGTATCCTCTGCCACACATTCACGATTTCAGCGCGCGGCTGGCAGGTACGAAAATATACAGCAAGATCGACCTTGTAGCGGCATACCACCAAATCCCCGTCGAACCGCAGGACATACCAAAAACAGCCATAACAACTCCGTTCGGCCTGTTTGAGTTTGTCCGCATGCCCTACGGCTTGAAAAATGCCGCACAGACCTTTCAAAGGTTCATGGATGAAGTCACCCGGGGTCTTCCTTTCATCTTTGTCTACCTGGATGACATTTTGGTGGCCAGCAGAACGCCTGCGGAGCACGAAGAGCACCTCCGCCAGCTCTTTCAGCGTTTGGATGAGCACGGTCTGGTGTTGAAACCTCAAAAGTGCGTGTTTGGAGTAGAGGCGCTCAACTTCCTCGGCCACCACATCACTGCTGAGGGCATTATGCCATTGGAATCGAGGGTGGAATCCGTCAAGAAGTTTCCAGCTCCAACATCTTTTCGCAAGCTGAGGGAGTTCCTCGGGCTCTTAAACTTCCACCGGCGCTTCATTCCGTCTTGTGCTCGAGTGCTCCAGCCATTGACCGACCTGCTGCGCCGAGACGACCAAAAGGCACCAGAATTTTGTTGGTCTGACGAACACCAGAACGCTTTCCAGAAAGCTAAGGACGAGCTAGCCGCGGCTACCCTCCTCATTCATCCACGGCCTGAAGCTCCTACACGCCTCATGGTGGACGCTTCCTCCACATCGGTCGGAGCAGTGCTGCAGCAACAGGAGGGCGCCCAGTGGAAGCCACTGGGCTTCTTTTCGAAACGTCTGAAGCCTGCAGAAGCACGGTACAGCACTTTTGGAAGGGAGATGCTCGCGATCTATTGTTCCATTAAGCATTTCCGCTACTTCCTCGAAGGCCGCGAGTTCTACATCTTGACAGACCACAAGCCCCTCACCTACGTATTCAAAAACAACAGTTCCTCCTACTCAGAACGAGAGATCCGTCAGCTCTCATTCATCTCCGAGTTTTCTACAGACATCCGCCACGTTCCAGGGGTCGAAAACGAAGCAGCTGACGCCTTGTCTCGCGTCAACGCTTCCGGTACAGAAGTCCTGGACTTCGAAGCTATGGCCGCAGCTCAGCGGGACGACCCCGAGTTGACAAGACTGAAGCGAGGGGGATCTTCACTCGTGCTCTCGGAGGTTGCACTTCCCTACGTGCAGAGCACGATAACCTGCGATACCTCCCAGGCAGCACCACGACCTTTCGTCCCACTGAACTTTCGCCGAGTGGTATTCAACACCTTCCACTCCATCAGCCACCCAGGTGTCCGCGCCACCCAGCGGCTGATAACGCAACGCTTCGTTTGGCCCGGAGTCAACGCGGACGTGCGACGATGGGCTCGGACATGTGAAACGTGTCAGCAAGTGAAAGTGACTCGCCACAATCGGGCTGCACTACAGGAATTTCGGACTCCTGAGTCGCGGTTTGACCACGTTCACCTCGACCTCGTGGGACCACTACCGCCCTGCCAAGGATTTAGGTACCTGCTCACATGCATCGACAGGTACAGCCGGTGGCCCGAAGCTATACCAATTGCGGACATATCAGCTGAGACCGTCGCGCAGGCCTTCATTCAAACATGGGTGTCCCGCTTTGGCTGCCCCGCCCGCATAACAACTGACCGGGGCCGGCAATTCCAGAGCAACCTCTTTTCCGCACTTTCAACGCTCCTCGGCACGAAGCTGCAGCATACAACCGCCTACCACCCCGCCAGCAACGGAATGGTGGAGCGCTTACACCGGCAACTCAAAGCCGCACTGGCAGCGAAACTCGACCGCCAGCACTGGGTGGAGAAGCTCCCGCTCGTTCTTCTTGGCCTACGCTCAACGGTGAAGGAAGACCTCGGCTTCAGCGCAGCGGAAATGGTCTACGGCTCAACAGTGCGCCTCCCGGGAGAATTCTTCTCCGACCAGACACCTTCCGCCCCAACAGCCTCCGATCACATCGAGAAGCTGCGCGCATGGCTCGCGCAACTCAGGCCAACAGCACCTCGCATCGCCCGCAACAGGAAAGTTTTCACTTTCCCTGACATGGACTCTGCTACCCATGTGGTCGTGCGACACGACGCAACGAAGCCGCCCCTTACTCCGCCGTACGATGGCCCATTTAAAGTTTTGGGACGTACTAACAAAACCATCGCAATCGACGTGCGGCGGAAACGAGAAGTCGTCGCCGTTGACCGCGCCAAGCCTGCTCATATTGAGGTTTCCATTCAAGCAGCCTCTCACGTACGGTTTCAGTGCTAACCATTGGACTGTGACCTTTCACTATTCAGCCCGTAACGGCTGTCCTTCTTTAAAAGCTCCGCAATCTAGGGGGGGGAGCCTTTGTAGCGGAAGCTGCTCAGCACCACCGCATTCTTTTCTATCCCGTCTGCAGCCGGCCGTCGACAGCTCGCCTACGCGCGGCGCCAGCGCCTCCTCCTCCATGTTCGGGGAACAACGTGGCTGGGGCCGGCTCCGGGAATTAGCACCGGCGGCATGCTGCGTCTGCTCGCTCGGGGGGCCTCCCTTTTCCTCTTTCTTGTAGAAGAACGCGGGGGTGCCTCCTTCTCTCCCTCGTCGAGGGGAGCTCTCGTCACTCGCACGGAGTGGAAATAAACCAGTCTTGCCTTGCAACTCCAAACCAGCATCACGTCTCTTTTCTCGCTGACTTCGACGGCTGACATTCCCGGCCGCAACAGGTGTGATGGGAAGTGGATGTGATTGTGGAAGCGCCACTGTGAAATAATTCTTTTTTTTTCTTGAAATATGAAGGAATTCACTACAATAACGTAATCATAAAATGATCAGGTCGTCCTGGAAGACCCCGCAAGGTCAGGCCTTTTTGAAAATTCTTTTTTTTAAGTATACGTCATAAAAAATTAACGCGGCTAGATCAAAGTCCCGCAAGGCTGTGTCACAGCTTAGCCGGTGGGCACGTGTCAGCTTCTCTTGTTAAGGATATGTGCAGAATGCTGGGGTGGTCACTGCGCGCGTACCGCATCACGATGTTGATAAATTTTTATCGACAACTTCACGGCGCACCTCGACCATAACAGATCTGCGGTGAAATAGAGATCACTTCTCTGTGAGAAGCGTCGCCATAAGAGAGCAGGCATATGTGACACAAGATTGCCACACCCAAATAACAAAAAACGCTGAAATATTGAAATCCGTACCATGGCAGTTTTGTCGAAAGCACTATTTACTTTAGCAATCCTGCAATATAAGTGAACATGACTTTTATGCTCGTATTTATGCACTGCATGATGGGAAAGCACCTGTAGTACAAAATTTCAAACCGAAAATGTCCGCATGCTTTTCCCCGTCACAGCTAACTGCCAACACGACAAATCCCATTTGAAAATTATTTTCTTTTCAACTGTTGGCAAACGACTGTGTGCTTAGTGAAACACTCGCGGAACATGAGCAAGATCAGCCCTCGAAGAGGGGAACCGAATGACAGAATTAGCAGTTATAATTAAATGGATAAAATTGCATTTGATTTTGCATAAGTTTCGTCCCTTATCAGCAACTTTTCATAGGTCATATATAGAGATAGAGGTAAGTTGTTTTTGTTCTTCGCGCAGTATAATATTCCAAGGCCGTTTCTTGCTTTACGCTTACTGCGCCTTACTGCACATCAGATTACTGGACCACCGACGACTGTTCTTGCCGCTATCAGTTTACAACGTGAATCGCTTGTACTACGTTGACTTCTTTTTGCCGTGCACAAGTTCGCCCAAATAAAGGCATCTGCTTTTCCCAGTCTTGCTCAAGCCTTCTTCACCATCCCAATCACGTGACAATATTCTTGCAAGTCTTATCGCGCTTCCGCTGCGCTTCATTAATCATTCAAAACTGGGCGAGGCGCTTGCCCGTTTTGTGCCTTTCGCGGTGACATCGGCGATATCGAATATTTTATTTGGCTTTGCCCGCAATTTGATAGGGAATGAGCAGGGACGGTACGCAGCTTACAGAAAGGTTGTCACAGGCACGGGACATCTGAAGATGTCATTTTTCGTGAAGGGCCCATGGCAACGAGGAGGAGCGAGCAACGGATTCTCATGGCCTTCCTGTGAGACATTGGGCTGTGTAACACTTGGCGACTTTCCCCTATGCTTCAGAAGATGCTCGGGTGGAAGCATTGCCGGCCATTTAGGCCAGGCTAACCCCGCCTGTTGCAACATCACAACCACCAACACAATTTCACCAAATAGCTGAATAGGAAAGTTGTAATGTGTCGTGGCTGACTGAAAGTTAAGTAACTATTTCCAAGTGAGAAACAGCTCTAAAAAGAAGCGACGAGAAAGGACACGGGACCACGGCGCTGACTAACAACCAAATTCGTTCTTAGTGCCATGGTAACAACCAGATGGTTGTTAGTCAGCGTCGTGGTCCCATGTCCTTTCTTGTCCCGTCTTTTTAGCGCTGTTTGTCACTCGTCATCATAAACCAATCAACGCAAATGCGTACCCTCCTGCAACTATTTACAGGTTGCAATGACACATTTTTTATCGTTTTATGGATTCATTGAAACTGCAGGCGTGGTTTCCCTTTTTTTTGCAGATTTTAGCGGTTTTGTTTTGTAGCTGTGCAGTGACATTTTATAATGGCCAGTTACTCAAGTTATATCATTTTGATGAACAAGCACAGAACCTCTACGCCTTGTGAATATCATAGGCCCGAACTCACTCATACGCTTCTTCAACGATGCGAAAACTGGCGGGTGAAAGGCGTAAAATGACTGTTATCGCAAACTTAGAAGTTACACGTATGTTAAATGGCTTGCAGAAAGAATGACACCAAATAGAAATACATTTCAAGCGTATCTGGCATGTTTGTGACGCTGCCACGTTTAAATGCCCATGTATACCCCATGAAGTGGACGGCGGAGTGGCTGCCGTGGTAGCTCAGTTGGTAGAGCATCGGACGCGTTATTCGAAGGTCGCCGGTTCAGTCCCTGCCCACGGCAAGTTACCTTTTCGTCTACTTTTCGTTCTTCACAATTTACAATACAGTTACTACTAATACCCTACCCTAAACTTTCCTTGGCATCATTTTCTGTTAGTTCGCATTATTATTGTGTTTGACAAAGGAAACGAGCCCTTAAATTTACACTTATTTCCATTATGTTACACAAAATTTAAAGAGAGCAGTCAACTGCCCCTATGCTCTGCCCTCGCCAAATCGTCTGTTGGATTTCTTGGTTTTAATCCAACATTTAGCAGATGCGATAAGAAAATAAGGAGAAAGAGTGTGTAGTAAAGGCAGGGAAGTTAGTGACGTTGAACATAGTTTTCCGCTCTAAGCAGAGGAAACGGTAAGATAAAGGAAACAAATAAAAAATATCATGATGATCGTGTTTCTGATTTGATCATGGCCTGTTTCTGATTTCAGACAAATGAAATAACATCCCCCTATGCTCTCTTTGGCATTATTGTCGGTTAGTTCTCACTAATATTAATATTGTGTCTAACAAGAAAAAACGAGCCCTTAAGATTTCCAGTTCCTTCCTTCATGTTTATGACTCAAAGCACATAGTTTGACAAAAGCGTGAAAGCACTAGGAGGAAGTTTTCTTCCTGTCTTTGCGTTTTATAACGCTAGGTTTTCTGAAGCTCAGCGTAATGACACATGATATCTGTCATGGCGAAAACAGACATTGGAAATTTTAACGCGAGAGTGTTAAGAAAAAAACTGACATCGGCAGCGTTGACCCGACGAATGCAAATAATAAATGTCTGGATCCTAGCAGGAATCGAACCCCGGCAGTCTGCGTGGCAATCAAGTATTCTAGCACAGCACCACGCCAGGTTTCGGAACTGTTTTGGAAAAAAGACACTAATGTTCGTGAAACGTAAATTGTGGTGGCAGTGCTAGCTACCTAATTTTGTAAACATTACATATGTACTCCTGTGATACAGCCATCACATCAGGTTAACGTCAATTGTAGTTAAGCGTCATCCACTGAAGTTGATTTATGTGGGCTCGCGAGCACAAGCGCAACATATCAGCTTACCGCTTGTGGTGTTGCTCCTACCCATGCTAATACCCATATTGCATCGTCAAACAACTGTAAACAACTGGTTATGGAAAACATATGCCACTGCTCAACTTATGTCTGCGCGTACAACATTTGTACATATCTTTAGCGTCATTTCATAATGTATCGCTCAATAAAATATTACAACACAGTCACCTTCCCTCCACATGCTTCTCATGACATCGATTCCCAAGGTATTTGGAATCTTTGAATTTTTTTAGTATTTCTTTCCGTTTTAAACAATTTCTTTTTCGGCCGCCCTCCTCCTGTCTTTCTTACTCTCGTCCCTTCCCCATGCTAAGTTGCACGTCAGTGATTTACATACGCCTGCTAAATTTTCTACGCCTTTCAACACATATCCCCTTTGTTCGTGCATGGTTTCACGAGGGTTTGAATGCGTGAGGTTTTGCTCAAGAAGCGTAAACTCTCAAGCCTTTTGGTCTTTATGGTGAGTTCTCAGTTGTCGCATATATAACTCTGTTTGGAGAGTCACCCCTAAAAAGAGAGGTAGACGTTCCCAAAGCAGAGTTAGTGTTTTTTTTTTCAGAGTTACATATGTGACAAGTAATAAATAAGCAGAAAACGTAAAAGGGAATTTTTTATGGTTTATAAACCCGAGCATATCAACGGAATGAACTGGAGTGCCAGACCAATGGGTTGACACCTAAGCTTATTTGAGACGAAGCATGACGCAGCCAGCAGTGGAAGGTGTCACGCTCATCCCATCCAAGTGCCGAAAGAAGCCCTGATCTGCAGGGTGACTGCTACAGTTGATTAAAAAGACAGCAACTACATCTTTTACACGAATATAACCTCGAAGCTGTTTGAGATTCAGCGTTGTGACTTTAGTGATGTATTGCGTGAGCTGAAACGTCGCATACAAGATGAAAATCTAGACTACCACCTAATGTGCTGCTTTTAGTAGAGTTTATAGCGTCTAATTACACGCCTCACCAAAGCATCTATACATCAGTGGGCATGTGTGACCTGTAGAGCACCTGTCAACTTTTTGCGATAGTTGAACATGATGAAAAGAAAGACCAGCTGCAGTCAATCTTGTAGGAAGGGTGTCAGAATGAGCGTAAAACGGTGGCGCCGATTTCCGGTATTGCATTGCTGTGGTGAGACAGACCATAAATATAGACGCTCAGTTTCGCTATAAATCCCACGGGGCTGAAAGCACTGCTCGTGCAAGTAAGCGCTTGTGCGCCTTGCAAGCAGACTTCCTTACCAGCCGCCTCTTGCTTCCCGGAGAAACGTGCTTCTTCCTTAATAATTCAGTCCAGCGGGACGGAAAAGGGCAGAATTCATTTTATAAAGACGCGAACATCGACCAAAACCTTGTTTACTGAGGATTTGTTAGCGTTTGCAATGGAAAACTGTGAGATATTATGAGAAGGTATGCAAGTTTTAAAGCATGAACCTACTACGAAAATCCATACTCGTCCATCAGGCGCAAACCTTCTTGGCTGACGGAGAACTCGCCTTGGTCTCGGACGCAATAGCGGGCTTGTAAGAGTGATTTGCTGTATAGAGGAGGCATATGCCGTAAATAGCGGCATAAATTAACGTATACTGGCGTTACAACTTTTCAACTTCTCGTGGTGGTTCTGAAAGATACATAAAATTAGGAGGACGCTTCAGCTTTTCCTTCAAGAAGACTGACTTAGTTCTCGGTGGACACGGCAACCATGCTGCAAGAAAACGAATGTCTGTGCCCGTAACATTTGCAATTTCAAACTACACAAGAACCTGGCGATTCTACAGAAGTACAATCGCCAAGCGCCCACTACGCCACGCCTTTCTTTTGAGAATCGGTGAAGTCCGCAGTACGCTTCCTTAAAGTGCCACGCGATCCGTGCAACTGTACACTTTGTTGATGCTATTGCTGATAATGATGATTTTTTATGCCAGAGCGTTGTGTAATGCGTGGGTCTTTTAAACGCCTACTCGTTGCGCAATTCACATGTTTTGAAGACTTGTGCGATAGTGCGCTGCTTCCGTGCAATACTACTTGAGTTAGGGAGGCTCCTCTCACTACATGCCATTCTTATGGTACAGTGGTTCTCAGCCATCGATGTGTCGGGGACACCTTGTGGCCTGGACGAAGTCATGGCAGGCCCATTGGTGTTATTAACCGGGGATGGGGGGGGAGGGGCTATGAATAATGTGACAGCAGAGCAGGTGGCGTGCAATATTGCCTTTTATTTCTGTACTTAGTTTCTGGAGCAGGACCTGAAACTGGGCATTGCTCAAAACTCGCTTCCAAAAGCTTTTTCCTTTTTTTTTGCCGGCGATAGTGTCGCGGAACCCCTATGACGGCTCCGTGGAACCGCATTTGAGAACCTCTACTATAGCGTTTGATTTTCGAAGCAGTTTTAGGCAACGGCGGGGCTGTGTTGTGAAACGACTGCTTGCCACGCAGTAGGCCCCATTTTGATTACCCCTCGAACCGAATATTTGCTTCTTGATTTATCGCTCATTGGACACGGCTGATTTTTCGCTCGCAACAAACTTCGCTGACTACAACGCCGACATTGGAATTTCAGTGAAACGAGCTTACTGACGCTATCGCGTTATTATGGTTAAATCATATGTACTTTTAACAGCGGATTCCTTATGCTGAGAGGGAGGCTGGTTTCGCAGAAAACCTGGGACCAGTATTCACCACTAAAGTTGGGCTCGCTCCACTTCCGATTAACAAAGGTACGATGGAAAACGACTATACTGCAGGGAGGGAGCGTAGCGAAAGCGTGTGAGGGTGAACTGATGTGTAAGAAGGGTCGAGCCAGAGGTGGGAGAGTTACTCTCTCTTATCCTAGGAGACGAGTAATAAAGCAAGGACTGCTGAAGAGAGGAACCGGGAAGCAGAAGGACTGTGAACTTTAGCCGAACTGTTGGATGAATTGGAGAGGTGCAAGTGAAGGACGAGAGAAGAAAATTAACGAAACAAATTAAACTACCTGGTGAGGCCGGATGCAAACCCGGACACCCATGGTGCGAAGGCTAACGTCGGTGCCACTTGGCCATCCAGGCAAACATAACTAAACTTATGGGAACCCATGAGTGCGTTGCTACGGTCAAAAGAAAGAGAAAAGTACACAGAAAGATGGGAAAAAAAAGGAAAAAAAGAAAGAAGCAAAGAAAGAAAACCGAAGAGAGAGGGATAAAGATCGAGAGCCTAAACTTTGTTTTCCTAGGCTTAACGGTCCTTTTCAATGCTCATATGGCTGTATCTACGCGTAACTGCCTCTCCGTAGTCTAGGCTTGCTTGCAATGCTTGGAACGCAGCCGAACTGTGCTGTTCCTTCAGGATTGGTACCACGACAGCAAAGCTACCCGAATCTTTTCATGCGTTCATTTTTTTTGTTGCTTTCTTTGGCGTTTTCATGGCCCAAACTCAATACAAATGCTAGAGCCTACTGCCAAGCTTTCATACCTTGGTGATTTCACCCATACGTTCTTCATGAAGGTAATATTGAAGTTTCCCTAGTTTAACATTAGCAGAAAATTTTCAAACTTTTTATCCCGCAGTGAATGACTAAGTTCACATTTGCTATTATGTCCTGTATGGGAGACAATTTTTTCAAGGTTTGTGCAATGCCCCCCATAGCGCTGCGCAGCTCTTCGATGTGTAATGTACTACAGATGCCGTAATTACTTCGCTCAAGTTAGCTAATATTTGCAAGTACACGTTACTGCTAACGCATCAGTAAGGATACCGAGGAACTAATGTAGCGCTACATATAAAAAGCGAGAAAGAAGGGGACCTCCGCAATCATTCATAAGACAATGGTTACTTTCTCGGTACACTGCACAGAAGAAAACAGACGCAGAGGAGCTCAGAAAATGAAGTGAATGTCTATTGTTTAATTGCTCATATAGAAATTGTGTACACGGGGATAACACGAAGTTGCGTAATGGCAAGTTGGGGATTATTAATCATGAACCTTCCGAATTCTCTGCTCCAATAATTACGACAGAATTGCTAAAGTTTCATCACCCTTTATGGTTAAAACGCGTTGACCAATTTCCACCAATCTGGAACTCGATGCTTTGTGCAGTAGTTCTGTTATTGGACACGGAGCTGGTTTATTTCTTTCCGATTGGGTTAGCAATATAAGCTGATGATACAAAGGAAACATTGCGATCAAGTCTCTGGAAGTCTTAAATGATCTGTTTCCTGTAAATGCATCCGGCAGTTCGTAATTACTACTGACACGTGGACTGTCAGCATATTGCCACATGTCGCAGTTCACAATGTGAGCATTTCCTCAAGATGTGCACTCTACCAGTAATCCCATTGCGTTTTGAGAATACCGTTAAATAAGTTTGAGTGTAACGTTTATAAGAGCTGACACTTCTGTGAACAAGCAATGAGCAAACGAAACGACTTGAAACCAATGCCACATTTGCATAAAGCGCGCAATTTCAAGCCCCGTATGCAGCGTGAGCACACCAAAAAAAGCTACGAGGTGGAGTCAAGTTCACGATGAGCGCCAGTGACTCGTGGGAGGGCTGATGGAATCAGAGCGGAGAATCGAGGGAGGCCCAAGTGGAACGAGAAGCAGCACCACAGACTCGGAAAAGACGATGACGGAAGCATGACAGGTACAGATCTGCACATGAAGAAATGTAAAGTTACTGTTGCACATTGAAGAGGACCTGAAAAAAAAAAACAAGGAAGAGGACTTGAAAAAAAAATCTTAAGGTTGATGAACGAGAAGCTCGGTGACACACGGAAATTAGCTCAGGGGTGTTATGCAGGATGGCCCAACTTTGGCAAAACTCTAAATCCTTCCGGGCTCTGGCGACACTCTCTTTTGAATGAGCTAACCACACGAAAAGGTCAAATCCGGTCCTCAGCGCACGCTGCATTCCATTGGTTACGATGGAACGCGGCGTGATGTCAAGGGTGGTCGACAAAATTGGGTGCTGTCTTCAAACTAAAGGTTTCTTCTTTCATTTGTTTGTCGTTCCACTGAGTTCGGAAGCGCACCTTTGCAGGAAAACTGTCAGAAGTTTTTAATGACCACATTTTTAGAGATACGGGCAGCGTAAACTTATTTTCAGGCGTTTGATGCCTGCACTCAGTATCCACTAAGATAATGAGTTCCGTGACTTCCGAGATTAGTTCCGGCCCAGCGCTTTTCAACATCGCGCGGCAGGAGCCAACTATCCAGGCCACGTCTATAATCATCACCATAGGCCTGTGCCTTCTAACGCATTGCTCTGTCGGGGCGTGCCCTCTTCACCCTCTTCGTCGCCTATTCGCTCTCCGAGCGCGTGTGCCGGCTGATTAGTTAATTAGCTAGGTTCTATATCTAGCTAATTAAGTCAGGACATGTTATGACCAAGGTAATTAAACGAAGTCATGCAAAGACGAGATAATTAAGTCACATTTTACTAAGACCATGCAACGAAGATGTGCGAAGCTACTTAGGGTCTATTTCATTAGAAGTATGTTAATTAAAATCGTTATTGTAAATATTATGCAATTTAGCTCTATTATAATTAACTGCTTGCTAATTACGCTCGAGTTAACTGACTTAATGTTAAATAACCCAATACTAATTAAGACAGGACTATTCAACGTTGTGTGAATTAGAACCTGACTAATTAAGACCTCGCTCAATAATGCCTTCCAAAGTGCGACCGAGCCGATGCCGTCGTCCCTCGGAAGTTGACCGAGAAGACTCAGTAGACGTCGAGTAACGTAAAAAGCTGAAAGAAGCTAGGTGATCACAAGCTCCTCTGAGGGTTCCAGCCTTTCACGGCGAAGTGGCAACAAAAGGAATGCAGGGCGCGTTCCGAGGACCAAATTGAAAAATTATTTTCTTCATTAAAACAAAAAAATATTCGATTAGACTTTCTTCATTACTTAGCCATAAAGTGATCTATCAAACGACGCATCATGAGGATATTTTTACTTGGACCGCATCCGTACGAAAAATACGGTCAAATATGGGACAAATCGCATATTTTTCCGATTTCAGAATTTTTTCGGGAATATTTGAAGTCTATTTCACCCCTAAACATTTTTGTACGAAAATACACTTCTCCGAAAACCAGAATAATAACAAGAATGCTTAGACAGAGTTCCAGATAGCATAAGAAAAAATGGCAAGCTTTGAAGATTTTCATTGTTTTTGAAAAGGCCTAGCTGTCAGGGAAACACAAAAATTTCGGAATGGTTCAGTAGCACAACTAAACAAAACATCTGTAGTAGCTCAAGCGTCATTTCGAAGCTCTACATAGAAATACAGCTTTTATATACATTTTTCTATTATACATTGTTTAGCATAAGCAAGCGAACTTTGAGGGGGCGCCATGGTCTTGAAAATTTTTTTTCGAGCAAAAGTGTCTGGCCACAGTACTCCATAGTGTATACGAAAAATGTGTAAATTTATCGGCGAAATCTGAGATGGTCGAGCACCACGTCTGGGACACTTGGCATGGAATGACCCATATATATATATATATATATATATATATATATATATATATATATATATATATATATATATATATATATATATATATATATATATATATATATATATATATATATATATATATATATATATATATATATGTCCAGGGGGGACACGAATTGAGACAATAATGATCGCTGTCAGGTGCCCAATTGACTCAGATTCAATAATTAACTTTGTAGTGACTCAGCAAGAATGCATGTTCGTATTGAAAAGTTTGAGGCAGTCGCGTTTATACACAGTTCCACTTGGAAGAATTCTTCTAGCATGTCTGTGCTCCAAGATATCCCGCTGCAAAGTTTAATTGTGGTTTACGTGATTACGCATGCAAGACAGTCAGCATTGGCGCAAGGTCCTCTCCGGTGTGCCGTGGCAGTTGCGCGCGTCGTTTAGTGTGACAACGGGTCGAAGGCACAGGCAAAGACGATATCGGTTACTCTTTTGCAACTCGCTGGCGATGGAAAGCAATGCCTGTTCGTCACATCGGGGAGGAACATTGCGCTGATCCACAGCGCCCTGCATGAGTAATCATTAAAACCGCTATTAAACTTTGCAGCGGGATATTGTCACGTGGTCGTGACGTCGACGAAGGCAGTAGGCAGTAGTCCGAGACGAAACACTTTATTTGGGCCGAACTTGTGGCCGGTAAATTGAAGGTGAGATTACAGCAATGAACGCTGGCACTGATAGCGGCGAACAGGGCGTCGGCCGTCGGAAAACTGGACATCGTTGGAGCGCGCCGGCTTTTATGCATCACGCGTCGAACATTCTAGCCTTATCACTGGTCATCGCGCACGCTCTGGAATAATCTCGAGTGGTCGCGTCTTGCGCGCAATCTTAACAAAACTATCTACAATAATCGCGAAGGTTGTAGAACAATAAGGCGCGGTTTGAGTTGAGCTTTGCTGACGGTCTTTGTGGGCGAAAACCGAATACAACAAAAGTGAAAATAAGAATAGCGCGTGGCAATGCCCCCCTCTGAAAAGGCATCGTCCCGATGCTTAAAACAGAACACGGGGGAAAATGCCTGCAACAATAAATCACAACAATAAAGAAAGAAAGTACAATAATTAAGCAATAAGTGCAGTCCTCAGGTTTGCTAACGCGCGTAATACGGCTTTAGGCGCACGACATGGACGACTTCACGTCGCTCACGGCGCCGTTGAGAGTTCGTTATGCCGTCCGGGACGACCACGTAGTCCAGAGCACCGAGACGTCGAAGCACCTTGTACGGCCCGAAGTATCGCCGAAGTTTTTCACTAAGTCCACGTCGGCGTATCGGCGTCCACACCCAAACACGGTCGCCGGGCTGGTATTCCACGAAGCGTTGTCGAAGATTGTAGCGGTGGCTGTCAGTCGTCTGCTGATTCTTGATCCGCAGGCGGGCGAGCTGTCTTGCTTCTTCGGCGCGCTGTGGGTAGGCGATCACGTCGATGTTTTCTTCGTCCGTCACGTTTGGTAACATGGCGTCGAGTGTCGTTGCCGGGCTCCGTCCGTAGACCAACTTGTATGGCGTCATCTGCGTCGTTTCTTGCACGGCCGTGTTGTATGCGAAGGTCACGTACGGAAGGATGGCGTCCCACGTCTTGTGTTCGACGTCGACGTACATGGCCAGCATGTCGGCGATGGTCTTATTTAGACGCTCGGTCAGGCCGTTGGTCTGTGGGTGGTACGCAGTGGTCCGGCGGTGGCTTGTGTGGCTGTATTCCAAGATCGCCTGGGTTAGGTCAGCCGTAAACGCCGTACCTCTGTCGGTGATGAGAACCACTGGGGCGCCGTGTCGAAGGACGATGTTCTCAACGAAGAACTTGGCTACCTCGGCGGCACTGCCTTTGGGCAGGGCTTTTGTTTCGGCGCAGCGGGTGAGGTAGTCGGTGGCTACGACGATCCATTTATTTCCGCAAGTCGACGTTGGGAACGGCCCCAGGAGGTCCATCCCGATCTGCTGGAACGGTCGCCGAGGAGGCTCGATCGGCTGAAGGAAGCCTGCTGGTCTTGTTGGCGGTGTCTGCCGTCGCTGACAGTCTCTGCACGTCCTTACGTAGCGAGCGACGTCGGCGGCAAGGCGCGGCCAGTAGTACTTTTCCTGTACTCTGGCGAGCGTGCGGGAAAGTCCGAGGTGTCCAGCCGTCGGGTCGTCGTGTAGAGCCTGCAGGATTTCTGGTCGCAATGCTGAAGGCACTACGAGGAGGTAGTTTGCTCGAAGTGGCGAAAAATTCTTCTTTGCGAGAACGCCATTTCGCAAGAAAAACGACGCGAGTCCTCGCTTGAATGCCTTGGGAACAATGGCGGTTTTGCCTTCCAGGTACTCCACAAGGCCTCTGAGTTCCGGGTCGGCTCGCTGTCGTTCGGCGAAGTCATCGGCACTTATGGTTCCCAAGAAGAAGTCATCCTCCTGGTCATCCTGCGGCGGCGGGTCGACGGGGGCGCGAGACAAGCAGTCGGCGTCAGAGTGTTTTCGTCCGGACTTGTAAACGACGGTAACGTCGAATTCTTGAAGTCTCAGACTCCATCTTGCGAGACGACCTGAAGGGTCCTTCACGTTAGCTAGCCAACACAAGGCGTGGTGGTCGCTCACAACTTTGAAGGGCCTGCCGTAGAGGTAGGGGCGAAACTTTGACGTTGCCCAGATGATGGCAAGGCACTCCTTTTCTGTTGTGGAGTAGTTCGCTTCTGCCTTGGATAGCGACCGGCTAGCATAACTGATAACCCTTTCCACGCCGGCAGTTCTCTGGACAAGAACGGCGCCGAGTCCGACGTTGCTTGCGTCGGTGTGGATTTCCGTGTCGGCGTGTTCGTCGAAATGCGCAAGTATTGGAGGCGTCTGCAGGCGTCGTTTCAATTTTTGAAATGCTTCGATTTGCGCCGCTCCCCACTTGAATTCCACGTCGTTTTTCGTGAGCTGAATTAGTGGCTCGGCGATGCGTGAAAATTCCTTGACGAAGCGTCTATAATAGGCGCACAAGCCGAGAAATCGGCGTATGGCTTTCTTGTCGGTGGGCGGCGGGAAGGCAGCGATGGCGGCAGTTTTCCGTGGGTCGGGGCGAACTCCAGACTTGCTGATGACGTGACCCAAGAACAGAAGTTCCTCGTATGCGAAGCGGCACTTTTCTGGCTTCAGGGTGAGTCCGGAGGCCTTGATTGCTTGAAGTTCAGCTTGATGGCGCCGGAGATGTTCGTCGAAGTTTGATGAAAACACAACGACGTCGTCCAAGTACACAAGGCAGGTCTGCCACTTCAAGCCGGCCAGTACAGTGTCCATAACACGTTGGAACGTCGCAGGTGCCGAGCAAAGACCGAAGGGGATGACTTTGAATTCGAAGAGGCCGTCTGGTGTGATAAAGGCAGTCTTCTCTCGGTCTCTCTCGTCGACCTCGATTTGCCAATAGCCGGTCTTGAGGTCCATCGATGAAAAGTACTTCGCGCTGTGGAGTCGATCCAGGGCGTCGTCTATACGTGGGAGAGGATATACGTCCTTCTTCGTGATCTTGTTCAGACGGCGATAATCGACACAGAAACGCAGGGTTCCGTCCTTCTTCTTCACTAACACCACGGGTGACGCCCAAGGACTCTTGGTAGGCTGGATGATGTCGTCGCATAGCATTTCGTCGACTTGTTGCTTTACGGCCTCGCGTTCTCGCGTTGAAACTCGGTACGGGCTCTGGCGGAGTGGCCTCGCATTTTCCTCTGTTATGATGCGGTGTTTCGCGATTGGGGTCTGTCGAATCCTTGAAGACGACGAGAAGCAGTCCTTGAATTGCAAGAGCAGACTTTTGAGCTGGTCTTGCTTGTGCTTCGGGAGGCTCGGGTTGACGTCGAAATCTGTGTGGGGATGCCGATTCGTCGAAGCAGGTTCGGTAGCATCGGAGAGGGCGAAAGCATCGCTGGTGTCCACGAACTTCTCGATGTAGGCGACCGTCGTACCAATGTTAAGGTGCCTATATTCGTGGCTGAAGTTTGTCAGCAGTACCTTTGCTTTGCCATCACGCAACTCGGCGATGCCTCTTGCGACGCAAATCTGCCGGTTCACGAGCAGGTGCGGATCACCCTCGATGACGCCTTCGAAGTCTGCGGGTTCCTCGCTGCCGACGGAAATGATGACGCTAGAGAAAGGCGGAACGGTGACCTGCTCTTCTATAAGATTTAAAGCATGGGTCGCTGGCGTCGTGTGGGGCGGCAGTGCGTTTTCTGAGGTTAGGGTTATTGATTCAGACCTCAGGTCGATCACGGCGCCATGTTCACTTAAGAAGTCCATCCCAAGTATCACATCCCTGGAGCACTGTTGCAGGATTACAAAGCTCGCAGGGTAAGTCCGATCATTGATAGTGACTCTTGCTGTACAGACCCCAGCGGGTCTTATTAAATGGCCTCCAGCGGTCCGAATTTCGGCGCCTTCCCACGCCGTCTTAACTTTCCTCAACTATGCGGCGAACGGCCCACTGACGACGGAATAGTCGGCCCCAGTATCGACGAGAGCGGTGACGTTGTGGCCGTCGATGAGAACGTCAAGGTCGGTAGTCCGTCGCCTTGCGTTGCGGTTAGCTCGCGGCGTCGGATCACGGCTGCGTCGATTTCTTGCGCTGGTTCCATCATGTTGCGTCGTCAGGTCTAGCTCGGTCCGCGAGGTTTCGTCGGCAGGGCTCTGCCTGCTTCGCGTCTTGTTCAGCAGGTTTCGTCGCGTCGTCGTCGTCGGCGGCGGAGGATCTTCGGTAGTTCGTCGTACAGCAACCGCACCTCCATCGGTTGCTGCCCTTAGTTTTCCGGATATGGGCTCGCGGAACGGCCCCGAGTAGGGCCGGTGTACTGGCGTCGCTCTGGTGACATGTAGCGTCCCGGCGACGGCGATCGGGACTGTCGTCGGGGCGTCCACTGCGCTCCTGCGAGGTAATCTGTGATGTCGCGAGGTCGTTCACCCCGCTGTGGACACGGCGCGTCGATGGCGAAACCACGAAGTCCCGTCTGAGTCCCGTCAGTGTGACCTGCTTCTCCGCAATGGTAGCAGAGTGGACGGTGGTCAGGGGCGCGCCAAACGTCGGTCTTCCTCGGAGCGGTGCGCTGGCCGGCAGGTGGGCGGTATGGCGTCGATGGCGGTGGCGGCGGTGTCAGGCGACGATACTGTGGCGATGGGCCTTGGCGTGGGCTTGGAGGAGGAGCGTGACGGCGGGCTGCAGCAGCATAGCTCATGGCTTGCAGCTGAGGCTCTCGAACCTGAGGAACGCCCAGTGATTGCTGGATCTCTTGTCGTACTACGTCAGCGATGGGATCCACTTGGGGCTGCGCTGAAGGTAGAAGTTTTCGCAGCTCCTCTTGCACGGTCGCCCGGATCGTCTCACGCAGGTCGGTGGTTCCTAGCACTTGGACGTCCACGTATCTTGTGGCCGAGAAGCTGCGGTTGTATTGTCGTGTCCGCATCTCGAGGGTTTTCTCGATGGTCGAGGCTTCGGATGCGAATTCGGCTACCGTCTTCGGCGGGTTCCTGATCAATCCGGCGAAGAGTTCTAGCTTCACACCCCTCATAAGGAAGCTCACTTTCTTCTCTTCGGTCATGTTGGGGTCGGCGTGGCGAAACGACCGGGTCGTCTCATCCGTGTAGATCGCAATATTTTCGTTAGGAAGCTGCACACGTGTCTCCAGGATAGTTGCAGCACGTTCCTTGCGGACGACGCTCGTGAAGGTGCCTAGGAACGTCTTCCGAAAGATATCCCAGGTTTGTAGCGCCGATTCTCTGTTCTCGAACCACTTCCTCGCCGCGTCTTCTAGGTAGATGTAGACGTGGCGGAGTTTTTCTTCGGTGTCCCAGCTGTTGAAGGCAGCGACTAGTTCGTAGGTCTCCAGCCAGCTTTCTGGGTCTTCAAGTGATGATCCCCGGAAAGTCGGTGGCTCCTTGGGCTGCCGGAGAAGGATTGGCGTGGGCTGCGTGGTGTCGGTCATCGTCTCTGTAGTCGATGTCGGGATTTGTGGGTGCCTGGTTTTTTCGGGAAGCAGCCCGTACTCTGCCTCTAGTCCTTTCTGCCTGCGGCTAGTTCGACGATCAGGGTTGTCCTTTGCGTCGTCTTCTTCGCGGCTTGGCCTAGGGTCAGCGCCTCGCGGGGCGTCCGGAGCATGGACGAAGCAGCACCTCCACCCGATGTCACGTGGTCGTGACGTCGACGAAGGCAGTAGGCAGTAGTCCGAGACGAAACACTTTATTTGGGCCGAACTTGTGGCCGGTAAATTGAAGGTGAGATTACAGCAATAAACGCTGGCACTGATAGCGGCGAACAGAGCGTCGGCCGTCGGAAAACTGGACCTCGTTGGAGCGCGCCGGCTTTTATGCACCACGCGTCGAACATTCTAGCCTTATCACTGGTCATCGCGCACGCTCTGGAATAATCTCGAGTGGTCGCGTCTTGCGCGCAATCTTAACAAAACGATCTACAATAATCGCGAAGGTTGTAGAACAATAAGGCGCGGTTTGAGTTGAGCTTTGCTGACGGTCTTTGTGGGCGAAAAACGAATACAACAAAAGTGAAAATAAGAATAGCGCGTGGCAATATTCCGGAGCACAGACGTGCTAGAAAAATTCTTCCAAGTGGAACTGTGTATAAACGCGACTGCCTTCAACTTTTCAATATAAACATGCTTGCTTGCTGCAGTCACTAAAAAGTTAATTATTGAATCTGAGTTAATTGGGCACCTGACAGCAATAATTACTGTCTCACTTTGTGTCCCCCTGGATATACAAGTTGTCTGCAAAGGTGGTTTTCATGTTCTTCCCAGTGCCGAATTTTAAGAAAACCATGAAGCTTAACTTTGAACACCTGGTATATATATATATATATATATATATATATATATATATATATATATATATACATGTGTGTGTGTGTGGTGTGTGTGTGTGTGTGTGTGTGTGTGTCTGTGTGTGCTGCGTTCAGGCAATAAACCTTCAGTTAGTCAGCGCTCCTCTACTGTGTTCCTTCGATTGTGTTACGCCTGATTCGCGCTGTTTTCACCTTTTGCAAATATGTGACCAACCAGTCCAACGAACCACACTTCTGGACAGGGAAGTAAAAGACGGGGAGGTATTTGCCTTCGAGCCGTCTTAAGCAAAGGCATAAAGAACACTGTGTGTTTTTTTTTTCTGGTCTCCGTTATTTGATACCAGAAAAGGGCATTCCGCCAACAGCTATAGGATTGAAAATGCCAGAGTCGTACGAATCAAATTACGCTGCAGCTTCGACAATACGAAGAACGCTAAATTGACAGTGTAAAAAGTAAAGTCAATGTTATGGTCTCTACGTTGCCCTGAAACTGATTACATTGCTATTGCATTTAAGCGATTGTTGGCCGCCTTGCTAAACTTGTTAAAGGATGTACACTGGTTTTCCGCAGCTACTCAAGACTAGACAATGTTGAAAGGTAATGCCTAAGGTATGTGGCACATCACTAAATATATGGGTACTGCAAAAAAAAGGTATTCTTTTTTTTCAAAAATAAGGCCTCACATTTTTGCAAATGAGCAACAAATCATGCTATGAGAAGGCCTGTGTTAATAAAGAAAGCAGAAACAAAAGGGAATTCATCGGTACAAAATGTTGTCTTACTCTCGTAACCAAGCTGTATCGAATACACCAGGCTCAGTTTCCCTTAGCAGGCGCTGACTCTGTGCGTATCAGAAACCTGAGATATCCCAGGAAGAAGGAGTAAAGCCCAGTTCCCCACAAGATCCCGCCTTGATGCTGTGACTTTCAGGCACATTAATTGTCTGGAGTGACAGAGAATCCTTACAGGTTTTTAACAAAAGCCAATGATACCCTTGTTAAGCGAGAACATTCGAAATATTAAAAGACATGAAACCGCGCTGAATCGTTCCGATTAACTCGAAGTGACCATAAAGATTTTGGCAACGATCTGGCCTGCGTTGTTTCTTGTGGACCGAAATACATTACATCTTGTTTTAAGGGAGCCGAGGACTTTATCATGAACAAAGTTTCATTCATTCATTCATTCATTTATTTACCTTAAAGACCCCGGAGGGATGTTACATAACGGGGTGGTTATACAAACAAAAATTACAGAATTTGTCCACGAATAAATCTTGCCATTTCTTCCGTGAAAGCAGGTGAAGTGGCGATGGAAGCGATGTGGTGGGGAAGGCCGTTCCAGTCTTTGGCTGTGCGATGGAAAAATGATGACGAGCAAGCGACAGTACGTGCACTTGGACGAGCAACGTTAAATGAATGGCTTGTGCGCAGTGAAATGCGCAGAGGAGGTAGAATGTAAGGCAGTTGGCGAAGTGAACTGTTATAGAATTTATAATATAATGGATAAGCTCGCGATACGACGGCGATGTGCTAGCGAGTCCAAACCGGAATCTGCTTTTCTCAAAACCTTTATTGGTCAATGTGACCACAATGAAAAAAGAAGACATTGAATATGTGATCTCATGGCAACATTTAGATTACCCCGCAAACTTCATAAATGAAGCAATTCGCTTTAAATTTCTCGTCTAATAAGGAGTTTATGGTGACGAAATGAAGGACAGTAGAATTGTCAAAGGATTATCTGGCACCTTTAGCTGACTAATTTCTTCATGTAGGGTCTTTGAAGGACTCTTTACCAGTGGAGCTGCAGTCCAATTACATGAGGGGACATGCCGCTTGGCTGTCAATCTACATTCGAACTTTGACATCATTTATAGCGTTAAAGTGTAAACGTTATCGTGCTCACCTCACGAACTTGTTTTGAACTTGTTGTCATCAATTCAACGAAGAAGAAAGGGAAATATCAGAATCGGAAAACTAAAATAACAAGTTTTCAACTTGGAAAACTCATAAAAAATGAGAATTAATTTTCTTAACCAGAATTGTCAGTGTCATAAATATTTCATCTTGTTAATTTAGGCTGGAAACTTATGCACCACAATTCTATTGTTATCAATTTACAACCAACGCAGATCATATACCTGAAAAGTATTTACTCTTGGCTCGGAGTTTCAGATTTGCGCCCTTCGTTTCTGGGCATGGTTTATGGCTTGTCGGCCGACTTCGCATTCACAACCTTGCAGAAACTTTTACGCTATTCTGTATAGTACATCATCTTTTTTTATGAGCGTCCGCTCGCGCGCTGCGCGTTGAAATGCGCGTTGGATAACGCAAGTAGTTCTTTTCTAATATGTATCATTGTTCTCGGGAAGATTCCAGTGCAACAGCGACCATTACATAAAAAAAATTACACAGTGATTACACAAAGATTATACACACAAAGTATTTATTTGTGTTTCAAGCCTTCACACGAAACAAAATTTAGGTGCACGCTCTCATTGCGAAAATTTCGTCACCATGAAATTGCCCTCGCAAAAATTGTTCACATCCCCATACGCACAGGAGCGTTTTGCGGTCGCTAGCGTCGTAGCTTTGTTTATGTAAAACAACTCGTCATCCTCTGGGTTTCCAAATCATGACGCGCAATGATTTCGTGTGTTTCGTGACGGAAATAGAGGAAGTTCGATACGTATTCTCCTCCTACGTCATGATTGTGTTTTGCTGGATGTCCACAAAAATCCCTTCTGCGCTTCCATTCAAAACTGAATGGGGCGGAAGTAGGGATGGAGCATTTTATGAAATTTCGGAGTGTGAAGAAGGGGCCGAGGGGCCTTCTTATTGCCAGTTTAAGTTCGCAGTGTTTTGTCTAGAACCAATTCATATTTCGTGCGGAAATACAATTTGCCGGTGCCGCTGGGGCATTTGTGTTTTGCCGGTTTTATTTGACCGACGGTGATTGCCGGTGAGTTTTATACTGGTTTCGAATTGAGTTTTTGTATTAAAGACTCCACGTGCGCGCAAAGTGCTTTTTTTTCATAATTTCGAGGAAACTAAGGAATCTTTATAAGACCTTTTATTTGCAGATGAGGCGGAATACGGAAACATCAGAAAGGCGGATTTTTGACGAACGAGCTCCCGTGTGAAGGCTGATTGCAAAGATTCAATTCACGTCTCATTTTAAACTAGGCATATTTGTGATCTTCTGGCAATTGGAAAGCACGTAAGCAAGAGATGGCCTCGAGTTTTCTGCAGTAAAAAGCACCGGAGCTACATTGCAGGTCTTGCACGTATGCCTGTAGTAAGCTTGATAAATATGCCATAAATATATTTTACAAAAAAAACATACATACCTCATAGGAGCGTTCGAATCCCTTGTTATAAGCGTGCCCCATTGCGTGGGCGAAGGTTCATGGCAACGGCACCGTGCCCGAAAAGGTCAAAGTGTTGGGCAGAATTTGCGCCCTCCCTCCCTTTGCAGGTGCAAGGGGGGGGGGGACGCTCCCACTCGTCCCCCCGTGCGTGCGCGTATATGGTAATAAAACCATACGGGAGTTAGTAATTGCCTTAATAAACAGGTGTACTTTTCTTCCTAAAGGAAAACGCAAACACAACATTGTTCATTTTGTCTGTATTTGGGTATTTAGCCGGAAAGAAAGCTTGCCGCAGAGTGCAGTGCGCAATACTTTCAATTATGCTTTCTGTATATTAAATGCGAATGCATTTCATAGTCGGGCTATGTCAGGCATCCGGCGTTGTCCAGCGTTGTCCGCGGAGGAGGAGGATAGGTTGAGGAGGTAAGCGCCGGCAGGTGTTAGATGTGAAGCATCTTATGGCGAAGCTTAATCCGGTGGTGGTGGTGTGCGGCGTGACCACCCTTACTGCGCATGCGCAAACCCTCTATAAAAAATAAAAATAAAAAAACCTCCTCTCTCCCTCTCTCTTCCTCTAGGCATCCCTCCCCGCGGCAAACACACCCTCACTGCGCATGCGCCTCCCCTTCTCTCTCCCCTGCTACGCTCCCCCCTCTCTCCTCTAGGCATCCCTGCCCGCGGCGTCCACACTCCCATTGCGCACGCGCGTCCCACCTCTCTCTCCTCTCCTACGCTCCCCCCCCTCTCTTCTCTAGGCATCTCTGCCCGCAGCGTCCACACTCCCACTGCGCATGCGCGCCCCCCCTCTCTCTCCTCTCCTACGCTCCCCCCTCTCGCCTCGCGACGCCGACACAGGCAGCGTCTGCTAGCGAGTTTCTTGGTTCAAAAAACCAACTGCTCGAGCTGCACAACCGTTCACTGGCCACCCCGTATATATGGCAATGGATCTTGACCTCCAAGGTGGTGCCGGTGGGAGATTTCTCTTGTGCGTTGTTGAGCAATAAAAATTCGCAGCGTGCGCGTTAACTAAAAGCGGACTGCGAGTCTCTGTGTCCAGTCGGAGTCTTCTGTCTCTCATTGCACATTAGCAGCGATTGGCATGTTCCAGTAGGAAACACCGCTCCATCGCTGCGTGCTTTACGCATCCCCAGTTTTCTCTCCTGGGCAACGCTGCGATGAGCGCCAGCGTCAACGCCGCCGCCGGTGTAAGCGTTAGCGCCCCCCTGCTTCACATCTACCCATGGTTCCCTTTAGCGGAAGATGGTGTAATTTTTTATCTCTCCGCTCTCACTCCCTCTCCCATAGCAACAGCTGCGGGCGCGCGCGCTTATCCTCGCCCCTCGCAACCGGAGCAGGTGGTGCGGGCGGAGTAGCGGAGAGTGAGTGGAGAGGAGGAGCGCGCTGTGGTGTGTGAGGGCGCTCGCATCGCGGAAGCTCGGCGGAGCTCCCGCGTGTGTGGAGAGTTTAGCAGAGGGTAGGTGGAGTGCTTCGCCGCTCCTTCTCTCGCCGTTCACTCGCTCTCCTCCCTGCGCCCCACACTCCCGTCCGCTCGCTCGCACGTATATATAAATGGAGTGAAGCGCGCGCGAAATGCATTCGCATTTCCTCACGATTCCCTTCGGGGAGGTGGGGGGCATTTTTTTCATTTATTGTTGTTGTTTTTTTCCGTTGTCCATATAAACTTATAAATGAACCCCAACACAGAAAATTGGGCGGTTTATCAGTTATCTCCTCTCCTAACAGCGATACACGCCCACGCGCTTTAAAAATAGAACAAAAAAGAGAATGGACCACAAGGCTCAAGCTAGGAAAATAATAAGGAGACATGAAAAAAAAGATCACAGCATATCCACGGAGTGGATGATGATGAGTGGGCGAAGCTCTGGAGGTTCATCGGTAAACCGTGAATCTTCCGTGAATTTTCGTCCAGTACATCATCAAAGACGTGACAAACACTCTGTGTATATATACAAGAAATTTTATTTATTCGAAACTGGTAGCTAGACGTGGCTTCCGGTCCCCCTTAATTATAACGGCTTTATGATCGGTGAAGTGGAGGGATAGGGGGTTCTTCTATGGCTCCTAGAGGGGAGAGAGAGGAGAGGACGCACATGCGCTGTGGGGATGTGGAACGCGGCCGCCGCTCCGTAGAGTAGAGGATTCCTAGAGGAGAGAAAGGGGGGTGAGCGTAGGAGAGGAGAGGGAGGGGACGCGCGCGCCGCTCCGTACAGTAGAGGATTCCTAGAGGAGAGAAAGGGGGGTAGGCGTTGGAGAGGAGAGAGAGGTGGAGGAGACGCGCATGCTCTCGAGGGGTGTAGGACGCGGGAAGGAGGGATGGACTACGCCCCCCGCAAGCACATCCCAAGCAAGATCAGGGAATGGAGCCAACCTGGGCGACAGACACCACCTGCCTAGCCATTGCTAAGCTGCCCCTCTATGCTCTCGGCCATGACTCTAGTGACTGTAGTGGTGGTGGACGGCCTTATTGTACTACAGTGTTCTGCTTGACATAGATGGCCACACCGCCTGCGGGACGCTCTGCTTCCTCGGTGCACACGGTGGGAACTAGAGGTGGTCTGGAGCGCTTATTCTTCATGGTCATCAGCGTCATCGTCATCATTATCCCGAGATACTGCCGGTTACGCCTGACGCGGGACAAGGTTAGACTAAGAGGAGCTTCGCCCCTAAAAAGAAAGAAATGTAGAAAATAGATATATAGATAGATCAATAGCTAGATAAACTTCATTTAAGTATAGCAATTTTTATGAGGGAGCCTTAGTCGACGGCCTCACTGTCTTTAGCAGCCCGTTCAACCTGGGTGATCAGCGCTGCTGGTCGGCCAGGTCAGAGCTGGACAGTCACGCCTCCCACTGCTAGAACGTGCGTTTTGGTGTCATTTCTGTGTGTGTCAGGTGGGGGAGATGCTTTAAGGAGCCCCAGCTGGTGTGATAATATATATATATATATATATATATATATATATATATATATATATATATATATATATATATATATATATATCAGCTATGACAATTGGCAAGAGCGACCCCAGAGCTAGTCTTTATTCCCAGTTTCGTTGGGCATCGAATCTATATGGTTTCCTACAATCCTCAATTAAATGATTGCGCTGTTTTTTTGTGTGTGTTATACCTTTGCCTATCACAAGCAGCACTGCAGTTGTGTCAGTACTGTTTGCACATTGTATTGTTTGCACGTTGGCCAACAGTGGCCCATCATCGGCCCGGTGTTGGCAAAGCCAGGCTATGAGGATACCAGCAATGGCACATCGTAGCCAACCAACAAAAAATATTGGCTCTGCCATCATATACGAATATTCTTTGTTGTAAGGGTAGGAAAAGAATAGATCCTCAGCCCAGCACCATAGGAAATCGTATACTGACAGCAGCAAAGGTCCATCGTTGCCAGCCAACGTAAAATATTTGAGTTGCTACCCTGTACGAACGGCAACAACGGCATATTGTAGCCTGCCAACATACAATAATGCTTCTAACAACGTCTAAGGACGGCATCAAAAACCCATTGTAGTCAGCCAACGTGCATTATTGG
>JALIZH010012511.1:0-32500 GCA_030522465.1 Rhipicephalus appendiculatus
TGGCGTCATCGGCGTCAACAAAGCCGATAGGGTCCGCTGGCCCCTGTCATAGGTTTTCCTTCGGCCGTACGCAAAGTTGCGCCTGAACCTGTCCAAACAGATCAATAGCTGTCCGCGCTTTAGGCTCCGCTCATTTCAGTATTTGTCCTCTTCGCTCCTTTCTTTAATTTTTTTTCTTGCTCTTATACATTCCCAAACATTTACCCTTTTTACGTGCACGATGAAAACCAATGAACGTTGTATTTTCTTCTTCTTATTCAAACCCATCTTGTTAGCTTAGTGGCTGAGGTGTCGCGTTGCTAAACTCGAGATATGAGAGTTCGATTTCCAGACTGGCAGCCGAGTTTTGATAGCTACAAAATACGAAAATGCCCAACTACTTAGATTTCTGTGCAAAACATACTTTGCAAGCTCACACTGACCTTACCGAGGGCCAAAACTACCTTCCAGTTTTCCGAACCCCAAGCATCGCGAGCTCCTCGGGCTGGGTTGCTATAGAAAAGTGTGAATTTGGCCCTGCAGTTTGAGACTCCTAGTAACCCTTTGCAAATATAATTGACACGAATTTCATAACACAATCTTGCAACCGAGGGGGTTGCCTACTGCATATTCTAGCGTTTCCTTCTTTTAAAAACGGAGAAAAAAAAAGACTAGTAAGGCAAATTAAAAAAAAAAAGCTATACATAGGGCTGTAGAAAAAAGCGTGCAGTTGTGACTGGAAGCCTGATCGATATTATTTCTACTTACGATGTCCCTTCTTCCTCACAGCGATTTCATATTTCTCGTTTCTCACATGATTCCTTTTTTTACAGCGAAAGCTGTTATGAGATCACAACAAGGGTGCCGTAGTTGTCCGCCGCCACCGGTGTCCGTAACCGCTATCGCACGAAATAAGAAAAAGAAATATGAGGAAATATCCAGGATGGAATGGGGTTCGAACCTGGGTCCGCTCCGTGCCAGCCCAGTATTCTACCACTGAGCCATGCCGGTTTTTTTTTTCTTTAATGCATGGAATCAACACCGGTAATTATTGTGTCTTGCGCACAACATAATTCCTCACATTGGAATTACCTTAACATACACAACACCCACATTCTAGCCATGCCGGTTTTCTTTCTTTATTACCTATAATTTTCAATGTCATGTCACAAACATGCATATTCAACACACAAAATACCAGAAAAAAAAACAGGCATAACATTGGTGGTAGGTACTATAAAGGAAGGTCAACCTGTCGAAGATTTAAAAGTGCTTCAATGAGACCAGGTCATATAACATAGACATCCATATTGGTGGTTCTTCCTGAACGCGATACATTTCTCTGAATATATACTGCATATTCAATAAAATGCTCTCTAGCCGGACGATTGCTGAGCGATGGCAAGCCGCCCTCCTCAGCGAGGTCCCCCGAGACCAGGAGTGGGCCGTCGAGCGGGCCAGGGCTGTCGCCGAGGAACTCGGTAAATGTTCCTCGAACGGTGGATCTCTGGTAGCCTAGCCCCGGGCACAACCGTTGAACAAATAACGTTTATTAAACTCAACTCAACTAGCGGGATGAGCCTCTGGGTCAGCATTTTGTACCGCCATTCTCGTTTTCCATATACGTGGTTTCTTATCGACATAACACTTGTATAGGGTTTTTGTGCGCAGAAGTTTCGAGCACCAGCATGGCTCACAGCACTGAGCCATGCCGGTGCTCGAAACTCCTGCGCACAAAAACCCTATACGAAGTGTTATGTCGGGAAGAAAAACCACGTTAACATACGCAATGTAACGTGGTAGAAGAGTAAAATAATAACCGTGCGTCAAAGAATTCGAATTGTGTAACCAGGTGTCACACAATATTAATTGAATTACGAGTGTGTCGTTGAATGCTTCCACCCTATTACAAAGGGCTCAACCATAATTCTTCATCGTCATCAGCCACCGAATAAATTAATGGAGTAGTGGGTACCTTGCAAGCGTGCTTGTATTAGTAGCTCCGAGAGAGTTTGCAACGGGTTCTAAAAATGGCGCCCTTCCAGCTTTCGCTGTTGCTGTGCTGCGCTTACCGCGCAGGCCTAGCGTTTTTTTTCCCTACATACTGCTGCCTTACCCACGCCTGCCCACGGCCTGATAATCAGTCTGAAGGGTACTAATAAATAGGCACATACGCATTACTTTACATCAATGTAATTAAATTCAGCAGTTGACACTTTCGACATTACTAAACCCTTCGCTACAGCTTGTCTCTCGAAGCCTGGATTTCGAAGATTCGCTAGAAATGTGGAAACGCGCAATTATACCGATATCCAAGAATGTATTAAGCTTCATTGATTTTTCGCAAGTGGTAAAGACACGAGTATTGAATTGTCAGCGCCTGCAACGATGTGTATTACCAAATGTCTGTTGAAACTATTCATGTATGTCGTCGGCAGAGCGCATCGCAGCTGAAGGTGACCAATGAACTACTAGGTCTTTAGAAAAACGGACTTGGACAAGCGGCTGTGACAGCGATGTCGCGTACCACGCCAGCCTGATGGTCTGTGACTGACTGCGTGTTTGTGTGTGTGCTGTCTTATGTGCTATATTTCTCTCTTTCCACTCTTTCCTCTCCTTCTTTCAATCTCCCCCCATCTCGTTCCCATGTGCAGAGTAGCAAACCGGTTTTACTGGACTGGTTAACCTCCCTGCCTTTCCTTCTCTACCATTTATTCGCTTATGCGAGAATTTGGAGGCAGTGTTACCTGTTTTGAACAATTAAACTCATCGCTTCGTGTATTTGAGTGCGTAAAGCATTTCAAGCAATCCTCGTGAAATACGGCAAGGATTGTACGAGGTTACCGGGACAGTGAGGCATTACTTAACAACACATTTTCTTTCAACCTGTAGGGTTTGTTTGTTTAGCCCGGCGGATTAGCTTCCAATACATCCTAACGACGATAATTCTCTAAGACTCCGAAACATATACCGAAACATTTGGGAGGGATTTTTTTCTAGACTTTTTTCGCACCTATAAGCTTAATGGGGAGTTTTGCGAGCATACTAAGTGGCCTTCGGTGGCGTACGAAGAAACAAAAAATAATGGACTCCTGGTAAAACAAAATGATTCTTTTCTTCAGTCATGTTTGATTCGTAACATCGATTTTTCGGTTTGCTGATAATGCCCCGAGAAAAGCCTTCCTAAACATGCCGCTGAAGTTCTTTGATCTACACAAGAATTATAGCTAAGCCCTTGCCGTCCATTAAAGAGGGTGCACGTGTTCTCTTGAGCTATATAAAAAGACATAGACGCAATGAAACCAAGGAGACTCGACATTCGGTTCGCATTGCCCGATATAAGGAAATTAATAAAATAGGAAAGCATAAGGGGAAGACCACTCGATTACAAGGAACAGCCAACGTTGTCGTAACGAGGAACATCTGCTCTGGAGGAGCTTGACATATTAGCCAAAACAAGAGCAACAAAACGGACAAGAAAACATGAAGCGGGAATAATACCATAACGTCAGCGTTCCGGTCTGCTACATAAATGCACCAGATTGCAGATGAGGGAAACTGTTCGAAGCTTACGAACTCTAGCTTGCTTTTCTTGCCACACGACTTAAACAGTTGTTGGGCCATCAGGCTTTTTTTTCACATCCATTCCATACTATCGACGTGCCCGGTAAAACCTGTTTAGTCGGGGAACTATTCAAGGACGCATCGAAAGCGATGTGTGTTTTTTTTTTTGTAAACAAGTGAAGTGCTCAATATTACTTGAAATCAGAAATAAAACTCTTTACTTGGGCTGTGCCGTAGCTCTTGTTAAAATGTCCGTAAGATGCTGAAATGAGCAGGACAATAACTATCAGGTGTTATAAGGTATGATGCCAAATTAATATATGTACAAGTTGATGAAGCCAAAAAAGTTCATAAAGCCTACAAAGATTTTTTGGTTTTCGTTGTTATACTAATGGCCAGTCATCCAAAAAAGATAATTCAGTGGAAGATGAATGTTTGAAGTGATGAGAAATGCCAGCGTTTAGGAAAAATGTTGCTGCCCTGACGATGACAGGTCCTCCTGTCGAAACGTTGGCGCCAGTAACTTTCCATGATCAACAATTTCTCATCGTTGTTGGTTAGGTAGCTTGTTGATATTATATTCTAGAATTCTTGCCGGAAAGATAACTGGTTATGTCATTCAGGTTAGTCTACACACATTTTTTTCCCTTTAATTTGATGTGTGCGCTGTTTTTTTTTGTTCGCAATATCATCGCATTATTGTTTTTTTTTCTACATTTCTGTTTGCTTTTCACAGTCTCTACTCCAACACTTATTCACTGTCCCTAACAGAGTAGTCCATGCCCACTTCTCTTATGTTTCTAGATAACATTCTTTCGTGAGGCACACGTGAGTAACATGATTTTGGGCACTTTTAAGCCCAATAATGAACCACAGAAGCACAACCAGTAGATGGTCCGGAAAGGCGGAGATTAGGTTTTAGCGCTCAGCCAAAAAGTCTAGAAGGTAAATCACGGTTCGGGAGGTGGGTAACCTTTAATTGCTCGTAACACCCTTCATATAATACAACCTAAATCATAGTGAAAACCTTTCAGTGTATTTCTACTAAAAAACTCCCGTATTTAGAGGAAAGCCGTTTGAGGGAGTTTTATTCATTTTAACCAGTCCTTGGAATTATAACCGTTGGAATACCTGTAAAGCGTGCTCTGCGGATAACTTTGCAATTACAGGAGAAACTTTTGTTATGGAAGTGCTTGCTTCACGGCGGAAATAGCTTTCTCAATCTCCCCCTCCCTCTCCTTTAAGTTTGATTATGTCAATCCTACATACAGTTACGCACGTGCTAAAGTTGCATCACAGCACACCTTCTGAACCGGTCTGCCGTGTCATGCATGTCCTTATGCCAAGACACGCATGCGTCAACACGTCCCAACGTGTTGGCGCATTCTTTTTATTATATGGTGTTTAGGATATGTTAGCGTTTTTGTATAGCGCCGGCTGCTCCTTTCCACATATAATAGAATGCGTGAAAATCGCAGCAACGAAAATAAGAAGAAATTCATGTAAAGGAGAAGTTATGCAAGTCCACTAACATGACAACACGAAAAACAACGCAAAATACAGTCCAGAAATGTAACAATATAGTTCAGATAAAATTCAGTCACAGGAACACCGTGTAAGCTATAAATAACACTACACAACTTCCAGTCACGTGGCAGCACTGAAATTGGCAATGTCGAGTCATGGGGACGCAAGATGAGTTTGCACAAGCGACACATAACGCGATACGGTCCAATAAAATTATATGCATAAAATCAGCCTAACAATGTATTCTCAATAAGTTCCAAGATTACAACTTCCTTCTAAGAAATTGTTTACTGCTAATAGTGCACGTTTTTTGTGAGGCATCTGTTGGCCATATACCTAAGATTTTTCTGAGGCTAAAGGGCCTACGGTCCAGTGCCAATAAATATCGTATTAGCTGTTGTCTTTCGTCCTGATATCGAGGGAATTCTAATGAAAGGTGTGGTACATTTTCTTTATCCCACGTATACACGTGCTTATTCTGGACTCCCTGCTCCTGAAATTTTGTGGAAAAAGCGCTTTGTGTACGCAATACCAAGCCGAGGGTGGTGAACCGGCGTTTCTAAGGTCTTGCTTGTATTTAACGTTAAATGGATCCAGAATTCAAGAGTAGGGTCAATTTAACATGGGTCTGAATATTTTGAATATTCATCAAACCATGTCTCTCTGCAACCACGAGCTGAGATCTGTCACCGTATGTGCCTAATTCACCTTCCGTTATAGGTGCGTGTTTATCCGTTTCTCGATTGTTTAGTTTTCTCCATGAAACTTTATTTTTGTTTGCTCTTTAAAATAATATGTCCTTCTTTTCCGCCTGATGTATTGAACAACAAAACGCAGCAGACCTTTACAGTTCTTCAGTGCCTAGAGCACTGACTGGTAGCGCATCCAACGCGGGGAATGAATGGCGACGGTAGAGCGATTAAAGAATCTATATTATCATCAGTGTAGGGGTAGTTTAAATACATTTTACATTGTGTAATAACTATAACGAAAAGCTGCACATGCCATGTCGAATGTCGAGAAACAGCCACATCTACGCAGTGACGCACAATACACAGCGAGAAAACTCGAGTGAAAGATGATTATAGAAAACAGCACATATCCTTCCACAACATATTCAGTAATTCAGGTTTTCCCAAAGATTGATTTTGAACATGTTTCTCTCAGCACAGCTGCTCGGTGATGTACCCATTTAACCACGAACTACACAGTAACCTAAGTCAAGTGGAAAACATCTTAGGGTCATTTATACAAAAAATACCGGAAAGTACACAAAGCTAATAAATTGAACATAAACTTGCGAAATATTAGTGATGCTTGCTGCCGTTCCAGCTGCTGCTCTACCTATCGCCATGGTATTCCTCACCATCTACATGAGACATTCTTTCCCGCTTAGTTGGCGTCAGATCTTACATACATGAAAGCTAGTCTAATTTTTGTGTATTTTTGAGATACTGTATCCGGCGTTCTTTATGGCTTTTTCCTGTGCGAGATTCACAAGCTCATTTCATCGCACACGATGAATACATAAGTCGTAGTCTCTATGTATGATGTTGTGGCAAAATGGAATAAAATGATAATCCGTCAAAGCCATATGTTTTATATGTTCATATTACAAAGATGATTATTAGAAGTTCAAAGGACTTCGAGGTCGCAAAGGATAAAGTGTAGTAGTCTTGATGTCGCTTTTTTCTTGTGTTGCGTGTTTTTTTCTCTCTCGGTGCTGGTTGGGCATTTCACAGCCTTTCTCTCCCTCCTGTGAAATAATATTGGTGAATTTCTTATTTTTGCAGGGGCTTCACCCTTCGGCGTCTGAAATGTAATGAAAGTTTGCAGCAAGGATGTTCTTTCTTTTATATATATTCTCTGGACGGAATCATCAGTTTGGTGCTGAGCAGAAATTACTTTATTTTGAGAAACTTAGGTGCGCTGTTTCCCTATTTTTGAGAAAACAGGGCTTGCAATAGAATGAACAGGCTACGCTGAACAACCAATCTGCCTGTAATCACTCAGATCAATTGGTAGATGTTGAATAACAGTGAACCTGATTATAGGGATTATTAAACGTTGAACACTGTTAGGTAATAGGTCTCACCATCTCTCTAGAACAGACAGTGAGTGTGCACACACTCAATATACCAGGCAATATATGATTGGATATTTATATACGAAAGCTAGAATTATTTCTATTGGCAAGCATTGTGTTAATAACGCAGTTCGTCTCATTTCAGATAATGACCGTAGATAATTCAAAACTGCTGATACGTTCGCAAAAGACGACGCAGCTTTCTGAAGAGACTGCTTTTGTCGCTCAAAATAAAGATGAAAAACACGAGCAAATTTTCATCCAACGGAGAATGGCTAAGGGAACCGCACTCGCGTTAAGTCTAACACGAGAGCCGCGGGTGGTTGTGTATATGCGATATATTCGCACAAATCATATTCTCATTACGTGTCGAGGAACTACCATATCCATGACGATGAGGAAGAAAATGAAAAACAAAGAGGCGATGTGCGCAATAAGCGCGCGAAATCCCCTAGCGTTTCTTTAACGCCGCAGTCCTCAGCGTTTTTGCCTAAAATGAACAAAATTCAAGGGACCTCTTAATTAGCGAGTGAATAAACATGTCCGTGGCACGAGCTTAAACAGTGCCGTGGGTCTTACTTCCAAGAAAATTTCCAAGTTTTAAAGACCCGTTTGCCGAGGCGAGTCACGTTGCAAAAAGTGGACTACAAGAAAAGTGAGAAGATGGGTAGCTCTACAGGCGAAAAAGAAAGTACGCAAGCTTGCTTAGTCGAGTCTTTGGAGAATATTACACTCGCCAATTCACTGAGAAAAGGCTATGCTCAGTATCTGCGCGGAATAATAAACCACTTCTATGGTTATGAAAGCCGAAGTTAACGAGACGAAAAAAAATGAAGAGTTATAACGCTATGAATTACCGTCTCGCAAACAAGACATAACCTGCATTGGATGTTCAGATAAGCAAACTGCAAGATACATCATCAGTGTGGAGCCTCAGCCCCCTCTCCGCTACCCCCCAACGGACTAAAAAACATGCTGAGTACTAACCACGAAATAACTTTAACCCCTGCTTAATTTAAAGGCGTCTTCTCCCATCCCAACTATTTTTGAGTTTCATACATCCTTTTCCCCTGCGAATGGGAGAAAGAAGGCGCAGAACAAAAGTTTGAGCCAAGCCATTATAAGAAGCTCCTTCGCGCTATCTTCCTTAAACGAAAGCGGTCTTCTGAAAATACGAGATTGGTATGAAGAGCAAGTTGGTACGTGCGTCTCAATCAATTTCTGATTAATACTCCGGGGGGCAACCTAAGCCTATCAAAAATTTCTTCTTATGCTTCACCCGCTTCTCTGCTTCGTTTAGTCTTGACAAAATCTTTATTTAAGACAAGGGATTCCTAATTGTTTCGTCACTGTGGAGCTTTTGAGACTATTACGTATTTGCTCCCCACATGTTTATAGCTTGGCATGTGATGTGGCTTGACAAGCTGCCGGAAATTAGCGCATCTTGTACTGGACTCGAGAGGATCCGAGACGTTATCTTTGGTAGTCAGCTTAAATTAAGGTAGGTAAGCACACGAAGAGAGAAAACCTGAAACCGGATATGATGAATCTCCAATTTGCAGAGCCCTGCTGAATCAGCGACCAGAAAATAGCGAATCTCCAACATAGCCTGGAAAGCGAATTACTCGATTTTTTTTCTCCCCCGTATCAAGCGCGAGAGCTCTTATAAAAAAAAAAAAGCCATTGAAAGACGATTCGTCAGTTAAAAGAACAGCGCTGTATAAAGTACGGCTCGGTAATAGCATTTTTCCACCACTCAACTTTTTTCTTGCTTTCCACGTCTCGTTTTATCTATAACTCAATTACTTTCAGTCACTGGTTTGGATCGCAGACACGCCGAAGAATATGGTTGATCCGGCTGCTCCCTGCGCGTTCTTTCCTTTTTCTTGATGCGATGTTTATAAAAGAATGATTAGCTGAAGAGACACTACTTTTATAAAGTAAGCCAACAAAACTGATTGCAAGAGTAGCAAGAAAATACTTGTTTGGTCTATGACACGTGGAATGGATAAGTGATATCATTGTTTACAAATTGACTGGAATCAAGAAGTGAAATTTTAATTCATCATTTTTGTGTGTGCGAGTGAATGCGTGCGTGCATGTGAGTGTGTGCATGAGCTTGTGTGCGAGCGTGTGCAAGCGAGCCAGAGCATTTGCGTGCGTGCCTAATTAGAATTAAAATGCGCGCGCGCGTGTGCGTGTGTGTGTGCGTGTGTGTGTGTGTGTGTGTGTGTGTGTGTGTGTGTGTGTGTGTGTGTGTGTGTGTGTGTGTGTGTGTGTGTGTGTGTGTGTGTGTGTGTTTGTGTGTGTGTGTGCGAGAGAGATAACAATCTCACACTATTCCTTATTGCTGTTCTTCAAAACTCATCGTTCACACATTCCATCTTGCATCGCAAACTCAATCACAGAAACAACCGAACATGACTGCTAAGTCAATGAGTGATGGTGCTTCTGAAAAGAGCATGAATCCAAAACAGGGTTTGCTGATAGGAGATGACGACAGTGTGATATTTTATACTGTGCAAGTACCGGTATTGGTATAGCTAGCTGCAATTACAGTGAAACGACACCTCAAAGCTATCCGTCACTTAGTTCTCCACAGGTGGACGTGTGCCATACGCAATACAATGTCTGCTGAGCAAGTATTCTATTAACGGTGTACTGTGAGTCACATGGCTATAACCATCACATAGTGAAATCTTAAGAACGGGAATACATCATCGACTGAATAAAAATGACTTGAATGCAGATGGTGGTGGTGGTGGTGAAACTTTATTGCCCAAAAAGGGGTCCTGAAGGACACTCGGCTAGGCGCCGGGTGTAGAGGGCACCTCCCACGTCGGGACAGAAAGCCCGAAGCTTTCCGCCGCCTCGCGGGCCTCCTGGACAGCCCGAAGTTGGTCTGCTAGTGAAGCACTTCTTAGCGCTTTGGCCCACTGTTCCTTGTTCTTGGCGTACGTGTCACTCGAAGCACAACCACATAACATATGGGTCAAATTTACACGTTCACGACACTGTTCACACACATGTTGTCCATCGTAGTCTGGGTCGATATGCTTCATGCGCCAGGGGTTGGGGTATGCGTTAGTCTGGAGCATGCGTAACGTGACCGACTGGCTGCGCGTTAATTTCTTATCAGGGAGGGGGGAACTCTCGCCGGCCTAGATAAAAGTGCTTAGTTATCTCGTTATAGGTGAATAGTTGATCCCTGTACTCCATATGCAGTGTAGCGGGGGAAACGCGCCAAGCTCTGCTACTTCCCTATGCAGACTTCAGTGAAAAACTGGGGTGTCAATATGCACTTTCGGGTGAAGCACCACTCTTTGCTTTTTTCCCTCCTTTCCTTCTTTAATAACCCCTTCCTCTTCCCTCCGTGCAGGGTAGCTAACAGGACGGGCATCTGGTTGACGTTCCAGAATTTCCTTTCCTCTTCTCTATCTCTCTCTGTGTGGACCATCATATTCACCTATATTCATCATATTCACCGACGGAGTTGCTTTTCTCATCGTCAAGCTCTGTAGCAGCATACTATGAGCCACGTCACCTGGCAGGACCCTCCCGGACCGTAATGCGACACCGCAGAGTGGGACGCAAGTACAGGGGGGTCAAAAGTTCCCAGGCCACGCTCCCATAGGAATACATGGGATAGTGGCCTGGGAACTTTTGACCAGCCCTGTACCTTCCAGACTGAGTGCAGATTTTTACCTGAAGCACTCCGCACGCCTGTAGAGCAGTTCTATCTGATATGTCACCGTTATAACTACTCTCTGCATAACAATAAGAAAACTTTTAGTGAACCTTGAGTCATCTATAAGCGGAGGTAGTCTGACAGACCATGAATGTAGGTCACCCGCCCGGCTCTTATAATGGCCCTCAGCTGGATTTGTGGCAGTTGGAAGAAGGTATTTTTTTCCACGCAACAGATGAGGGAGTGACCAGGAAGTTAGGTGGGGGGAGGCTCTTCTCTGCAACTCCAGAAAATATGAGAGAGGTTCGTTATTTCCCTGCATTATGAGCAATGAGAACCGATGAGGTCAGGGTAGATGCGTGAGCACACATGCGGGGCCGGGAAAGAATGCGTCTGGAGTCGGCGTAAGCTGAACTCCTGCCGCTTGGACAGCTTGGGGTGGAGTGGTGGTCTCGTTTGTCTCGAGATTCAGTATTAGGTGGTGATGTCGTTTTATGAGGTCAGCTTTTCCCAATTTGGTTTCTCCGGATCGGAGACCATACTTACCTCTCGTTGGGTGAATCCTCGAGCACGGTAGTGGGCGTCCTCGTTCCCCGAATTTCCCTAATGTGCAGAAACCCCTATAATTTCGATACGGCAGCTCCTCGTCATCATCCTCCTTACTCACGCCTTTGGAAGGGAGAGGAGGAGCAGAAGAGCGAAGGAAGTGAAGTAGTCATACCGTTATGGGAGCTACGGTACTACAAGTAAAGTTATGAATGGCGACCTTGTAGTCGCTGAGATCATGGAGTCGCCTACCGCAGCAACAAGAGGTCGTCTCTGCGTATAACCAGTCTTTTTCATGACAGCCTCTGTCTGCCCTTCCTTCTTTTCTTGTTGAGGTTTGCTGTAAAACAATCTCTGGCATATATTTAATTCAATTATCTCGTATGATCTTAAAAACTTATTTTCGCGCAACGGCGAAGCAATGATTGCAATGGTAACAAATGGGAATGTTATACAAATTAATGCTGGCAGCTCACTTCTTTAGCCTGCGACCTGCTGTAACTCAACAAAACGCAGGCGTAAGGAAACGCGGCTGTTACAGCGATTGTACCGATGTTCGTGTTTATGGCTTCAACACAAAATTTACAATGAGAGCGCAATACGCACGAAGAGGTATGATCCGTCTACTAACTCCTTTAAAATGCGGAGTGCGCGACAACGCCCTGCCTGTCAAAGTAAGCGTTTTTTGGCGGGGCCAGGCAGCCTCCCCTCCGGACACCCTTCCATGCGCCTTTAGCGAAGGAGGCGGCCGGCGCGTTTCATCTATGCCTGAGCCGCGACCGTCGCAGCCCTCGGACGCTTTCACTCGCACATTGAACGTATGACGCGCCTGACGATCTTATCTATTTGGACCTAATACGGGACGTGACGGCGACGGCGACGTCAAAAACATCACTATCTCAATAAAAAACGTTAACTCTAAGTCTTTTCATGCGATTATATCAAATTGCTAAATATGTCGTCAACGTGCTACAGTGTGTTTTGTTGCTGGTATTATCACGCGAACTAATCAGAACGCGCGGTACTGCTTAAACAGATAGATTTCCATTAAACGCTCATTTATCCAAAGCGGCATTTTGCTACATGGAGAAGCTGAGAAATGGTACTGACTTCACAGCAGACGAATAAAATATGGCAAACAGGCATTGCGTAAATCAGGGCGCGTGTGCTTTGTTTTCTGCCGGTTATAGCACTTGCCTAACCATTAAGGGTTCCAGTCTCCACGTGAAGGCAGTTAGCGTTCTTTGCTTTTGAGATTCAGACTCATTCTAAACTTCCCTTAGCTATCTTGGGTTAATTTTTCCATAGTGTGGTGCGGGTTTCATTATGAATTCGTCGGAATGCATTAACTTGTCTAGAGTTAATGGAAGACTGTTCACATACGGTGGTGCACTGTATTTTTAGCATAATTTTCGCACAGTGTCATGATTATCAATTAGCCCTCTAAATCCTCTAACGTGGTCTAAACATTAGAACAATGCTCCAAAGAAAAAGAAGTTATGTGCATATCATTACAACACTGATCATATGACACTGAAATTGAGCTCTTTATATGCATGCTTCTGCTTGATAACATACCGTTCACTGTTGAAGCACCGGTCGCTTCTTCCTCGCGGATAACTTCCTATTTGGCTGATGGATGGCCCAACTTATGCACATAAATAAATAGGCATCAAACGACGTTATAATGTGAATATAAGATTCCTAAATGACGAACACATTGCTGTTCCTTCCAGTTTTCATTGAAAACGTTAATTTAAAGGATGAATAGAAGCTTCTTCGTTAAAAGTTAAAAGCCACCATGCTAGATTTCATTTCAATCTAAAGAAGTTTTTTACGGGTACGTATCTGAAGACAATCTAGAGCACAAACATTGTTTGAAACTAAAATAATCGTAGAAAAAGCTTCTATGTTTAAACTCGTTTAAGCAGATAGCACTTGTGCCAACATTTGTAAAGACAAACGATTATAACGAGCCGATATCAAGCCAGTTATAACTCCTTCACGGAAAAGACAACAGGCCTGATTCGCAAGCTTTACGATTCTAACTTGCAACCACTATTGGTCGATAGGTTTCGGTAATGATATCAACAGCGGACCTGTTTAAGATCGAGGTTAGGGGAAAATTCCTACGGAGGGTGCGCACTTATTACTGGAGGTGTGCCAACAACACGGGCAAGCTACACTACTCGTTTCCGGTCCACTAAAAAGACCAAGCTCTTTATAACTATAGTCGGTGACAAGCTAAGAATAAATAAAACCCGGCAGATCCCACGCACTGTGGGAATCGATGTAATGCGAAGCAGCCAGGAAGGAGCAGATCATGCTTTACATAATTTGCATGTCATGTTTTACATGTTAGGACCTATCATTTATGTTCGTCATACAGTCACGTCGCGCAATACCAATTTTGGTGTATATCCAGCTAGCGAACTGGACGCAAGCGCACCATGAGCGTGGCATGTAAATGGCGTTGTAGATGACATGCATGCCAAGATTTTCATGTTACCACTTGTCATTTATGTTCGTCATACAGTCATGTCCCTCAATACCAAATTTGGTGTACCTCAAGCTAACGAAACGGCCGCGAGCGCTCCATGAGCGTGGCATGCAAGTCATGTCGCACATGACAAGTCATGATTTTCATATTCCCACTAGTCATTTATCTTCGTCATACAGTCACGTCACTCAATACCAAGTTTGGTGTATATCAAGCTAACGAAACGGCCGCGAGCGCGCCATGAGCGTGGAATGCCAGTCATGTCGCACATGACAAGTCATGATTTCCATATTACCAGTTGTCATTTATGTTCGGCATACAGTCATGTCACTCAATACCAAATTTGGTGTATATCAAGCTAACGAAACGGCCGCGAGCGCTCCATGAGCGTGGCATGCAAGTCATGTCGCTCATGACAAATCATGATTTTCATATTACCACTAGTCATTTATGTTCGTCATACAGTCACGTCACTCAATACCAAGTTTGGTGTATATCAAGCTAACGAAACGGCCGCGAGCGCTCCATGAGCGTGGCATGCAAGTCATGTCGCACACGACAAGTCATGATTTTCATATTACCACTAGTCATTTATGTTCGTCATACAGTCACGTCACTCAATACCAAATTTGGTGTATATCAAGCTAACGAAACGGCCGCGAGCGCTCCATGAGCGTGGCATACAAGCCATGTCGCACATGACAAGTGATGATTTTCATAAAACCACTAGTCATTTATGTTCGTCATACAGTCACGTCACTCAATACCAAATTTGGTGTATCTCAAGCTAACGAAGCGGCCGCGAGCACGACATGAGCGTGGCATGCAAGTCATGCCGCACATGACAAGTCATGATTTCCATATTACCAGTTGTCATTTATGTTCGTCGTACAGTCATATCACTCAATACCAAGTTTGGTGTATATCAAACAAACGAAACGGCCGCGAGCGTGCCATGAGCGTGGCATGTAAATCATGTTGTTCATGACAAGTTAGTCATGATTTTCATGATATGACCAGCCATTTATGTTCGTCATACGGTCATGTTATGCCCTACCAAATTTGGTATAAATCCCATTAACGATACGGCCAGGAGAGCACAAAGTCGTAGCCGGCTAGATAGATAGATAGATAGATAGATAGATAGCTAGATACGCTCAAGCCGAAGTTCGCTAAGAAATGCTTCGCATTTAAAAGTAAACTCTACCGCTGTTCATTTGTATCATGCGCGTCCCACTGCGGCTGCTCTTTACCATGACGTAACGGTTAAGACGAACCAATGAAGAATGCAACATGGCGCCGTTCGCGACGAGAGGCGAGGCATAGAGTTCCCGAAAATTAACTGGAGGGGCATCTGGCGCTGCGATCGTTCAGCCACCATGGGAATGATGGGTAGTGCACGGATTTGCCTAGTCTTCGTGCTTCCGGCTTCGAACGCACTTGTGCCTTTGTTTATTGGTGTGTTTTCGTTCTGTTTCGGATAAAAGAATGGACCGTTCTAAACTTCGTGAGCGTATTTGGATTCCTGAGCCTAAAAAGGTAACGGCGGTGAAGCGTAACTGCAAAACCTTTGCTGAAGTTCGTATTGCGGCAAAGCGAATTCAAGCCTCACGCAGCCAAAAGAACGAAGACTAGGCAAGACTAGGCAAATTTGTGCACTACCCATGATTCCCATGCTGGCTGAAGCGCCCTGTGTTGCAGCCCCCCGCAGAAACTAGCGCCAGAGTTCCCTCTAATGTATTTATAGGAAATTCTATGAGGGGAGGTACCGCTGCACCGAGACCGAGAGCAGTTCATTCGATTTTCTGTGGTGTCTCTACCAGAAGAAGCTCTTTCCTAGTGTTATCCGCACGTACGTAGCATCATCTTCGCCGGTCGTCATTCGATGCAGTAGAAGCTTGTGACTGTGCCGCGTTTGAAGTGCACCGAAGCGGCCGCTAGCAGCTCGGACGCTCTATCGCGTTCCGTCGTTTCGGCATCGTCAAGTCGCATCACGGCGTGTGTTCCTTCCATCGCTCGGATGCACCAAGCATATCGCCTGAGTGTCACCATATCGGTGATTGTCGCGTTCATTCGTGTGCAGTGAGGTAAAGTCGGAATGTGCGCGTCTGTGCTCGATTACGGTCCGCAAAAGCCATTGCATTAGCGTTGCCACATATGCGTGTGTGTGTGTTACTTGGAGCTCGCAACGTGGGAATCTTGGTGATCTATTGCGCAATACGCGGTGCTGTGCGTCTCTATGCGTGGAGTATGTGCGGACGAAGCGAAAGAGAGACCATCATAACCCGTTAGCGCAACACAGTGCGAAATTAAACAAACCAGGTATGGAGAACATCCTGTAGTGTGCGGATTATAAGGAGATAATGGTGGTCATCCGGTGCATGTGTGATTATGAGACGTGTGTCACCAGCCCAGAATGATGTGCTAGGTCGAAGTGCCCGTCGCGTAAGTCTCAGGCCCGTATTCACAAACGAAACTTATCCTTAACTTATGACTTAAGCAACCAATCGGCACTTAACGCGTTTCACAGACCAATCTTGTACTTAAGGTAAACTTAACTCGGCACTTAAGTACCAGAAAGTAAAGTACAGCTACTGGCTACCTTAAGTGCTACTTTCGCTGTTTTTTCGTCAAACAATATGGCTGACCACTACGGCTGTGTCGCCGACTTCACCAATCTTGCTGGCCGTGTGGAAGAAACTACATAGGATGAAGCATATCGTTACGCGCCGCCGTTACGCCAAGTTCTCAGGTATCGGCATAATCCCATCGAGGTGTATGATGCGGGATTCTTGTCGCAGTGCCGCTTTTCCTAGCTAGCGGTGCTACGCCTGTTGCAAATGCTGCCGCTGGGCCCAAAGGACAACGAATGCGGTCAACCTATTCCGCCACTGCATAACAATGACATGAGTGAAATCTATTTGAAAGGTGAGGTTCTTTTTGCTTGCTTCATTAAACAGTTTTAGTCAGGCGTCCACAGTAGCTCGGCAGACGCAGGCTTTGATGGCAGGTCGTGTCCGTAGAACTGCTGCGGGTGCCCAGCCACATACCTATATTGACAGCTTGTGTCTGCAGAACAGCTGTGGACGCCCGAATAAACTGTGTAACGGAGCAAGTGAAAGACGCTCACCTGTTATTTTTTTAATTATTGGTTCCTTTCATATGGCAACACTCCCATTATTAAGAAAGATGGGAACGCATGCGGGCGCTCTGAAAATAAGAGACGTTAGAGAACAACGCCAAACGCTGACAAGCAGAAAAAGAATCCAACGAGTGAAACGCACGTATGGTGACGAAAGAGCCGCTCGTATAGCATGCGATATCTCAGCACAGTAACAAACACTTGTGGACGACAAAATAAGCGCGATTTGTCACGACCACTTTATAGCGACGGCCGCGGAGCGGCGGCTCCTTGTTGTGGCCAGCCGAAGGCTTAAAACCGACAAAAGCGAGAATTATTTATTTCGCTTCTTACGAAGTGTAGCTTTATAAAGACTAGAAAATTTACGGCCAGTGTTCCGCGGAAGTTACAGTAATTTATTGGTGCTTTATTTCATGAAACAAGTGTGAAAACTTCTATAGCCTTGTTCCCAGGAGTCATACTTACCCAGAAAAGTGGTACTTTCATAAGTGAGCCTTAAGTGTAGTTTTTGAAACTTTCCCCAAACTTAACTCTAACTTATACTTTCCTTATACTTTCGTAAGTGTAACTTATCGCGCAACTTAAGTTCTGTTCTTGAATACGGCCCTCACACTCGATGCACGAACGCTTTGCATGAAAAACGCCGCGCGAGGTAATCGTTGTCTACAAACAGCGAAGGGATGCACGCTACATAATATCGCTGTGACGCAGGAACTTTCGATTGCATGGATCGCGACTGCAACTGAAGTGACGCGGCTAAAACTATCATTGAGTAAAAAAAAGGAAAGAAAATCATTTGTTTATAATGGCGTCGCATCATACTTCACGATATCACATTTGGAGTTTTGCTTTGTCTAACGTGCGCTTTCTGTATTTTGTGTGTATTGTGCGCATATATTACGCAGTGATAATTTGTTGATCTTAAATTACAGTGGACTCTCGTGAAGCGTATAGTCCGTAGACCTATCTTTTAAATGCTTACCCTTCTTGTGATGCATGTCTTTTAAATGCGAATGCATTTCTTAGTCAGGGCTATGTCAGGCATCCGGCGTTGACCGGCGGCGGCGTCCGCGCGCCGGCAGGTGTTATCTCTACGCTCTCACTCCCTCTCCCATAGCAACAGCTGCGGGCGCGCGCGCTTATCCTCGCCCCGAGGAACCGGAGCAGGTGGGCGGAGTAGCGGAGAGTGAGTGGAGAGGAGGAGCGCTCTCTGACGCGTGAGGGCGCTCGCATCGCGGGAGTTCGGTGGAGCTATATATGAAAAAAAATAAATAAATAAAAGGAAAAAAAGCAAAAAAAAGGCGCTGCGCCGGGCTGCAGAAATTAGGCGCCTTTTCCTTCTTCAAACCACAACCACCATATATAAATGTAGTGAATAGCGCGCGAAAGGCATTCGCATTTCCTCACGATTTCCTTCGGGGGAGGTGGGGGCATTTTTTGTATGGTCTTTTGGCTACTCAATTCTTCATTTTTACATTTTCTATTTTTATTTTCTTTGTACTTTTCCTTTTCTCTCTCTCTCTCCCTGCTTGGAGGACGATGCTATAAAAGCGCATCGAAGCTTCGTAAATTGTGCCTTGATAAAGAGCGGTCTCCGACTGACACGTTGACAAATAAACTGTTTCTTTTAGAAGCGTCGATCCTTTTCCTGTTTGTCTTACGGCAGTTGAAGACAGCCGACAGTCTCTTCGCAAGATATATATATATATATATATATATATATATATATATATATATATATATATATATATATATATATATATATATATATATATATATATATATATATATATATATATATATATATATATATATATATGTATATACGTAAAGTTTTTAGTCACTGCCACTTTAGCCGCGTACATCGCCTTGGCGTGAACTTAAGGGCAGCGTATCGAATGACCAGCACAGTTAAGCACCATAGGCGCTACGCGGTTTTATTTCGTTGAAGCGACGTCAAATGAAGCCTTGTCGTGAACCTCAAACACGATGACAACCACGGCAACTCCAGACGCAAATATGGCATTCGCGGCAACACAAAAATCGAAATTCGCGAAGGCAATCTCAGAACACCTCGCTATTCTTCGCTTTGAGTCGTTGTTGCCATAGTTACTGCAGAAAATGAAGTAAACTGGCAGCGAAATTTTTGTAAAAAGAAAGAGATTGTGAGAGACCTTATTAAATTTAATTAATGTCCCTGTGTCGTTTTGTGAGACCTTAAAGAAATGGTTCCTTGATAATAATTATACGTTAAACGTAGCATTCTTGGTTTTAATACCATAATAGGCGCTGCGCAGAAACGTAGCCTTTGAGATGCGCATTACTTTTTAGTAGACTCTGAGATGACCGCGGCGGGGGGTGCGATGTAAACAACAGATGTATTGTTAAGCTGACGCTGAACGCCGTGCGTTCACAATTTATTTTATCTAACTTTGCTTTCTTTATTTCAATATCAGTGCAGTATTGGAAAATATTGTTTGTATGCGCAAAAATTATGGCCAGTGTTTAGGAACTACTTCGTTTGTAGCGCGGAGGCATGCAAAATATGAGCAATCTGGCCTCGTGGGCGGAGCTTATATTTATTCTTAGGCTGTCACCGACTATACAATGCTCGGCGATGTCTTGAGTTGTGCGCTCTATGAATAAAGTTGTGATGGCTAAAATTTTGATTGTTCGAAGGCTAAAGTTGTGACACCAGAGTTCTGCCAAGTTTAAACAGCTCCGCTTTTAGAAGTTCAACGGTAATCTTTGCCAGATCCGCGCCTCGCTGCAGACTGCCGGGCACGGTCTGCTTTTGGCGTCGTCGAGGACTTGTGGGCCATCAAGTCAATAGCCTTCCAACGTTCGGAATTGGGAGGCTTGCTATCCGAACAACCACGTACACGCACTCAAAGATGACGTAATTTGTGTTCCGATTTTCTGCCACTGCTTTCTGGCGATAGCGGAGTCACACAATGAGCCAAGTAATGCTCTCGCAGTTCAATAGAGGCGACATAAAGTAAGGTTTTCCAGCGTACCACAGTGTTCTTTGCTACTGTGCATACGACCATAGTTTCGAAGTCAGCTGTCCCTCACTGCGCGTACTGAAGCTGTGTGCTAAGAAAAATTTGAAGGACACTTTGAACATTCCAAAGTGTGTACGGCGAAAGCGTTTGGCCATTCGATTGACTACGCCATGTCTTTTAGATGCGAAGCATGTTATGCTCGGGGCTCTGTCCGTCCCGCGTCCCGCGTCCCCCCGTCCCCCCGTCCCGCGTACGGCCACTTTAATGAAGTAGGGAAGCACCCATTATGCGAAACAGAACACTGTAGTAATATGAAGGCCGTCAACCCTAACACAGTCATCAGAGTCTTGGCCGAGAGCACAGAGAGGCTGCTTAGGTGTCTGTCGCCCAGGTTGACCCCATTCCTTAATCTTGCTTGCATGTGTTTGGAGGGGGCTTAGTCCTTCCCGCGTCCCACACCACCACAGCGCATGCGCGTCCCCTCCCCCTATGCTCTCCTACGCTCACCCCCTTCCTCTACTCTAGGAATCATCTATTCTACGGAGCGGCGCCCACGTCCCACAGCGCATGCGCGTCCTCGCTCCTCTAAGAATCCTCTACTCTACGGAGCGGCTCCCGCGTCTCACACCCCCCGCAGCACATGCACGTCCCCTCCCCCTCTCTCTCCTCTCCTACGGTCCCCCCGTCCTTTCCTCTAGGAATCCTCTACGGAGCGGCGCGCACGACAGGTGGTGTGACAGCTGCATACTCCGCTGGGGGGTGCCACGGTAGTTCCGCGGTATGAAAATGACGGAGTGCGCGCGCCTCATTCTCTCTCCTGTGCAGCGCCGCGATGAGCGCCCGGACCACTGCCGTGAAATGAGAGCGGCGACGTTCCTCCCGCTCAAGCTAATTATCTCCCCGCTGCTTCGCATCCACACATGGTTCCCTTTAGCGGGAGATGGGGAATTTTTTTCTTTTACACTCTCAGTGGGCTAACACTCAAACGGAATGTATGCGTGTTTTCTTTTTTAAAATTTTTTCCGCGAATCTCAGCGAGACGCGAGACTAATCTTCCTCCTTTCGCATGCGTTCGTATTTTCTGGCGCTTTCCACATCGCGTAAACACCATCCGCGTTCCAGTGCTTAAATTGACGGACCCTTTGTTAATTCCAAAGTGTGTTTCGCGAACGTCTGTGTCCATTGAGACGGCGTCGGTCAGAATTACAAACGCTGGGCACAGCGACGCTATGCAAGCAAAGCGCGAGCGCTATAGAGTCCGACGCGACTGGCGTCCGTTTGTGCACCCCGGCGGTCATCTGGCTCCGTGCCAGGGCTCGGACGGATGGACGGCACGCACAGACGGACGGACACGGACGGACGGATGGATGGACGGACGGGCGGACAGACACGGAAGGACGGACGGACGTGAGCATGGACATTAAAGGCTTTCGCCTTAAAACAAGGTCGACGATTTAATGCACTCTGTACTCTACTATGGGAGAGTGATAAGCTCTCCTAAAGCAACCTCGAGGATCATCTCGTGCACCACCGCCAATGGAGCCAAATGTGAAAGAGCACGCCTAGATTAAGTCATGCTGAAAAGCCTTCGTGCTCAAGCTGGATATATTTCAAAAATCTACTGCTTATTCAAATCATTTTACTCATAACCTACGCAATACGAATACCACGCAAAAGGAAAGAGTGTTTCCATTTCTTCCTTTAACCAAACGACATCATGTAGGTGAATATGTCTTGAATGGCGCCGTTTCGATGTCTGCGACCAATTCCTCGCCAAGAAAATAGGAGGCTCCACCCAAAGAAGCCCTGATAACCATTACTGGATGCATGAATTCAAATGAGCCGAACGCCTCTATGCGAGAACCTGTTAAGGCTCTGAGACAAACTTGGCACACAGTTGCTTTCCAAAGAGGAACGGGCGACACTCCCGGATTATTGGTGCTGCGAGCAATAACTGTTAGAGCCGTAACTGTCGGCGCTGTTGATTGAGAAGGAAAAATCAGCATTGTCCATGAGCGAAAATTCGAGATGGACGCAAATAAAAAAAATGCCCACACCTCCCCGAAGGGAATCGTGAGGAAATGCGAATGCATTTCGCACGCGCTTCACTCCATTTATATATACGTGCGAGCGAGCGGACGGGAGTGTGGGGTGCAGGGAGAAGAGAGAGCGAACGGCGAGAGGAGCGGCAAAGCACTGCACCTACCCTCTGCTACACTCTCCACACCCGCGGAAGCTCCGCCGAGCTTCCGCGATGCGAGCGCCCTCACACACCAGAGCGCGCTCCCCCTCTCCACTCACTCTCCGCTACTCCGCCCGCACCACCTGCTCCGGTTGCTAGGGGCGAGGATAAGCGCGTGCGCCCGCAGCTGTTGCTATGGGAGAGGGAGTGAGATCGGAGAGATAAAAAATTACACCATCTTCCGCTAAAGGGAACCATGTGTAGATGTGAAACAGCGGGCGCTAACGCTTACACCGGCGGCGGCGTTGACGCTGGCGCTCATCGCAGCGTTGCGCAGGAGAGAAAACTGGGGATGCGTAAAGCACGCAGCGATGGAGCGGTGTTTCCTACTGGAACATGCCAAGCGCTGCTAATGTGCAATGAGAGACAGAAGACTCCGACTGGACACAGAGACTCGCAGTCCGCTTTTAGTTAACGCGCACGCTGCGAATTTTTATTGTTCAACAACGCACAGGAGAAATCTCCCACAGGCACCACCTTGGAGGTCAAGATCCATTGCCATATATACGGGGTGGCCAGTGAACGGTTGAGCAGCGCGAGCAATCGGTTTTTTCAACCAAGAAACTCGCTAGCAGACGCTGCCTGTGTCGGCGTCGCGAGGCGAGAGAGGGGGGCGCGCATGCGCAGTGGGAGTGTGGACGCTGCGGGCAGAGATGCCTAGAGAAGAGAGGGGGGAGCGTAGGAGAGGAGAGAGGAGGGGAGGCGCATGCGCAGTGAGGGTGTGGTTGCCGCGGGGAGGGATGCCTAGAGGAGAGAGAGGAGGTTTTTCATTTTTTTAAAGGGTTTGCGCGTGCGCAGTAAGGGTGGTCACGCCGCACACCACCACCAGCGGATTAAGCTTCGCCATAACATGCTTCACATCTAACACCTGCCGGCGCTTACCTCCTCAACCTATCCTCCTCCTTCTCCTCCTCCGCGGACAACGCTGGACAACGCTGGACAACGCCGGATGCCTGACATAGCCCGACTATGAAATGCATTCGCATTTAAAAACAATGAAATATCGGTTCGAGTGTAAATCGAACACAAAACTCCGGAAGCAGGGGCTCTGCCACAGAGCAATGCATGTGCTCCAAATTGTTGTCAAAAAAAATAAAATAATAAACACTATATGAATGTTATGTAGAGCGAGGAGTGTCATTAACACATAAATATTGCGTGGCAGCAGCGTACATTGACGCTGGTCGTCAACCCATGTGAATTGCGCAATGAAGGGTTCATTTAAGGCCTACCGATTACAAAGCACACAGGCATAATTAATTATCATTTTCAACAGCATCAACAACGTGGGCAGTTGCGCAGGTGCGCGTGCTGCCTTACTGACGCGTGGTTGCCACGCCAACTCGCAAAAGGAAGAATTACGTCGTAGTGAGCACTTCGGAACTGTACTTGCGGCAGGCATTCCAGAATAGTTTTAAACGGCAAATGTTACTCGCACAGACGCTCATTTTTCTGCGGCATGGTTTAGGTGTCCAGCGAGATGAGAAGGGAGGCTAGCGATTGAAAAAGCGATGCGAAGAGTGTCCGATTACGCTATCCCGTTCCACTCTTGAAAGCGAAGCTCAAGCGTCGTCCAAGTTGTTTTTTTTTCGACAGTTAAGTTTTTTTAGCAAATCATTCCTTGTCTGGCGAAAATGGCTACTCGGTCTGGTATGCACCAGAGGAATTGGGAAGCCCCACTACCAGTAGAAGCGAAATCAAATTTCTTCGCGAGAAGAAACTCTCTCGGTTGTGTAAAAAACTATCATCATTATGATTGCACTAACTCGGCCGCACGCGCTCTCTTCGTCCTCTTCTTGATGTTTTGCTTGTCTCTAAGAACGAGTGCGCCCATTTGCCCAGCGCTGGATGCAATAACTCGCATGGGCAAGAGAACGAGTACAAAGAGAGAGGAAGAAAAAGAGTAAGAGAGGAGTAGGGAGAAATAAAGGAAATAAAGAGATAAAATATAGAAATACATAGAAAATATAGACATAGAGAGAAAGAAACAGAAAGAAAAAAGACAAAAAAGTGACAAAAAACAGAGCGAGACAGAAATAGTGAGACATAGAAAGTAGAAAGAGAAGAGAAAATTTAGAAAGAGAGGGAGAGAAATGTAAAAAAAATAAATAAAAAAGAGCTAGACAGAGAAAGTAATATATGGTGAGAGAAAAAAAGCACAGAAATATAAAGAAACAGTGACAGAAACATAGAAAATACAGAGAGAAATGGAAAAAGAAGAATACAAATAAAAATGAAGAGAAACGAAGAAGGCCGCCCAGCTCCGCTGTTCCTTCAGGCTTGGCACCACTAGTGTGAAGCTGCCTCAATCTTTTTCTAAACAGACGTGCATATTTCAAGTCAGAGATGGCTTACCGCTATTCCTTAGTAGAGTATCTAATGCTGTAAATCTTCAGTCATCTCTTAGGGCGAAAGCCTTGTACGCTTCATGGGTGTGAGATATGGCGAGTCCTGACGATAATTTGCGACACTAACGGATGGTCACAAATAATACTAAGTAGTAACTGTCGGTCGAAAGTCATGTGACACTCAAACGAACGTACGTGTACCTTCGGCATGCCAAATCTGACATGACTTCAATGCGACATGATGTCATCATGAAGTCACAGGTAACTGAAATACAGTAGACCGGGGAGAAAAGAAGGACTACAAGAAGAACAAGAACATGGCTTTCGCCTTCAAGTCATCTTAGGCGAATGTTCAAGGGACCGTGTGAGTTTTCTAAACACACCAAGGCGCTTGATGTGATGCTCGAATTTCTAGGAGGCGTAAGCGAAGAAGAGTTCGTAGCACCTAATATCGTCCGGACTTTTTTTTTTAATACACACTACTTTCACGAAGTCATCGGCAGGAACAGATTACCGCTTTTCCACAGTACCTATATACCTCTGAATTTTCTACCTTTTGTTCTAAACACAGAAGCATTTGCTGATTGTGTAGTGTTCAAGCTTCGTAAGAGACAGCTTACGGCTCTTCGATAGCACAATACATTGCACTACGAATCGTTTCAACTGATATTTTAAACGAAGCTTCTTTAGAGTTGCAGACTTCCGTGGTTGGCCTGTACGCAAAGAACGCGGCGCCGGCAAGTGTACAGAAGTGCATCCTTAAAAGGTGCGCCGGTCACATGCGCATTTGTATGCGACGTCTCGATTGTTGGCTTGTCGGCGATGAGCCGTTTCTCACATGGCAATATGATCTTTTATCGAGGTCATTTGTCATTTCGCGTTGCCGACTTTCTACATTTCCCATAGTGTGGTTAACATCCAAGGAACTTCCATGTTGAAAACTCCCCCCAAACCACCGCCAGGTACATCGCGCGTCTCGAACGCCCGTCAATTCTATACGCACTTGCTGAGATCGTAGAAGAGAAGCCATGTAGGAGGGCAGGGCGGCGAGAGTAAAGCAACAGAACGTGAGGCGGTGAAGGTACCGGAAGTAAGGTAAAGAGATAGCCTCTGCTGACCGATGGCTGCGTAGCCTAATTCAATTAGCCGCAAGTACGGAGGACTAATAAACACAATTACCTTCCTCGGCTAAACGCACCCCCGTCGCCTGGGACGTCACCATGCTCGGTCCAATGAAGACACGCGTCGTGAGACCATCTTTACCACAACACTTTGTCCTCTCGGTCGCGCAGTGGCTTGGGTATTCAGGAGAGATCTTGAAGAGTCAAGCAGGTTACCTTAGTGTGTTGGCCTTCCTCAAATGTAGGGATAAAGGAGTAGGAGGGAGAACAAGACGGCAATACAGAAAGGTTAACCAGTTCGGCCGGGTGCCCTGTTTTGAATAAAGGGGGAAGGGGGAATAAAAGATAATTGGAAAAAGTGGTTACAGAAAAGAGAGGAAGAGCCAAGAAGAGGGCAAAACAGGACAGAAAAATACGAAATTTCTTAACGTATGTCTCTAAGATCGGTTGTCTGCAAGAAACACAACACTGTTTTCTAAGCGTTCTGTGCTGAGGATGGTCTCGGCAAGTGTCCAGTGCTGCACTTGAGTTTTTAATACAAGAAGTCAGGAGAATAATTACGGGCACCGACTATACCCTTGGAGAACTCTAGTGGATTTATTGTTTCAAACAATACATGACTTTATTCTTAAAGTTTGAATCTCATAGGTGCATATTTCATGGAAGAAACCCAACGCAATTCTATGCCGTTTCACATTGGAAGACACTTGGTCAAGATAAACAATTTTTTCAACAACCCAGCGGCCAGGATAAGGATCGCTGTAGTGATTTTGAATGCTCTCTACAAATCTCATTTTCACTTTGCTGTCTGCAAAGGCGTTTCGGTAACACTGTTCGTGATTCTCGCCCTTCATGGAAGTAAAACTTCAGTTCATGTTTTGTTTACCGCAGAGCTCACGTTCCCAGTCCTGCTCTCACGCCACAATAGATCCACGCTTCCTTGCCTACGTCCTTTTTGTCTCTCTTGCTTTTTTCATGTTTTTCCTTCTTTAGGCCATTTACTTAACCCTTTGTTGCATGCTGTCCACTACAGTGGACAAATTTCTGGAATTTTTGGAGCAGCTGTGGTGCCTCTTGGACGCGCATGCGCATATTGGTAACTAAAGTGGACCAAACTAGTTTTCATTCGCCGCATTAGATGACCCCACGGTCCCGCGCTTTTTTCTGAACTCTTGTTCAAGATGACTCCTACTTTGGCTGATAAGTCAAGTTCTTCTTCACGTTTTTTTCTTATGACACAGATGAAATCGCGATTTGGTATCTTTTATTGAATGCATGCCATAGAAGAAGCATTCGTAGACAAGAGCTGTAAATATTGCGGCTTAGCGAAGTGAATATAAATTTTTAGAACTAGTTTTGTAGTATGTCCACTGTAGTCGACACCATGCATGGCGGGAAAGCAGCTGTGGTGCGTCCGAGACGCGTATATGCATGCATATTGGTAACTAAATTGAACAAAAAAGGGTTTTCATTCGCCGTGCTAGATCGCGCCACTGTCCCACGCTTTTTCCTGCACTTTTGTTCAAGTTGGCAGACTCCTACTTTGGCGGGTAATTCAAGTTCTTCACTTTTCTTGTTTCTTATAAAACAGATGAAATCGTGATTTGGTATGTTTTATTGAATGCACGCGATAGAAGAAGCACTCGTAGTCACGAGCTGTAAATATTGCAGCTTAGCGAAGTCAAGATAATTTTTCAAAATAGTTGAACCCCCTCAGCTCCCCCCCTCCCCCCAACCCCCCTTAGCCCCCCTCCAATTGAAAAAAAAATTCTTGTTACTCTTCTGGTGGTACTGCAGCTAATTTTTTGTGTTCATTTGTTCGAGCAAGACAGCTCGACGGCTGAAAAAAAAATTTTGCAACTTTCACTAATCGAACCTCCTGTGCATGTTGTCCACTGCAGTGGACATTCTGTATCTTATTAAATAAAGGTTTGACTTCCACAAGATTTTTTTCTCTGCTTTTTTCTGAATGCCAAAATAACAGAAAACCAAAAAGTAAGCGCTGTTTAGATGCGTAGGTTTTTTGCCATGCAACAAAGGGTTAAATTATTTATTTTGAGTTTTGTTTTCGTTGTTTCACCCGAATAATAAAATATAATGCAGCTGTAGAACTTCAAATCAATATTAAACACTATAATAGATATATTTTCTTCTTCAACATGTGATTCGGGTTTAGAACTGTCTCACTTATCTTGCGAATCAACCCTGACTTCACCGCCAAAATTCAGAATTTGTGAGTTATTTTACAATAGTAAACTGTACGTTAAAGAAACAATTGAAATATGTAGAAAATACCGAGTCCTCATGTATCGCTTTCATTTCAAATATTTCATGTTAGGCCAAATTGAAAATACAGTCCAACCACTCATAACAATAATGGTCTTAACAATATATCGGTTATAACAATGAGAAGTTGCTGTACCATCAACGTATGTATGTTTTCTATGGTGAAATAACCCACTCACAGCAATGCCCGCATGCCGCATAATCAGTTACAACAATCAATTCTGGCTATTGGGTGCCCATGCTGAAAGGTAATGGAACACGAAATATTTGAAGAGAAAGAAGAAAACGGGAACTTCAGGCTGCTGTACCCCCGCCCACAAACCCTGATGTCCCCAAGCGCCCCTTCAGATTCACAATTTGCTTCACTACATAGCGTTTCAACAATGCGGCAAAGCTGCCTTTGAAATCCGCTACGGCGCGCGAGCGGCGGTGGCTTCTGTTAATGCACTTTCAGACATGCAATTTCAGTGAAGAGTTGAGACTTTGAAGAGTTTCAGCGTCCGAAACTTCAGACGTTGCCGTACATTGGCTCTATGGGGCTTGTGGCGGTCCCGTGAAAGCGTCCGAATCTTAAGCACGTCCGAAAAAACAGCAGCCGTGTCATTCTTATCACTGATGTCTGTTGGCATATCTCATCCGATATTTTAGCTTTCTCATAACAGCCAGCGGTCCCGTTATTTCACTTTTTGTTGAACCTGTTTATGGCAGTTACCGGTTATAACAATGAAATTTTCTAGGCACTTGAGTTTTGTTATAAGTGGGTTCGACTGTATTTCAAACTTCTGAAATACGTCAGATTTGTTTGACAATAATTCCACTATCACATGCTACAATCACAGTTTAGTGTGATTTAGCACGATAATATTCCTCGGGGTTTTATGTATCATTGTTGTAAATGATTGGTACTACCGGTAGAAAGCGTGCGCTTCACAACACTTTCCAAACCGCAACAATTTCCAGACGTACAAAGAAGCTACTTTCTGCAGACAGAATTTTCATATAGTACTCTGCTATAAACCCAAAGAAACCACGTCTTATTTTTTTACAGGCATTTTGGTCGAAATATTTCTAAATAAATTAAAAGAAAGAAACATGATACAGCTTCTTCATTGGTGACCCTGCGGAGGCGCAGTCCTTGGCATTAGACTGCCAGATAAAGGTCTGTCGAAAGTTTGTTCAAGAAAACCGAGAGCAATTCAGTAAAGACAACAGTCTCACCGTAGGCTCGTGCTTACCAGGTTGAAATGGGAGGGGCCGAGAACCAGAGGGGTGCAGGGTGATAACAGGCGGGGATCAGCGCTGTGGTCATTCTTCCCACATTAAGAGGCTCACGTTTTCTGGTGCCTGTGACCAGACAGAAAAAACAAGAAAGTAGGCGCCTTGGCAGACAGGGCTTTAACGAGTGCCATGAACATGCAGAAGAACTGACATTTAGAAGAGTTGGATTGCGTTAATCATGATGAGTGGTTTTCAGCGCAAATCGACGAAGACACAGAAAAAAGGAGGGACACGAACACCAGCGCTGGTGTTCATGTCCCTCCTTTTTCCTGTGTCTTCGTTCGATTTGCGCTGAAAACCACTCACCATGAATCTGGAGGTTAGAAGGAGGGGCTGGCGATGAGACGCCGAAATTGCACCAGGGTTGCAGCAACGGTCAACACTGCATTCAATATTGCGGCAACTCCTCCGAAACATGCAAAAGCTACATAGAGAAACAGCAATGCCGTTGAAATCTCAGAGTGTCAAATCTGACTGTTTTATTCCCTCTAACAGGCCACCGTTCTTTATACAGCGACATCGCGCGAGGTATGATGACGTAAATTGGGGGTGTTTACAAGCACTTGCGCCTTCACGACAGTCAAAGAGCCGATAATCATTATGCAAGATGCTGACACCAATTTGTAATTCACAAAAAAAAAAATGCGCTTCAGGACGTTTTATTGTGAAAGAAATAAGTTCATTTTGGTCGTGTTCGAACGGTACGGCGCGTTCTGATGGTAGCAACTGGTGGCCGATAACGAGCACACAACCGTTATCATTAACACGCATCTGATGACAATTGCCAAGACTGGCGTTAGTTCTTACGTCAAAGCATGATTTGCGTGCAATGCGACGTCAAAAAGAATAACAATAATTGGTTGCGGTCTCACGTCCCAAAACCACAATATGATTATAAGAGCCGCCATGGTGGAGGGCCCCAGAAATGTCGACCACCTAAGGTTCTTTAACGTGCCCCTAAATCTAAGCAGACTTGCATTTCGCATCTCTAGCAATTCGCCTTCATGGAATACCGTCCGCCACGGCCGGGATTCAACCCCGTGACCTTCTAGTCAGCAGTCAGGAACCAAAACCACTACAGACACCGTGGTGCTTAGTCAAAAAGATCATGAAGTAAGGACAGGCCATTTCTGGCAAAGGTGAAGAGATCAGAAACTGTCAGGGCAAACCTTAGGTATAGGCGGGAAATTCGTCCCCGCAGGTCTATCAACCGTTGAAAACTGTTTGTCTTTCGCACTTTTTTTCCGTCAAATCGTAGGCGTGGACTTCCAAGCAAAGCAGCGTCCGCCCGGCCTACAGGTTGAGGGAATGCTTTCCTGAGCTCTCTTTGCTCAAATGCATCTGACAGCAAGATTTCTTTATTGCGAAACCGCATGACGTCTTCCCGTCTACGCGGGGGTTGCCATGGCAGCAGGAGAGTGGGATGAACCCACGCCTTTTTGCTCTACCTTTTTTCTTGGGTCGCAAACCTCTGATACCTTCATCGCGAATTCTGGTGGGAGAGTGTACGCCCAACTAAAAGTGTATTAAGTGCAGAACCCACCTGCACCGCTTTCGAGTGGTCCACGTCATTAAAAAAAAAACCGAAAGAAAGGCAGCTTTTATTGACGATGTCACGGTGTTTAGTAAGTAAACGTGAAAGGTCTTTTAAAGAAGGGTACAGAGAGAGAGAGACTTTTTATTAGAAAAACAGAGATTTTTGCCGGCGTCTATATAGCGCTGACATGCTACTCTGTATAGGGATGGGGGAAGGGGACTAAAAGATTTCAGAAGAGAGGGAAGGGTATAGTTTTGTATGTGCGCCCTTGTAGTTGCGCGTGAACTCCATCGAGTTCTCAAAATCATGAAGAAAATATAGTTATTCCGCGATTGTGCAGGCATGTAGGGCCCAACGAAGTACTTCTTGGGGCATTACCTAATTTATGGAGGTTATTCAGCAAAAATCATTCCGCGCAATGCATTTCGTGCAGACGGCGTGAGTCATATAATAACTGTGGCAGGCTTTCGATAAAGTAAGACAGTACCTGGTGCGAGGACACGAAATTTTAGCTTATCACCGTTCCATCTTCATACGGAGTAGGGTAATTTCAATAAAAGCGCGGCGTTGATAGGAAAGTGCCCGACCGAACCTTGGGAAACTTAAAGTAGGGAAAGAAAGAACAGGTCAAGTAGATCGCAAAACGGCCTGGAATGATACGGAAGGCGGCGTTTTACGATGGTGTTAGCCTAGATGATTCAAAGTTGACAACTGAAGTAGCTGGCTCCTCTTGCTCGTCGTTTTCTTCCTTGCTTGTGCGAACACGCTACAGAACAAAAATACGTGGCCGGATATCGAACCCCCATCCTTGAGCTTCCAGTGTCGGCCCGAAAACTATAAGCATTAAGGAAAAAACAGTATCCGCCCGGATATAACGTCTCTTCCGTCAGACGCAACCAAATGAATCCAGGGGACGATTACGCAAAAAAAAGTATCGGGGACAGTCATTGTTGTATTTTAATGGCAGTGTAGTAATTATAACGTAAATTGAACTGAAATAAAGGGGACGAAAAAATGTCACGAGGATAACTAATCATCTTTAATTCTTGACTCCAAATTGTGCTACCAGTTCCTCACCTACACTTCTTGCTCAAAAAAGCGTTGCTTCAATCGGGCACATCCAAAGTGTAGCCATTAGGATAATGTTAGAGAACAAAGCCTTTTGATTAGAATTTCCTGAACCATAAGTTGACCGCGGGCAAAGTAGCGACGACTACAAAGGACGCCTGACTGCTGATCATAAGTGAAAAACTTTAGAGCCGCAGCGCCAGAAGGAAGCGTGTCTTATTCATCCTACGTGAAAGTGTTCGACTTCATGTTTCATTTTATTCAATTTTTTGTCCCTGCTAAGAAAACGCTTAATCGAGTGCAGCTGCTGGGAAGCGTCTTTCACAGGCGTTCCAGGGAATGTAATTTGTCAAGGGAATCACAGGGGAAGGAGGCTTCGTCCGCAAGGAAGACAGGAATCTGTAAAATAACTATCCACAAGAATCTCTCCTGGAGTCCCAAGAAACAAAAGCGTCCACGTCGCAAGCGCCTGCAGCTTTTGTGGTGTCATCACCGCTCTTTTGTCTCGACGTTGACTCCCGCGGGGCACGTGGTATTGCCAGGCGCTCCATCTATGCCGTCCTGTGAAGCCAATCAGGAGTAG
>JALIZH010012511.1:42500-61587 GCA_030522465.1 Rhipicephalus appendiculatus
TTCTCTGTCTTCTTTTTTAACACTAATGACAACTGGATACAACACGTCGGTCAGGATAGAGATAGAAGATTGTGCTTCTCCTTTCATAAGGCCATGAAGTATAGCTTGTTACCACATACGCCCACTTGCTTTTTTATTGCGATAGCAATTATATGGACAGTCTCGACGGGTTTTTGCCGTCGCCGTTGCCGTTGCCGTCACCGTCATTTCGCGTATAAAGTACAAATTGATAGATCCCCCAGCGCATCGTACGTTCTACCCGCGGGTAACAGCGCGGGTAGCGGGGGGCGACAAACGCGGCTGAAGCGGACATCAAACGAGCCGGGCCCATCTCCGTTGCTCCGAGGCGTATGCGATAAGATCCCCCCCGCCTGTTCGACTAGCCGAGGAATGCTCAAGAAGAGAGGAAACGCCCCGCGCGTCTTTAACAAGCGCGGAAAGACGCGAGGGGGGAGGGTCCCTCATGCAGCCACTGCGACCTTTGGTTTTACGAGCGCGGTCGTCGCTGGCGCACGCGTTATCTCGCAATCTCAGCAGCCGACAGCGGGCGGCTGCCGAGGAGATTGTGCGAACGGTGTCCCTGGAGCGGCCGTATGCTCTTAAACAAGCATTTTGTTGAGTTGCGTGAGGTCGGATCCAAAACAGTTAGCTGTCAGCCTCAGTTCGAATAACATTAGAATTTGTTGCTATCGCAGTCATTGCTTCACCCTCGCGGTGAAACTTTGACTTTTTTCTTGAAGTGATTAAAGACAGTGGTTTTACGGGGAAGGGGGGTAATTTAGAAACGGTTCCCTTTCGCAAGTGCTACTTTCGAATCGGCCGGCCGGCTACGTTAGCGATATGTTAAGCTTTAGAATTAGCTAAAATATTCTCTTATGATCATTTTCTAACGTTACGTGCTTTGAGAATACGGGCCGGGCTGTCTCCACCTTTGCGTTTGCACAGCATACAGAAAAGACTACTAGGCATTTTGCTTTCTTTTCAACGCGATAGCGTTAAAGAGCTCGTTTCGCGGAAATTCCGGCGTCGGTGTCGGCGTCGTTGGTTGTGAGCGAAAAATCATCATCTTGTCCGTGACCGAAAAATCGAGAATGATGCAAATAAAATAAATAATAAAAATTTCCGGGTCCGAATGAGGATCGAACCCGGGTCGTCTGCGTGGCAAGCAGGTGTTCTACCACTCAGCCACGCTTCTGCCTGTGATTACACATAAAATAACTTCCTCTGCTTGGAACTGAAGTGAAAATAACTTTCATGCTTTGTAAACACGCGCGTCCTGTATACAGGCGTCACAATACAACATGTAATATCGCAGTAATATTGCGTGGTACAAGCGTGCATAGCCATCGGGCGTCAGAAGATGTGAATATCATAACGACATTGTGGTTCAAAGCCGTGTACCCATTACAAAAGGCACACACGTTACTGCGCGTATTCCCTTAAGACCACGTATTGGGTGCATAGCAACTTCGAAAACATTTCCCGCATTTACGGCGCATAATTGCTCGTGGTTTAAAGCATGGTACGCATTACATAGTGTGCACTAAGGGATTGAAGTACGGACTAGGGACAGGATATCGCTATCGCGTTCAACTCTTAAAGGCGAAGCTTAAGGGTCCCCCCAATTTTGTTCGTCTGTCCGCGGTCATACGTGCGTGCTGGTGCTGGCCAGTTCAAAAACTTCGCAATCATGGCTTCTATTCACAAAAGCGCCGATCCCGCTAGAATCCTTCAAAAGTAAAAATTGCCAAAGACACCCGATAAATGAGGTGTTGGATAAGTCCTCGCCGCCTCACTCCATTCTAACTGGGGAAGATACAGTAACCCCCTTAAAATTGCAAAGGGATACTTACGTTCATGACATTCTAGTGCACCGAAATTTACCGACCGAGCACCAATACATCTGCATGTACTGTGAAATTCCAGACACCCCACGTCGTATGAAAATGGTAATGCGTTTGGAATCCTGGCACCGCAGGCAATCAAGCAATAACGCAAGAGCAGTGGGATGCCACGCTATCAGACCAGGACCTCAAGAATTAGCGCAGCCTGATAGAACGGGTTCGAAAGATAGCCATGGACAGAGGCTACCTTTGAATAAGATGGCCGCCCACCTACAGCCCACACACTGCGCTTGCTCGGAATAAAAGTTTATTCTCCTCCTCCATACCCGATGCTGGACATATCATAAACAAAGCCGGCTGGCCAATTAAAAATAGCACTTGACGAAAGCAACATACTTCGCGAACTAGACCCCATTTCCTCTACGAACTTCTCAAGCATCGACTGCCCTGACATCCGAGAAGATGCCGCTTAATGCGTAGTGCTCGTATAGGCGTCATTTTGATTGTGAAATTGCAACTTTAACTGGCGTGTGATATTGCATTTAGTATTATAGGGGCAGGTTCCACGCAAATTATACAGTAATCGAGACTTGTATTTAGAGACCCGGTCAAATATATGCCTCTTCCGTGGGTAGCAGTTTCATTGGGGTCTCTCAATGTACCGGAGAAGCAGGGGGGGGGGGGGGGCGACTATTACGCAGCTATTTCACCAGAAGCAGCAACCTAATAACTCTTCTCTCTTCTGTGAAGTCACTACGTGTTCTTCTTGTTCTTCTTTATCAAATATTAAAATTTAAAAGGTTGGCCATAGGTAAGTCCACCTATCCCACAGTCAAGTACACTGGAATGCCTCATTAAAGCTGTCTCAGTTACTACTCTTGTTTGTTTCATGTTGTAGCGTGAAGTCTTCTTACAAGTGGTCTTGCCTATAGTGCAGGGAGGATGTGTGAAGTGCATATCATTAATTTTACGATGGGCCTGGCAAACCAGCCATATATCTCAATATGAGCTGGTCTGAAGACTTCTCGACCGAACATTGTTTTTCCAGGGGTGCAAAAGAGAAATTATGAAAAAAAAAAAACAGCCTTACTCAACTCGCGTGTTCATGAAAGCCAATCTAGCATCTGCAGACTTGGTTTCTAAAACATAACTCTTGTATTTAAAAAACCGAAGGAATGGAAAAACAACGAAAATCAAATATAATGCGAGAAGGCGAGGGAGCGGTAAATGCTGCGGATTTTAGCTTGTTATCACATTCTATTTTCTTTATTTTCCATATTTTTTTGCTTCTTCATTAAAATACTGCGTTCACTCTCTCTCCTGTGTCTGAAGTATTAGACATATGAGCAGGAGGACGTACAGACAAGAAATGTCGTTGTAGGAGTAAAGCCTCATGCCTGGCCGATGTCATTTCATGCGCATACCACGTGTAACGGTGAGTAAACCAGCATTGTGCTCGGCCACGTCAAATCTACAATTCGTTTATCATTACAAGGAACGTTCTTGAGGCTCAGATGAATCATAGTTTAGGTAAGGTTAAAAGAGCGCACAAAAAAAAAACCCTTCGAATTGGTCAAAAAAAACCTATCATAAGCCATCCATGTCGGCCATCCAAGAATTAATAATAGCCATTAATTATTTATCATTCACGTTAATACAAAAGTGGTTTATTAAATAATTATCATCAGCCCATTGAGGCTTTCACCTGTTACAGCATTTGACAGCAAGTGAACTGTGCTGTGATAATTATAATATCTGGGGTTTAACGTGCCAAAACCAAGACATGATTATGAGAGACGCCGTAGTGGAAGGCTCCGGAAATTTCGACCATTTGTGGTTCACTAACGTGTCCTGATATCCCACAATACGCGGGCCTCTACCATTTCGCCTCCATCAAAATGCGACCGCCGCGGTCGTATGCTGACTGTGCTGCACCTATAGTGATACATGTGCAGGAAGCTACAAAACGTAAAAAAGTCACAAAAAAGTCATAAAACACACGTACCGTGGGTATATTGACGGCCGCTGTAGGTTTCTCTAAGAGAAATGTGTTCCGCCTTTTTCAGGTGAAGCTCGTTATGAGTTACACATTTCGGTGGCGGCGGCAGTGGCGACGTGGTACGGGAAAATTCCGGTGCCGACGAGCGCAAAGAAATGCGGTGCTCGGCGATGCCCCGGTGACTCGCGACCTGTGCACCGTTTTATTGCGATAGCAATTATACGGACACTCGCGGCTGGTTTTCGCCGTCGGCGTCGGCGTCGGCGTCCGCGTCGGCGTCGGCGTCATTTGCCGTATATGTATATGCATATATAACCGGGCCCGCCCGTCGTTCGTGAGCGTGAAAAGACGCGAGGGGGGGGGGTCCCTCGAGCGACCTTCGATTTTACGAGCGGGGGCGCGCGTTATCTCCCCTTCTCGGCGGCCGACAGCGGGCGGGGGGGGGCGACGTTCGATTTTACGAGCGCGGGCGCGGGCGCACGCTTTATCTCCCCTTCTCATCTCCCCTTCGGCGGCCGGGCCGGCGTACTCTTCTACGTGCTGCGCTTTCAACGCGAAGAGAATTCTTAAACAAGCGTTTTCTAGAGTTGCGTGAGATCGGATCCAAAAAGAGTTAACTGCTAGCCTCACTTCGTATAACATTAAAATTTTTTGCTATCGCATTCATTGCTTCACCCTTGCGGTGAAACTGTGACTTTTTTCAATAACTGATGCTATCTCGATCGTGGTCTTGTCGGCTATCAGCCATTTCCGATACGGCAATCGGATCTTTTATCGAAGTCTTTTGTCAATTCACGTTGCCACATTTCATTGCTGCCTGGATATGAACGCATGACCGTCGCTGCTGCGTGTAGCGACTGAAGTATTACACTGCCAAGCACGTAAATGAGGGTGCCCATTCCCGACATGGAGGAAGGATACACTTAGGAGGGAGCATTTGCGCATGCGATAAGAAAGAAAGAAAGAAAGAAAGAAAGAAAGAAAGAAAGAAAGAAGAAGAAAGAAAGAAAGAAAGAAAGAAAGAAAGAAAGAAAGAAAGAAAGAAAGAAAGAAAGAAAGAAAGAAAGAAAGAAAGAAAGAAAGAAAGAAAGAAAGAAAGAAAGAAAGAAAGAAAGAAAGAAAGAAAGAAAGAAAAGTAGTACGTCAGGCTCGCACATTTTCCCAATAAGAGAAGGGCTTCTCAATTCTCTGTTTGCTTACATTCTTTCTTTTGTCTTTCAGTTCTCTCTTTTTTTTCCATGCATTACTTTTTTTTCTTTAGTGAGCACCTTTCCCGCCCCGACTGGGTGAAGTTAGGAGTGAAGTCGCCGAGAACTATTTCTTAAGCGAGGAATGGAATAACGAGAAGTACGAGTTATACGAGATTGAGGCTCCTGAGAGAGGCGCAAATCTCATTAGTACGTACGCCTCCGCCCGAAGGTAATAAAACTCAGCCCGGAATCGAAGTCAAGAAAAAAAGACACTTAAAAATGTGAAAACGAGAACAAATTTTCTTACTGCCACCTCACTTAATTCATTGATACTGTTGTTCTTGTCGAATCTCCTTTATACGCATTTCGATTTACTTTATTGTTTGGTAGCATGAATTCTCGAAGCAATTTGAGGGGCGTACGCCTTACGTTGCTTAAAGCCGGTTATCAAAAATTAATAGTAATTACTACTCTTACTACGAACACAACCAAACTTTTCACGAGAAAGTAGTTCTCATGAGTTTGAAAGAGAAATATTGAGTCCAAATTGCAAAGACGCTGCGGCGGTACCACCAGAGACGCATGATTGCAGCCTCGCTTAAAAATTGTTGTTTTTTAATGTCCTACAATACTCAGGCCACTATTTCTTCTCTAGGACAATATAATTAGCTTTCGTATAAATGATTATACAGCTTCAAAACGCGCAAATGACGGAAGTGCCCAACGCAAGTTTAATTATTACGCGTCCGCTTGGTATCCATCTCGCGGTTAGGCGTACACTGCTCCCAAGGGTAAATGACTTCCTATGTTCTATTTTTTTAAACCATAAACTGGCTTGCGTGAAACACAGTTTGTGCTGCATCTATAATTTTCTATCGAGCGAAAGCGTAAAGCGCTTAGTTATAGGAAGTTGCTTTCACGAAACTTCGCCCAAATTTTGATGAATAGTGAAGAGTTTGTCTTTTAAAAGATTAAAGGAAGAACGCTTAAGTGTGATGATTGTGATTATAGTACACAGGCTGTCTCCGTATATAACAAGTCCGTGACATTAGACAGCGCTCGAGTATCGGCCCAATCACAGTAAGAGTGTAGAAAGAGTGTAGAAAGAGTGTAGAAACTTTTGGCAAACGAGGCTGACGCGAACTCCACCCGTACAGTTCTGGCACGCATTGAATGTGCTACAGAAAATTTTTATGTTTGAATCTTTACGGATAAAGCACGTGCTGGTGAGAGAACTAATGCTGAAACTTTAGGCTCACGAGAAAAAAGCATCTCATATGAAGTTCGTCGTGAACAATGTGCCCGGATAAAGGTTCACCAACTCAATGTGCTGATGTCCTGACCGGTAGCGAGCTTTAGGGTCGCGAGAACGACAGAGGCGGCATTTTTATCCGTTCCATAAAATGGCACATGCAGTCAATCTGAGTTGTAGTCGAGTTCACGCAATCGCACATTACAGCGATGCCCTCAATGTAAGACACGTAAATTTTCTTGGAAATAAGAATGTGGATTCTAAAGCTTTACGAGGTGAATGAAGCCACAATATCATTATGAGGCTCGTCGTAGCGGAGAGCTCCGGGTTATTTTGACCATTTGGGCTGTCAGAGTGAGTGGCTCTGACAGCCCAGAGAGAGGTCACAGCCGAGTGACAGCGAATGCGGCAGATTACTCCTACGGATATCCGCAAAGTGAAAGCCAATTCCTTCATTCCTTCATCTTAAATTCTTTCGCTGTAATGACAGCCATAATTGACATACACCATCCGTTCCTATCGACTTGCAAACATCACTTATTGAGCGAAACATTTATCTCGGGACGCGCATGGTGGCATGCTAATGTACAGAGCTCTGCATCGGAAGGTTCCTTCAACATGACAACTTTTTGGTGCATTAATGTTCCAAAGTCGTTGGTTTGTTTCTCTTGTGTCCCATGCTCTATTTGTAACGTACCTGTAGTTAACCACTTCGGGCGACTGTTACGAAGAACTAATGGGGGGTCCGCTTCTTTTGTCCTGTACAAAGGAGGTGCATAGCTAATGGCATCTGTTCCTAATTGCCTTCACTCGGCAAAGTACGCGCCTGCTAATAGTGTTCAGACCTTGGGAGTCAACGAACTGATGGTGTCTACACCATGTGGCTCGGGGACGCTCGCCAGCTCTGTTTTTCTAAATCTCTTCCTGCCGTTTTTTTTCTTGGAGTGATAAGGTGCACCACGCTGTCCAGCAGTGCTTGCCGTTCTTGAACACAAAGCCACCATGAAGAGGCTAAGCAGATCCAAGCGCCTGACTCGACTGCCAGTGACACTTTCACTGCGGCTGTAAAGCCTAAATGGTGCCACCGCCATTGTGAGCTTAGGATAATGTGTGCCTTTCAACACCACATTCATGGAAGCGGTTGCCGCTTTCGGATGAAGCCTAGGAGAGAAATAGGTGAAGCAATGTATGGAAAGCTCTGTGTTAAAGACCGAAATTACTGCCAGAATTTACCGAACCACTTTAATGCAATACCGTTCACCACTGGAAAGTACACCAACCATTACTGTGCCGCTAGTCGTTAAGTGTCCACCTTTACGAAAAACTGATGCCCTTGTATTTATAAATAAGACAGAGAGAGAGAGTAAACGTTTACGGTAAACAAGCGACTTCGCCATCTCTCGTGCCCGTTGAACGAGGCTGCGCTGATTCTTCGGGTCTGGGTCCGATCGCATTGGCCTCCCCCTGCTATTCGGTTAGCGTAGTGGTACGACATGAAAAATTAAATGTGAGGCTCTACGTGTAAAAATCAACGTACCAATGACGTGCGTTAACCTATGATTGTAACGCACGCCATAGTGGAGATTCCGGAATTAAATTTGATAATCCTGTTTTTTTTCTTTTCTTTTCTTTTTATTTGTTACAGTTACCTACAAAGAGAGATTTATGCACCACGCACCCCATCGAAATGCGGTTGCTGACGCCGAGAACCGAGCCCGCGTCATTGAGGTTAGCAGCGTGACACGCTAGCTAACCTTAACTTGGACATATAACCTGAATTGGCATAGGAAGGTATGCGTGTATAGCGAACATGACTGCTAGGCCATAACATGAATAACAAGGAAAGCCTTTGGAAGAAGGGCCCCACCCGCGATGAACCACTTTTCTTTTTAATAAATAGCTCAGCTAGCCGCTGAGCTATCCAGGCAGTTAAGAACAATGCCTCGTGAAGCGACGGCAGCATACAGAATATCATTTCATTCACCACCTTCATTAACAAATCAAAACATTTTCCGGAGTACCTTTAAGGATACTGAACGACACAATGTTAAAAGCGTGTTTAACATAACAAAAGTTGCGTTCCTTCAATGCAGAGAACAGCGTGGAGCTAGGCATGCGCAGCCGGCTCGTCATGGAGGCACCATGGCATCCGCAGAGGTCGGCACGCTAGCACAACCGCTTATGTTTATCGTGGTAGGTGGTTGCGGATTATGAGAAGAGTTATAACCCTCTACTAAGGTTCGCATCCGCATGGACGTGTCAATAAAGTCATAAATATACTCCGGGTTCTAAACGCACCTCTTGCCATCATCGTTAAACGTGAAGAGCAGATTAGCTCGAAGTTACTATAGTGTGTACTTCCTGAGCGAATAAAAGCCGCCCGTGAAGAAGGAAGAGCGCTTCCAAATGAGGGGCTTTGTGAATGGGAACACTCTTTAGAGTGTTGGTGTGGGAATAGTTTAACTGAAATAAAATCAGTGGCATTTGAAATATTAGCTCGTGAAGAGAGGATACTCATGATGTTAAAGGAAACCACAACAAAAAGATATTGTGGGCGGTACATATTTGGAGCGCCAAGTAAGTATGCACGGCTGGTGGGCCAGAGTGCATAAACAGCATATAACAATGCTATAGTATAACAGCATATAACAGCACATAACATGAAGCTGTAGCATCGTAGATTTGGAAGCTCTCGCAGCCGCTTCCTTAACTTGGCATATACCTGAATTGGCATAGGAAGGTATGCGTGTATAGCGAACATGACTGCTAGGCCATAACATGAATAACAAGGAAAGCCTTTGGAAGAAGGGCCCCACCCGCGCGATGAACCACTTTTCTTTTTAATAAATGTTGTGTCTCTCTCTCTCTCGCGGATATCATGAAACCACTTCCCCCAGTCACCTGTGACACATACCCGCATACCATGGCCCCTTGTAGGCGGGTATGTGCCACAGGTGATTAACAGTATATGCGAACCCAGGAATTGTGCTAAATATTTCAATGCGAGAGCATTAAGGAGCCCGTGTCGCAGAAAAACCGCTGTCGACGTCGATGGCGTTGTCGGGAAGTGAAAAATTCCGACGGATGCAAAAAATAAAATTCTGCTTTCGAGTCGGGATCGAACCCACGCATTCTGTTTGGCAATCAGTTATTCTACCACAGAGTCACGACAGATCTTGCAACAGCTTTGCAGGAAGACCTTATGCCGGCGTCACGTAGGGAAAACATCCATTGCGGTTGCCGTGTTGGCTATTAACTTAAATTAAAATGTCATAAAAGTTAGATGTATACTCCTATGACTAGGCAAGCTATATTCAAGCGTTGCTCGCACCAGAAGAAGTACGCTCACGAACGCTACGTATGATATTCACATCATCGCACCATACCATGCACTTCGTTTCGAGAAAACTGACTTCTGTACTCTAACGTGAGTGGCACAACTACTCTATTTACACAAACATGGCTCGTCTACCCACCCCGTAACGCTTGGCTCAAAGCCAAAAAATGCCCCCACCTCCCCGAAGGGAATCGTGAGGAAATGCGAATGCGCCGACACCGACTTCATCGCCTTGAGAGGCGCCCAGCCAGCGAACGGTCGAGAGTGAGGCGCGAGCGGACGGGAGAGTGGGGCGCAGGGAGGAGAGAGAGCGAACGGCGAGAGAAGGAGCGGCGAAGCACCGCACCTACCCTCTCCTACACTCTCTCGTACCCATGCTCCATTTGCTAGTGGCGAGGATAAGCGCGCGCGCCCGCAGCTGTTGCCTATGGGAGAGGGAGTGAGAGCGGAGAGATAACACCTGCCGGCGCGCGGACACCTCCTCAACCTATCCTCCTCCTCCTCCTCCGCGGAAAACGCCGGCCAACGCGGGACAACGCCGCCTGACATAGCCCGACTAAGAAATGCATTCGCATTTAAAATGCAGCGTACTACCCAATGACTGCTTCGCGTGTGCCCGATTCGCACAGTGCGTGGGATCTGCCGGCATTTAAGAGCGCAGTTCTAAGGCGCCCGTTCCTGTGGCCGGGCGGCGTCGCCGTTGGCGTTGTCGGCATCGGCGTAACCGATAAAGCGAACGAGGACGAAAGAGCGCGAACGCCGAGTCTGCCGATATCACCAACCACTGTCCTTTAACCTCGCTGTCTTCCTCCGTCACGGGCGCTGGCCCCTCGGACGGAGCTTGTGCGCACGCAGGGCTGGCACGTGCACTACGGCTGGCTTCGCTTCTTGTCGTTACGGGGCTGTCGACGTTTCGCTTGGTTCGCGACCCCTGCAATGCTCAGAGTGGCGTGTGTAGTACTCGAGCGCTGGCAGTTTCTGTGGCAATATGCAACGAATGTTACATTGCTACAAGTGCGGATAGCGAGAACTTAAAGCACAGAGGGCGTTGCCCCAGCAAGAAGCTGCGCTAAAAATTTCCATTAAGGAGTATCGTAATCGTCCGTGAATTCTTTTGTACGTACAAAAGTCTGACGATTGGTTAATAAATTGCTACAATACAAAGAGGTAGGTGTTGTGAGCTCTGAAAACTTACAAAAAGACGCCGTTGGCACACATTCAGCGAAATATGGTAATTCTTGATGTTTTTATTTGATGGTTTCTTCCGCCGTCTTCTTCTATTACCGAAAGGCATTGCGCAAAGCACGCTTTTCAAACAACACATAGCTCGAACTGTAACAGATTCATTAGTGCATGGTTAACATGGCCCGTGCTGGCTGAATTGTTTGCGGGCATATAAATACGCATAACTGTCTGGCGAATAGTTAATAACAATGTTCGAATTATATAACTAGCCAGCTTTTATTAGTGCGGAAATTAAAACTGATCGCACACGCGCGTTTGTGCGCAGAGTCTGTTCCTGTGCTTTACATGTATTCGGTGTTAAAGTGGTCTTCTCCTGTTACTGTAAAGCCATGCGTGGAGTACGCTTTACAGGCAACAAAAAAGCTCGAAAGTGAATGACGTCGTTCATATGGTTAACCTGGTACGTGTTGGCTGCCTTATCAGAGGGCTTATCCGAACGTGTAAATATTAAATGCGAAGCATTTCTTTGCGTACTGCAGGAACTTTTAGCGTGTCTACCTACGAATCTATCTATATATCTATCTAGCCGCCTACGTCTGGGTGCTCTCGTGATCACCCCCTTGACTTGGGGTAAACCAACATTAGTATGGGAGGGCAAGATGGTGTCACGAATATGACTCAGTGGTCATGACATCAATAACGTGAGAATCCCATCGCGTACGTCGTCAAACCCTTTTCGCAAGACACGTGTGGCACATACCCGTATAGCACGGGCGGGTATGTGCCACAGGTGCTTGACAGTTTATATCTACCCAGGAACGGCGAGAACAGACATTGGTACTTTTAACGCGAGAGCGTTCAGAAAAAGCTGACATCGGTAGCGTTGACCCGACGAATGCAAAGAATAAATGTCAGGATCTCAAGGGGAACCGAACCCAAGCATTCTGCGTGGCAAACAAGTATTTCCACCGCAGAAAAGCAGGTCTCGGAACTGCTTTTCAAATAGACCCTAATGTTCGTGAAATGTCAATTGTGGTTGCAGTGCTGGCTATTCAATTTTATAAACATAACATATGTACTCCGATGATACAGCCGTCACGTCGGGTTAACATCACTTGTAGTTAGGCACCATCCACTGAAGTCGATTTATGTAGCACTGTCCATCCTCACGAGCGCAAGCGCTACAAATCAGCTAACCGCTTCTGATGTTGTTAATACACATGTTGATGTTGGCATCGTTACGTAACCGTAAAATAACCGGTTATGTAAAACATATGCGACTGTTCAACATATATCTGTGCGTACAACATTTGTAGATATGTTTAGCGTCATTTTGTAACATTTCGCTCAATAAAAAAATTACAGCAGTCACCTTCCCTACGCATGCTTCGCATAACAATGATTCCCAAGGTACGCGGGATCTGCCGAATTTTTTGATGAATAGTTAAGTGAGAACATTGGTACTACACAACGAGCTAAGTTATATACTAGCGTGAAAATCAAAACAGACCGTGGGAGCACCTGAATTACAGTGTCTCAGTTTTCACGATTTGTTTACACATATTTGGTGTTCATATACGTATTAATATCCTGTTGCCGAAAAGGTATGAGTGGAACATTCCGCAGGCAACAGAGAGCTTTAAATTAGATGCATTGGTTCAAATTGTTCATGTTGCTTTTCTCATTCGCTGCCCCTTATCTAAGTATCTGAGGAATAATTTTCAAAAGAATGGTCGTACGAAACATTGAGATAGAACTTGTAGTGTTTTGTCAGAAGAAAATGGTGCGATGTTGCCTATTATGCAGCGTCTTTTATCGTGTTCCTTATTCCTACACATGGACGTAGCCTTTGTGCATGTGCACAAAAGAAAGAATAAAATAATAGCATTCCACCAATGAGGCACAGAGATAAAATCAGTCATCTTCGTCGTACTGGAAATATTTAGCCAGCTGGGCACGCAAGCCAGCGCCCTGGCTGTAACTAAATAAAGAGAGCCACTTTTCCGCCATCGTCTGGTGTGGTGTCGAGTATCCAGGGTGCCATTATACTGCTTGCCCCTTTTTGCGTATTCGGTTTCTTTTGTCTATCATTGTGTTACTTAGCTCCTCTTCCAGAATATGGAAGCTATTGGGTTGCTCGCACGAACCATCGTCCCTTAGGCAAACGATACGCTTCATTTTTCTCGAGCACGGCTAACGTTGCTGAGTTGGCACAGTATTTTTTTTTCTATGATGCTTAGTGTGCACTCACTTTTCCTTCCGCTCTCGTGCAGCTCAGCTTCCGTTTCAGTTCGAGACACTTGCGCCAGAAATAGCGGCAGAAAGGAAATATCGCGTTAATGCCACTTTTTCGAATACGTGCGCGATCTTATTTCATACGAATGATGTCGCGTTAGCAAATGCGATTGTTCCTGGGCAGCACGTTCTTCGACGGGCCGAGTTTTTCGTGCACACATGTGGTGATGAAGAAAGGAGAGAATATTATACTTTATTTATTTCATTATTATGAGGGCCGTAAGGTGTTGCCGAGAGCAGTCGTAAAACTATACATAACCTATAAAGAATAGTGGGAACAGTTGGTGTATCTGTTAACACATGCTGTTCAAATGCAAGCTCGAATAGCACAATGTATGCAAAAACGAAAGGTCGAACGGAAGCAAGCTATTCCAGTTGTTGCTGGTTTTGGTTGGTAGTAACATTCAGAATGACGCGATGGCGCGCCTGTATTCGTACGCTAGTCATTGTGCGATGAGACGTAATGGAGGGCACAAAAAGCCTGCGTTTCACATTTTTATGACAACAGTAAATTTCGCGAAATACGGAATACGCAACTGACGGCGTGGAGTAGCAACGTCAGATAGGTGTAAAGTGTTTTTTTGTTGTTGTTGTTTTTTATGTTGGCTACACTCGATTCGCGCAAGTAACCAAATAGGTGGAACCATGAGGAACGGTTCTGAAAATTACTAAATTAAAATTGACAAAATAAAACAGGTGCCCACATCGTTCCAAAGAAAACAAAAATATATATTTTGTGAATGAATCACCTTCGCATGACATGTTTTTGTCCAATATTGGACTACGAAAACACTAAAGACACGATTAGATACTTGGTGTGGGGGTCTCAGGTAGAGGATGCACATTCCGAATTGGACTGGACGAAGGTTCTCGCGCAGAAGTAGTTCCAAGGATACGTGGGCGCGGGCAACATTGTGAAGAAAGCCAAGCATCCAATTGGCATTATTAACAATGTATTCAACTTGCATTTCCAGGTTATATTTTTAATATTGAGAATGTCCAGGTACTTGTAAAAGTTTATTTGAGATACCTGAAAGCCATTTGTGGGTACTTCGACTGGAATCAAGAAAGAGAGAGTGAGCGAGAGAGAGAGAGAAGAAAGGCCGGTAGGTTAAACACATGAGTGTTTTCGTGCAAGATTCTGGGCGAAATTTTGAACGATTGCGGCAAGCACACGAGATGACGCACTCAGACGATGACGTATCATAATGAAACTGAGTACCCAATGTATTTTAATAATCATCACCATTACAAAGTGTTCCTTGACTCAATCCTAAAGAGTTTAAGTAATTATTAGATTCGCAACCAACCTTTGTTAAATGGCCATGGGCTTTCTCTGTGTTTTGATGAATAATTATGTATGTGCTTACACGTTTGGTAATATCTCTGTAAGGATTACAGAATCGCTTGAAAATTTTCATTTTTGAAAACATCGCCAACTTGCACAGGTCATTTCTGAGCTCACCATATTCATAACGAACTGTCGCTTTTATAAGCCTTATAATGTTCACTCGTGGCAACCCAGTATTTTTATCCATTCCTCTTTTCTTTTTCCCTCCTGACCTTCCTATCCCCTCTTACTCCTTCCCCAGTGCAGGGTAGCCAAACCGGAAAATTTTCTTCTGGTTAAACCCACTGCCTTTCACCTTAACCTGTCTCTCTCTCTCTAATAATGCTCACTCAGTAACTGCGCGCCTGGTATCCACTGATCATATATCGGAAGCTATGGCTACAAAGTAGAAAGACCGCCTTTTGCAGGTAGATGAAAACTTCAGAAGTCGTTCCATAAGTCGCGCCCAAGGAAACACTTACGAAAGTGAGATAGGTCCGAAAGTTCAGGCGTGTGAAGCACATAGATCATTATAAGTGAGAGGGCTTTGTGGGCCACTGTGCTTCGCAGTCTTGGTATTCTTTCTTTTTCACTTCGCCTCGAGTTCTGCATGAGAACCCTTCCGTTTGGGCAGGAAGTTTGAAAGTGTGTGAAAATGGAGAACGATATTTCTTTTACCGTTATCTAAAGGAACAAAAACAAAACTGATCGTTAGGGACTGTCTTGGCGTATACTCTCTTCTTGTTCGTGGAAGAAATAAGGCAACAGATGAGGTGATCCAAACGTTGCACATCATCTTGTATATTGATGTATATCCGCTTCGCTCGCAGTAGCTCAAGCAACAAGGACGCAGAACATGTAGCTGAAGAACAACAACAATGTTGAAAAGACAGTCGCCAGGTGACAGTGAAAGGCATGGACAGATGAAGAACCCCATAAACAGAGAACTTTCAGAGGCTGCGTTGGCGTCAATTGCAAAGTCGCATGGTACAAAAAAAGGTGAAAGAGACAGGAACATTTGAAGCGTGATTTACAGGAAGAGAACTCTCGGCGACTCATATCACAAGCCGCAACGGTCGGACGCTTTGCCCGAGTTGGTATTTGGGAGTGGAACTACTGGCGGCACTTTCAGAACTGGCAATTCCTTGTGCCGAGCTTCTACAACTTCTGTGGAAACGTTCTACATTTTCCTCTAGCTTGGATAAAAATATTTCTGGTGCCTACCAAGTTGCTTTCGGGTGTCCATCTGGCTGCGTAAAAAGCCAAGTCTATCTGCAGCCAAGTATAATGACAGAAACATTTTGAGTACAGTAGCAGGCTATGCTCACAGTAAGGGCGCGTTCACATTTAACCTCTAAGGAAGCGAAAGCGGCAAAACTCACCGGAAATTCACTCGCTTCGCCGCCTAAGCCGCCGGAAAACCACGCCTCGAGGCCGACTCGAAAAAATCGGTCAATTTTTCCGCTGCGCGATAGCGCATCGCCTTTCCGCTTCACGGCTTTGGCTACACTAGCTCAAACCACGTGATGCACACAACCGGCCGCAAATTCAACATGGCGGCAAAGGCGTCGGCGGCGGCTTGAATAGGCGCAATTCCAAACTACCCGTGCAGCACGACAAAGCTCACGGCCTCGACAAGGACGCGTTCATTGAGAGCCTGGTTTGGATTACGATTGCCGAGAACACTGGAAGCAGAAGAAGGTGCAGCAGCAGCGAGTCGGCATGCCCCAACGTGTCTCGCTTTTGCACAGCCGGCTGAATCCGCCGCCGCCGCTGCCGTTGTGTCCACACGTGCCCTTTCTGCTGGTGTATCTCCCGAAACAACTTTTGAAAAGATGCAAACTGTTTGTTTTCAGTGCTTTGCATGCATAATTAGAATTCGGTACGAAATTTAATGATCAGGAAACGGGCAAAATAGAATGAGTTTTGAAAGTGGCGGCGGTGGTGGCGGCGGTGGTGGCGGCGGCGGTGGCATGTACGAGGGGCAGAACGAATGTGAACGTTTTCGACGCTCGCGGACGTGGTTTTCCGGCCGTTCTGGCGTTGTCCGTCTTCGCCATATTGTAACTAATTTAGCGCAACTTCGTAATACCTCGAAACACTCACACATTCACACACGCTCACACTCAAGAAACACACAACACACACAGCGTTCTGGCGTTTTCGTCTTCGCTTCGCTTCTCAAGCGTGAAGGCGCCTTAAGTCAGTGAACCACAAGCTAGGATTAATCCGGTGTTCTCATGGACCAGTAGAGAGAAAGCGAGAAATAAAAAAAAGGTATGGATGTTAACAACGAATGACCATCTGGTTTGAAGCACTGAGCTTAAATGGTTGCGATATAGAAATTATGAGGACACTCTCGGCGAGTTCTTGCCGTCGCAGTCGGCGCCGCCGTGCCATTCCGTATATATATATATATATATATATATATATATATATATATATATATATATATATATATATATATATATATATATATATCTGTATATATATATATATATATATACATATATATATATATATATATATATATATATATATATGTATACGCAACGACGCACAACGAAAAATAAGTAGCAAGAAAAACGATTTATCCGAAGCGTGCCACCTTGGATTCGAACCTGCGACTCCTCGCTCCCGCGGCGTAGGTGTCTAACCACTCGGTCACAACGCATGCATCATAGAGCATAGTAAGGGCGTGCTATTTATATACACCATTTACCGTTGGTGGTATCCACATGTCTCAGGTGTTTCAGCAACACAGAAAGCGTGTTCACTAACACCCGCGAGATGGCGCAAAGGCTAAACGGCGCGCGCTCAGGTCATCACAACGCCCGTCTTTCGCCGTAGTGGGGCTGCCCGTCATCGGTGCCGTACTTGACGAGTCCCCTTTGATGAGTCACCTAGTGTCGTGCGGTATGTAGGCGCTGCAATGTGGCTACTGGAGCTCCAGTGGAGGTTGTACAGCACTATATAGCACAAGTTCAAGTCAATAGGATTGACAAAGGGACAGATATATCTCCAATGTTTTGCCATGCAGCCGTTTAGCATGCTCAATATTTAGAGAACAGTTGGTCATGGTGCGCGTCACTCGCAAACGGCGGTACAAATGAAACAAACCATTCAGAGTCCATGTGTTTTCGACACACCGGTTTAAACGAAAGCACGGCTCAACAGAGAGACATTGTGGCGAGGCATGCGAGGCCATGGTACTTCTGACAATTGCCTCCGCTCCTAAGCGCTCACAAAGAGGTAAACGTCCTCTTTAAGGGAAGTAAATTGCTACGCTGAACTGTCGACCCTTTCCTAATGAGCTATTAGGAAGGAAATCACAGCCATATAGGCGCTCTGCAAAGAAACGGCAAAATGGAATGGAAAGGAAGAAAAAAAAGAAGAAAAAGAAGTAGACATAACTCCGGAAACGGCAGTCACAAAGGGTACCCGGAGAAAGAAGTCTCAGGAATTGCCGTCTTAGGCCGAGCGGCTTGCCTGTGTACACGTCGCATGTGCCGTCCGTGCAACGAGCGAACAATGCAGCAATGTGACCGCAATTAGGGCAATTTGTTTCCGTGTAACGTTCTTCCTAACGCGGGAAACTTATCGACGACGGAGGCGAATAAGCCACGGATGCATCTAAGCAGCAGAAAAAGCAAATCTGACGCGCCGCTAAGCGTAAGGCATTACCTTCGTAGGCACCGGCAGGGACAACATGTTTCGGCCACCTCACGCTATGCTCGACGTTTCGCCGCTGCCACCTCTGCTGTTGTAATACAGGGTTTGTTCTTTTTGCATCTGTTGCTATGGGGACCACGTAGGGTCTGGCTCGGTCATTTTTTTCGCCGAGCGCAAGTGGCGGGATGGGAAGATCGTAACGACTCCTGCCATAGCGGAGCAGCGGCGTCAAATCCCCCCTTTGTTTTTATTTCTTGACGTCCAATTACGACTCCGCTCCGCTGATATGAGTGAGCACCGCTTCCGGCAACGGCCACCGCTCTCTCGCGTAATCAAAGGCCCAGGACGCCACTAGCACTTCTTTCAGTGCAGGCACAGATAGCGACACCCCCTCCCCACTGCTGCACCTTCACTCTAACGAACGCTCGTATACGTTTCCCTGCAGCCGTCGCACAAAATGCCTCGTCTCCCTCACATCAGCTTCGGGATAAGATGTCGGCAACATCTGCTGGACGATGTTGGTTCTTTTATTGCACACCCACCTCCCATTGTTTACGCAGTTCACCTACGTCCCCTCCTAAATAACCGCCGCTTTCCAAATGTGAAGCTCACATTGTAGCTTGTACGCGTAAACAAAACGAGGCGCTATTGTTTCGCACGATAAAGTTCCGATGTCAAGCGACGTGGTTGGGGTTTCCACTCTAGAGTACAACTGGTCCACTCATTTAAGCAGCCAGTACGCTGATTGACATTGCTTCTATTCTGTGTGCAAAAGACAGAGCTTTGGGTTCGCTGTGGTTCTGTATTAGTCAAGATAAGCAGTGTGGCCAACTCATCGCGACGACAACAACGAAAGGTCACAGGGTCCCTTATGCAGTCGCCTAAGACGACTAGAAGGTGAGAGCCATCTTAATTTTTCTTCTCAGTCGATGTATTGATCCTCCCCAGCCCCCCTCCTAAAGCTTCTTACACCAAGCGTCAGA
>JALIZH010012512.1:0-146025 GCA_030522465.1 Rhipicephalus appendiculatus
GTAGCTCTGGCACAGCGTGATGACCTCAGCCACTGTGGCAGGGTTCTTGGCGAGCAGCATGGTGAAGGCATCTTCGTCAATACCTTTCATAACGTTGCGGATCTTCTCAGGCTCAGACATGGTTCCGTTGGCTTTTTTACACAAGTCGAGGACATCTTCGATATAGCTGGTGAATGATTCACCGGCCTGCTGAGCACGTTCGCGTAGGCGCTGTTCGGCTTTCAGCTTGCGAACGGCAGGGCGGCCGAAAACGTTGATGACGGCGGACTTGAAATCGGACCAAGTCGCAAAATCAGACGCGTGGTTGTTATACCACAAACTTGCTACTCCCGCAAGGTAGAATACCAAGTTTGTCAACTTTCCGTCGTCGTCCCATTTGTTGGGGATGCTCACGCGCTCGTAAAGTGCCAGCCAGTCCTCCACATCGGTGCTATCGGCGCCAGTGAAGATCGGTGGATCGCGGATGCGTGGGACACCGGGACAAGTGGGCGGCATGGGGGGAGGCGTTTGCTGAGAAGCGTCTTGGGGCATGGTAGATGTCAGGGTACGAGATCGAAGCTCCACAGGCATCGAATGGGAGCAGAGCACTCTCCACCAATTGTTAAGGCGTTTATTTGCCGGAACTCAGATAAACTGCGGGATGGCGACAGCCACGGCCTGGCACGAACTCTGAGCGCGAGCGGCGTCCTTCTTTGGAGATGACCCACTAGAAGGCGCTCGAGAGTGCAACCCATTACTCAGTTCCAAGGCTTCGCTACAACACTATGGATTGTGAGCTCATATAGAGCTCCGGCACTCTCGGCGCTCATGAAGGATGTCACCGTGATGATCTATCTCTTCGTGCTATTTGTGGAACTGTTCAATCGTTTGCTGCAGTTCTGGTCAATTATAAACTGCTACAATGAAAGGCTGCATGTACTTGTTAGCATCTGATTTACGTTAGTATATGCTCACAATTAAACTCTTTACGCCTCGCCTGCAGATTTTTCGTACCTTTAAGAAAAAGCCGAGAAATGTTTTGACGACCAAGAGTAAATAAAACTGCAGTTACGAGTCTCCAATACGTCAGTACCATTTCATTGGGACGGGCACTCATGCGTACAACTTTTCCAGGGATTATGTGTTCTTTCTTTTTGGTCCTCGAATACTGCAGTCACAGGGCTGGTAATCACCGGTGTTCATAAAAAGCCGCTGTGACGATGTTCCAGTGGCATTGTGGTGTTGAATATGAGGTTTCGGAATTAACTCTGGGTCTGAGCGCGCCTTGTTCTGACGGCGGTGTAATGTAATAAACCATGTTAGGATGTAGGCGGTGATGAAGCCCTGGCGATGAAATGAATTCGATGTGCGTCAGTGCTGCAGGCCTGTTGTCATGTGTCCTGTTTCGGGTCGTAAAACTCTCAGATTTACACCTTGAATTGCGACAGCTTTTAAAGCAAGCGTTGTTGCGTAATTTGCAGCACACTTTATAGGTAGCCTCTTCCATGCTCTTGTATACACGTGCATTTTTATTGTGCCAATTACATTTCCATCATTTTTTTTCCTCCTTAGACATTAGAGAAGGTACATGGCCAGACTTCCGGAATGAACAAAGAAAGAGTGAAGATCCTACTTTCTTCCTCTGTAGAGTGGCGCAAAGAGAATCCACCAGCTTGCCTGCCATCTTATTTACTTAGTGGAGAAATCGTAAGTATAATGTAACACTGCTTCCCTTGTATGATGTTCTCAAACAATTGCGATTGTGCTGTGGTATTTCCTTGCAGCTGAAGTTCGAAGCGGAGCTTCGTTTCAAAGAAGACGTCGGCACTTTGATGAAAAAACTTGAGAAAGTTCGACTGATTGTCAGTCAGATGTACAACGCTTGCACAGATTTTGTCGAAATTTACAAGTATTTAAGAGCAAAGAATGTGAAGTTTTCACTGATAACAGTGGTAAGTTTAGGTTAAAATATTATCAGAAAGCTCGATTCGCAGCTTTTGAAAAAATGTATTTATCTTGTGTGCTGGTTTCTATCTACACAAAAGTTAAGGTGTGTAACAGATTGATAACAGCTATTTACAAGCTACAAGATATTGTGGTCTAAGGAAAAATGCCATGTCATATGACAACATAACGTTCAAAGTGTCATCTTGTTTTTTCTTTTTTTCTTCTTTTTTGTTCAGGATGAGATGCCAGAAGTCGGCCCATCACCTGGCCCAAGAATTTTTGGGGGGGTGTGACACTAAGGCGCTATACTGCGGTGAAGTGGAAGGCAACTTGAAGTTATCGGCTGGCGCTTCTCTGGAAAAAGCGCTCATCTTATGTTTTACAACTTATTATATCAAGGATCTTACATACCCTAGTGCATATGCTCAGACGCTAGGTCTTGTTCAGAGCGTCATGAAAAACACGGAGTTGTTTCCAAGGTGCTTTGCGGGCAGCAAGTTGCTCAAGGTCATCCAAAAGGTCATAGGCATTCGATAAGCGTTCGAATACATTTGTCCGAAAAATAGCGGATGGAAAGGTTGCGTTGTTTTCATGAGTACTGGGCATTACGTTTGGCGTTGTTTGTGCAATTTACAATAAACATTTGTACACATGACAGCAGCTGTTTCTCGCATGCTTATTCTGGCTGGACACATGAGGATCTGTTAACTATGCAGATGGCGTGATCTGCCAAGTAATTGTCAACCAACATGATTCCGATGGGCAAGAGATATCCAGTGACACCAGACTTCAACCGAAATTTAAGAAAGTAAAAGAAGACAAAGGTGATTATTTTGATTTGCATGTCTAGACACGCTGCAGGCTGACAGTTTCTGTGTTCGTGTCAATGGTGAATGAATGAAAGACGGAGATTTGAAGGCCCGTTTCTTTAACACAACCTTAACAAAAACCAACAGAAAGTGAAGCCAAGGAGGGTACAGTAGCAATGATGTAGTTAATGTTAAAAAATGAAAGCGGATTAGAAAGAACTTATCACCGACAGGGACCGAGCCTGAAACCTTCAGATAACGTGCTCAATGCTCTACCGATTGAGCTACGGCGGCGGCCGTCTGCCCGTCCACTATATCGGGTATTCCTGCGTTTAAACCTGGGAGTGTTAGTGCCGCTCGCAACCATGACGGCGAGTGTGAAACACTTCTTTTTTGCCAAGGCTGCAAATAAAATGTCATACCTTTCTTTGCCTCAGTTCCTGTTGGTTTTCATTAATTTCAATTGTCAATGCTTCATTTGAATGATTAAATTACATTTTAACTTTTTTTTTACTTGCATACTGCTCAGATCATGCCACTATAGGTCCATTCCCTCTTCATGTGACAACAATATTATCCCTCAAACGCGAAACTGGACTTCGTGATATTTCTGTGCATCGCCGCATCACCAGACTCCTTTTGCTTCATAGATTGTTTTCTTAATCTCTCTTAATCACACGCCATACATCATCTCACCGACGCACATGTCCCACCGCACGTTCTATACACCCATAAAATTGCACGCTGCACGTGCTCGCGCTGCCCATTTCGCTACGTCAACTTTTTGTTCTTTGCACAGCAGTGGGCTGGAATGGCCTTCCCCATGGCATTTCTGCCATCACGTGTTGATCGACTTTTTCGGACTTCACTGCTCATCGTTCGTCATGAAGATCATCCTTCGTAACCTTGATTTATTAGCCGACCCTGTATGCAATATCCCATGCGAAGTGAAATGAACTGCGGGAGGAAAGCTTCCACGGGATGCATGCTCTTAGTTTTCCCAAAGACGTTCTACGATTCCTCTTAAATTCGCGGCAAGCAACGCCCAAGTGCGTATGCTTCTTGCAAAACAATAATACGAGCTTGAAATCTTCCCTCGAACATATGTGCCAGTGCCAAGTGCGCACGTCTGTGGATGTATATACGTAAGCGTGCGCAATGTTCTCCTTCGGGGGGTGGGGGGTTCATCACAGCGCCCGCCCGCCCATTATAGGTCAATATATGGGGCAGACATTGCGCCCCCTCACCCCCCCCTCCTCCCCGCCACCCGTTGAACGCGTTCTTGTTCGACAAGTGGCCAATTTACGTTGCTGATCTTGCAATCATGTGGCATAATTCAGCAGCTTCAATTCCTCGCGACGTCTCTTGTATTGCGGCACAACCGCTTTGTATGTGCACAATAAAAGAATCCAGCTTGCACCAAAAGTAGCGTAGCCTTCATGCATCATACATCGTCCTGCAGCATCTGTATATAGCTACGACTCGATGGTTTCGGAACCATTTCTCATTAGTGCATCACTACATAACGCTGTGGATTTGAGCTGTACGCAACTCTCAATGAGTCTCGCATGAACCAATAAGTACTCGTATACCTAAAGGAAAAAAAAGAAAAAAAGAAAAAAAAGAGTTACCCCCGCACTCCAGAACAACAAACCTTCGCCCCCTCTGAAGGGGAACCCCGCGCGCGCCAATGCGTGCGCATACAAATGCAGCTGTGTGGATGTATAGCTCGCAAATTTCGCGTGTACAGCTGTATTAATTGTGGCGAACTGTGCCAAAAATATATCAAAAGGTGAAACTTGTATACAATTCGGCACTATACATGCACATGAAGGTGACTTTCGCACCAATGCTACTTAGTATATTGCATAGACTCGCGCTTCCAGAAAGTGTTCCAGTAAACTTATATGAAAAATATTGAATCATCCAGTGTGTTTAGCGCAATCTCGGCTTTAAGATGAGTACGAGGTGATTTAAATTGCGCGGTGGGACCGGTATACCAGCGTGAATCGAGATGTTCTCAAAAATTAGGCCTCTGATGGAGTCGTAACAGAACGTCGCAAATATTAATGGGAATAAATACTGCTGAATATAAGATCCAGTACATGTTAGCAGCAATTTCCCGCATGCGCACTGCTTGCCTGACAGCGGCGAACGGCGAGCCGCCGTGTCTTCTGCGTGGACAGCCCACCTCACGAGTCAAGTCTGTCGCGCGAGTGGCGTAAACGGCACTTCTTCCGGGGCGCATTCCGCCGAGCGACCGCGATGCAGCATACAATCAGCGCCACCTCCTCACTTCCATGGCACACGCAAACGTGTGGCACACTTTCTATTGTCGCAAAACTTATGTCTGTTGGAGCAGTGCCATTCATTTTAGGGAAAGCGTGGTGCACTGTCCAACGTTTAGAACCAAGATGAGTTGCTTGACATGCGAAGTTCAGCTGTAGTGCGTGCACGGTGCACCGCACTTGCTCGGGCGTGATCACATGTTATATATGGCCTGCAATAGCACGATTATCAGCGCATGTTCATCTCAGAGTGTAACTATTACGCGGAGAGGGTCGAGCCAACAACAGTAACCAGTAAAACATTCTCGTAAACGAGCGTGAGCACTTTTTTCTGAAGCACCGTCGACTATAGCCTTCGAAATAAACTGAATAGGCTTACTGACGATATCGGCTGCCGGCCCGTTAACCGTTGGCGGTAAAGCGGCCAGCGACGGTACTTAGAACACGGCGATTCTCCGTCGGTAGTCGGCTACGTCTCTCTGCGGTTGGCGCGGATTTATTGGGAGCTCACGTTCCGCGGCGAACGAAGCTTGAGGTTGACATCCCGTCCAATGCACGAAAGGCAACAGGCTGACGGCTAGCATGAGTAGAATTCGGGTACTATGCGCGCCAAGATTCTTTACATGTCACCATAGGCGTGCGCAGGGTTCCCCTTGAGGGGGGAGGGGGGGGGGGGCGAAGGTTCATCGCAGCGCCCCCCTCCCTATTAAGTCAATGTATAGGGCAGACTCTGCGCCCCCCTCTCTTAGGTTACTAGAGGGGGGCGGCCGCCCCCCTCTGCCCCCCCCTCGTGCGCACGCCCATGCATGTCACTGAGGCGCCAGTGCCAAATATATGTGTCACGTTTTTATTTTTATACTAATTTCTCTTCAAGCATGCTCCCAGCAATAGCTTGAGTGGCGCCCCATATATTTTCACGAATGTCATTAAAAATGTCTGCTTGCGTATCAGTGAACGCTGCATGAATAATAACGACCTCCAATGCACTAATACGCCAGAGCGTATAGCGATCCATTGGTGCATATAAACCCCCGTTCTTTTACACTCCGCGCCGTGTCGGGATGTGGCGTAGTGGTTAGCGTACGCGCTTGCTGATTCAATGATCGCGAGTTCGAATCCGTGTGTGTATGTTGTGAATTTTCTGTGATTTATTTCTGATTGTAATGTGTGTGTATAGATCATGTATGTAATAAAATGTGTGTGTAAGCCTCCACAGCCCCAGTAAGTCAATTAAAGTTGACATATAATTAATTTTTGTTTCGCCGCTCCATGCGCCGCTTATAGCTAGGACGCGCCGAAGCTGGGACGCACCGTAGCTGGCGGACACCGTAGCTCGGACATCTATATAGTCGGCCCTCTAACTAGCCGGGATTCGAGACGAAAAATCTCCGGCCTATTTGACTCCCGCCTACGAGATGAGCCGCTGAGAAAGCTACGACGCAGCGGGACGGCTACGGGCAGCGCGGCCTAGAGGTTGTGCCGGCTAAACAAACAGTCTATAGGCGTTAGATTTTTCGTCTGGTTTCCGGGCTACACACTGACATTTTAAGCAGGACATGATTAAGAGTGTATGGTCCGACAGTTGCTCCCTCAGTCTGCCCACGCCACCATCGTCTTTCAGTTAATCCCTCCGCAGACTAACTATTAGTAGCGGGGACGAAATGCAGCACTTAGTCCCATTTCGCTCCTATGCGGCTTAGAGTGTAGTCTGGGAGAACTTTTTCCTGGGCGAGTTGGAGCCCAAGTTCGCTAAACATGTTCTTTCTCGCGCAATGCTTGAAATATGAAGATAGGACAGGGAAAAAAGACATAGGAGCGCCAACCTCTGTCTCGTTTGCATGTCCTGTCTGCATGTTTCAAGCTTTGCGCCAGAAATAACATCTTTACCGGCCGAGGAGTCAGGTGATTCTCATCGGCTCAGTCACAAGCTGCAAGTGCTGCACGACAAAACTTACAGCCTTTACAAGAACGTGATCATCAAGAGCCTGATTTTTATAAACATCGCCGGGAGACTTCAATGAGTGGAAGCTCCAACAGCAGCTGGTCGGCGTGCCACAACATATTTCGCTTTACAGCCAGGGGAATCCGCCATCATTGCTACAAGTGTTTCGGCTTACGTGAATTCTCCTGGTGTATTTCTCGAAACAACAGCTTGAAAAAGATGAAAAGTACCTCTATGTGTGCCGTAAGAATAAATGAAATGCGGTACAAAGTAAACAGCTCAGAAGACTGGGAAAGTGCCATGCATTTGTTGAAGGTGTTGGTAGAAGTAGAAGTGGCGAAAGACTCATGTTCCTGTCAGCAAACACTTGTGCTGCGAAATCATTCTATCATGAGCACTTAAGAAGTTCCTGACAGACAATGCGAAAACGGCGACGATATTCGTCATCGCTCTTTTTGCGACCAAGGGAATGAAAATGGCAACCCGAAATAGATTCTAAGCAGCCGGGAGCTCGGCATGACACATCAGCGCGCGACGTTTCTCATAACGTCATTTGTTCACGGTGCGTTCGGTTCCGTCTCAATCGTCAAGCTTTCATTCCACTGTACGTTAAACAAAGCAAGATCAACCATACCGAAACGGCCTGATTGCTTGTAACAAGACCCATATTGCAGTTCTCTCCTGTAACATTTGGAGCAGCTAACCAGGCAATGACCTCACCGATACGTTTAATCACAAGCCGTCAATAAGGGTGTGTGGGTTAGCAATAGAGGAAGCAAGTTTAGAGAGAACCACCATGGAAAGAGTTAATCTCAGTGTTCTGACTCCTGGTTACCGGACTGCGGTCGCCAACGGTCTGTATGGTGCGCATGTTTACAGAAAATGTTCGTGCATGAACAACTATTTCCGGCATGCACGTCGCTCTTGACATAGGATATTACTACTGCTTAAAGGGGCCCTGCGACACAAATTTAGCGCGTCGTTTTCATCGCTTCTTCTGGAACTGTGGAATGCACGGATATCGTTGTGCCAGTGGCAACGCCAAAAACAATGCTGTTATAATTTTATTTCTATGGAGAAAACCAGACTGTTTTCGGACTGGAGCGACATACAGCGGCTATTTTTGTGATCGGAAGTGACGCTTCACCACGTGGGAGTGACGACATAAGCCGTGCGTTTTGATTGGTTCGATATTACAAGTCGCGCGTAATATTCATACGGTCCCAGATAGACCACACTATTGTGCGCTAAAAATGATAAAAGCTCTCTCTATACTTCCTCAGATACAAAAGGATTCCTGTTTTTAAATACGAAAATGTGAAACCAATTGCAAAACGACGCTTGGAGCGCTTCACAACGGCCACCACGAGGCGAGTCATCCGGTACGTCTCTGTAAGAGGCGCGCGGTGATCGGAAGCGGCCTTTGGCGTAAGTGGGAGAGGTAAATGCGAAAGAGAACGTTTTTTCTCGTCGTTTGCTGGTGTTTTGCAGTTTGACGGCTTATAACTTCCGTTACCGTGTACCGATTTCGATAACTCTTTTTTGCGTTCATCTCAGTATTCGGCACTACATGAATTCCAGCGCTGCAAAATACAGACGAAAAAATTGGGCGCGTATCTGCTGTTTCGCTGTAAATGTCGTCGAAAGACGATAGTCTTGTGCCGGCTATACTCCTATGTTTTGCCTTGCCTCAGACAGCGCCTACTCTATGTTGAATCGACCGCATCTGGCGGGCATTGATAAAATAGAGGAGGCGATGCGAAAGACATGGACGCCATCGAAAAACATGAGCTTGTGCTGAACCAAGGGTCACTGCGAGCGGCAGCACCTTACCGTAGGCACATGGCTTTTTCGTGCATAGCGTCGCAACTCGTGCACATCGTCGCATTTTCAGCGCAGCTTAAAAACACTAGGGTCTTTAGAATTACGTATCTATGTATTTTCTAATAAAGGAACACACGACCTGATACTTACATATTAATGTTGCGCCTCAGATATGCGTAGTATTTGCTTTTTGATCGAAAATGTTCACAAGAATGAACGCAAATACCAGTTCAAGATGGCTGGGCGTTCAGAAAGTGGTTAAACTTCAGCCAAGTGGCTGAATCGGGTGACAGACAGACAGATAGACAGACAGACGAAAATTTCTGCGTTGACGTATCCCAAGAAAGACTATCGCCTTTAAAAGCGCCGCAGGGCCCCTTTAAGTTAGGTTATAAAACTGTTTTGCGGCACTTATGTAGCTGTACACGCCGTAATCGTTGAGTCAAGTGGCAAATTTGCTCTGAGAACGAATAAATCTTTACACCATCGATGAACGTACACTGTAAATAATTCCGGTTGCACCATGCGTCGTGAATCCCGCTACTGTATGGCTTCATCGCGTCTATGAGTAAAAGTCTTCATGAGCCGAAATGGTCCTGCGCTCATATTTGTGGGGTTGCTCGCACCTCATGCAAAGTTGTTTTCGCCTCATCGTACCCGCGCCTCCAGCTGCTTTCACCGTGGGACACTAATGGCGATTTAGTCGCAGCCGAGCGTGAGATGGCTCTCTGTTCTCGCTGTCGAACCACCGGGGCGACGATATTATTCAGGGCTAAGTCACTCTAGCAGGGCTGTGAGGAGCGGAGCTCGACCTCTTAGGTGATTGGCCAGGGCCCGTAAACTCTGAACTTGAGATTGCCACACAGGCCAAAAAAATCAACAGCGGCACCTTCCAGTTTCAGGCATCGATGGTGGATCTACTAACCTGTGTCATAAAATTCTGTCGAAGCCGCTTTTCGCGCTATCTCACGTTCATGTAGGGGCGCCCTCGTGGGGCCCAAATTTGAAATAATAATATGCTTGAAATAACCGAAGGCTGCTTCGTTGTATATTGCTACACTTCAATAAATCAAATTGCTCTTTACGCCGAGTGGCCTTTCCAGATTCTGCGCCACCAACCTTTTGTAATCGTTTTTGTTCCACCTGACTAGTAGTTGTGAGCAGCCTGCTGACATCGTTATATTCCGTTCAAAATATAAGGCGCCAGCGGCGACGTAGCCGTCCGCGGTACGTTAGGATGAGTCTTGCGCTGTTTCGTTTCGCAGTAAACATTTCGTGTCGCTCCCGGCCCACGCACTATAGGTTTCGGTCATTCTGCCTGCCTGCCTGCCTGCCTGCCTGCCTGCCTGCCTGCCTGCCTGCCTGCCTGTCTGTCTGTCTGTCTGTCTGTCTGTCTGTCTGTCTGTCTGTCTGTCTGTCTTCGCTAATTAAAATGCTATCGTGGAGCGTATTCAGCTGACTTTATGGGAACGAAGAGACCGTTGAAGCTATCACCGGATGAACACTCGTTTCAAGCCGGAGTATGTGTGAACCGGTGAGTAAAAACGCATTGCTTCTGTTTTTTATCAATCGCTTGTACGTGTAACACGGAGGCGAAGCACTGCGTTATTAAATTTTTCAATATTCCATGCTCTACCGACGAGAAAACAGGCTCTCTTTTCGACGTGGCTTCACGCGAGTTCCTGAGTCAGTAGAAGTGCGTTCCGGAAGCTTATTGCTTTATAACACAAACCAGGCTGCTGCGATATAAGGGGGCTAATATATTACTAACGCCTCGTACGTACCTTCGTAACTAGTTCATACATTAGGACAAAAACACATACTAGCTACAATTTGCAGCAGTCGTATTTTAGAAGCAAGGTTAAGGTATTGTTCTTCGACGGTGTCAATATTGGCAGCACATTTATTGCAACTACAGTTTCACATAAATATGAGGGTACTGTCGTTTTAGTGTGATTAAGAAACCGGCATTTTGATCAGGAATATTCTAGCTTTTTTTCGCGATAACCTCCTTGCTTAACTTAGAAGGAAACAGCTTTAGGCCTTCTAAACAAGCCACCCAAAGTGGTACAATAAGTGCTAAAAGGTATGTTTACATATAACTACAACAAACTGCTCTTTACTCATTCTCTATGTCTACACGTTTACTTTTGCAAAATTTCGTTTCACCACATTATGTATTTCAATATGTCTTGATATCATTACTTATTTTTCCAGGACTACCATGCCAAAACAGGGCAGCTAACCCGACAGTTTCAGTCTTCAAGCACGGTGAAACATCTAGCTGGCTAAACATCTACTGCAAGAGGTTATCTCGAACCTCATACTTCCGGTGATGTACTTCTGAACGTTAATCAGGCGTCTCATGGAGGGCTGCTTATGATCGTCCACGCTACTGACTTGAAGCTTACGGGCTTGAATCACGTCCGCGGCGGCCGCATTTATTAGAGGCAAAATGCTAGAGTTCCGTGAACTTAGACTTAGGTGCGCGTTAAAGGTCTCCAGATGGTCGAAATTTCCGAAGCCCTCCACTACGGCGTCCCTCGTAATCAAAACGTATGGTTCCGAGGCGTAAAACCTCAGAAACAAGCATTACCTAGCCACTAGCAAACTTCAGCAAGCCTCAACATTATAATATGTTATAATTGTCGAAATGCAATGCATGTCTATTGCGTTACGCAGTCTAGACTGCAACAACGTTGAAAGTGAACACTAGCTCTGCACGTTAGTAGCATTTTGTAGCACTGCGGAATTCAACGACGTGGATTCTATTCGCGGCCACGATGGTCGCATTTAAATGTGAACGAACTGCAAGAGCACCTGCGTACTCAGATTTACGTCTTTGTTATGGAACCCCACGCCGTAGGAATCAACCTAAAGCTTGCGTATTACCGTTAACTCATAATCTGTCATGATTTGCATGCAAAATGCCGGAAATTATTTAATGCATTGCCACCAAACATCCCGGTAGTGAGGGGAAGGAATTTAGAGCCCATCCGACATTTAGTTGTGCCTTGTGCCACAGTTTTACGAAGTTTGCACGTATCCGTTTCCCATAGTTCGCTGTGTAAAAATAATAAAAGTTTGTGAGAAGATATGCCAAAGCTTTACGAGGCTATGCTGAATTACATTAGCCTCGGCATATATGTTCGACGCTACGGTGAAAATTATTTACAGAAAATGAAGAAATTGTAAATGTTACGACCACTACTTGCAGTACAGCTTCGTGAAGCTTGTTTACGTCGTCGTGATGAGCGACATTACGTTCATATGATGTGCTAGCTTTTTTTCTTTCTTTCGTCATACAGCACAAAAAAGTCCGAAATTTCTTTGAGCACACCTGCTTCTGCTGTCTGTGACTAAATCAACATGTCACAGCACTAGTGCCTAACATTCTGAAGCCTATGAAGTGGGTGTGCTACTGTAATAAAACAAACCTAGGAAATCGCAGAGGTAGTTAAAACATATATTAATTAACTCATCCACGGTCACACTGCAAGATTCCATGCATTTGAAGGCGGAGCTTCTGAAAGTAGCCGGGAGAATACATGTCAAAGCTTCCAAGCAGAAATATATTGAAAAAGTGACTAACACAATGGCAAATATGTAATACATATGCCTTTTTGATCCTGCATTGGCACCGGTGAGATCAGGCTCGACCAGTTCATTTCTTGAGTTTTTGTCTGCATCAGAGTGCGTAAGTTCTGTCAAAATGTCTATTCATTACATAGGTTGTGCTCAAGGCAGAGCGCTTCTTTAGAGTTCTGTGCGAGCACCAACAAAGATATTTGAATCTTTAAGCGCTAACATTATTAGTGTATGTTCCTTTTCCATTCATCTTTTGTGCATAGTTTGCAGAACAACTTAGGCAAGTTATAGCTATGGTCAGCTATAACTATGATCAGTTATTGCCTTGATAACACTCTTCGCCGCACTAAACCCATTTCTAACAGCGCCAAGAAATTGCAGTTGCTGAAACTGCGTAATTCGTCTTACGCATTTGCTCGAATGTAAAGCAAGTTTTTTTTTTAGACTTTGCTACTAAAAGTTGATCTTCGCGTTACAATCGGATACCAAGATACTATTTTTTGTTTCTTCCTGGACGCTATCAAGTCACCCCTCGTGTTACATACGTGGTCGGGCTATAGACCAGAGCACGCCTATCTCGCACCCAGGCACCTAGCCTCCTGGCGGCATACTCTCGCACCCAGACGCCACATTGTTCGGAACTGCCAAGGCGGTATCTACAGCGCCTAGTTAACACGGCAAGCGGCATCTGCGGGACTTTAAAATGCGAGAAAGCACCTGTTCACGCCACTCCCGCTTACAAGAAGTCGTCTGGGCACCACTCAGCCGTCTTTGGATGCGAAAACAATCAGCGCAAGAGGAAGATATTACTCAGCACTGTCTGTCAAAATCGCAACACGACGTGCGAATCGTGCCGGTGCAGTGTTTTCAGATTCCACAGATTTCCATCCGCAACGAAAAACGACAAGTTCCGCTGCCAATGGATAATTGCCATCAACAGGAAAAACTATGAGCCCAGGAAAAGTGTACGAGTAAGTACACTTACTGCGTGTATTCAAGCGTTACGCCATCTATTTAGCTTTACAGCAGTAAGTTGCGCGCAGTATGCCTGTAGAATGCGGCACCAAATCATTGCCGTACTCTTTCGCAGGCCACATGCCAATAATAGGTGATATTACGACTCACGCGTGCACGCACACTGTGCACGTTTAGTACAAATGTAACGGCGTACTATCGCGATGCAAAGAAACGTGAACAGCGGGAAGCGTGGCTTTTGACTCAGTCGAACTGCGACATGCCTAGACTGCCGCTAGGCGAAACTGTGCATTCAGCCGGCGTCACCGTTGCACTACAAAATTTTGTTCTGGCAGGCACTTTTTCACCGCGCATGTGTTCCGAGTGCCAGGCATGACTGGCAAATGATAAGCACATGCGCTGCATGAGCGCAAGCCGGAGCGGGATTCAAACGCTACGGTGACACCGGCTGAAAGCACAAGTATTGCCTAGCGACAGTCAAGGCATGTCACAGTTCGACTGAGTCGAAAGCCACGCTTCTGCTGTTCGCGTTTTTTTCCATCGCGATAGTACGTACCTGACGAAGTTGCTTCCGCAGTCTGCAATGTGCGTGCTGTAGACATTCCGGACTGTCGAGGAAGGTCTTCAAATAATAATATCTGGAGTTTAACGTCCCAAAACCACGATATGATTATGAGAGACGCCGTAGTGGAGGGCTCCGGAAATTTCGACCATCTGGTGTTCTTTAACGTGCACTGACATCGGAGGAAGGTCTTCTCGACGTTTTACAAGAAAACAGCACAAATTTCCAGGAGAGGAAAAGCGCGAAACATGCTTCCAGCTGGGGTCGGGTTGGAAGTTTGGCGTTTGATTTGCGGAGCGTCTGCTGGCACGGCAGTTCAAGGTGTTGCTTCGCCGCGCTTGCAACCGATGGCGCGACGTGCCGCCCAAATATGGCGGCACACACTGAACTCGCTGTGTTCTGGTGTATAATCGAGTGAATACGCTATCATGAGGAAGAGAACATGCGTGAAATATTTTCCTCTTCGTATGACCAACAAACGAAATACCTACGGTAAAGGCTCACGGTCGAGAATTTGAATTTGTGCCTATTCTGCCTACACAGCGCGACAGACAGACAGACAGACAAAGAACTTTATTGAAGTCCTGAGGGACTAGCCGGGAAGGACCCGCTGGGGTCCTCGGCTCGCCGCTGGCTGCTCCCATGTCGGAATCGGGAGGCCATGCCTCTCCGCTCTTTCACGGGCCCTCTGGACGGCCGTTGACTGGATATCGAGGGCAGTACTTGCGATGTTGCTTTTTTTTGAAACGCACTCAAGGTGACTTGGTCAACTGAAGCGCAGTAAACGGGGCAGAAAGGCTAGATAGGCGGGACGAGCTCTTCACCTGTCTCGCCTTTCTGCCCCGTTTACTACGCGCACGTTTCCTTTTCTATTCCACACTGTGCACCCACCTAAAGATCAACAGAACCTGGCAAGCACCCACATAGCTGGCAGGAAACCGTAGCGATAGGATAAAAGGCTTGTAGTAAATCTGCGCTATTAAACTAAGACGCCGCTAACTCCGTTAGGTTAAAGTAACGTTCGTTAGGTGATCTCCGTGTTCAGTTTTAGGCCCACGTTTGTCAGCTTTAAGAGAGATCGCACACGGGTTGACAGCTTTCGATATGTTTGAGTGACATGTTTGTTTTGTTTGGACAGCGCTGAATGCATTGGATGTGCCAGCTAGGGCAGTCACAATAAACGCTGCATACTTTACTTGATTGCCGTTGTTTTTGGCAGTAGATGCCACCTTAGTCAACTGGTGATAAGTACTGACGCGAGCCGCGATTTGAGCTGCACTCACACGACTTCGCATATAGCAATTTGAGCCCGCGGATTGCGCACTACAACACCGTACGTCACCCGTTCCCGCAGTTATCCTTCGGTCCGCGTGGAGCGATTCTCGAAACCAGGGAGGCACAAATCGCTGTTGTGCATAGGTCGGAACTCTAGAACACTCACTCTTACTCATTCACCCTAATTTTTTTCCGGCTTCTCACTCACGACCATACTCACGTGCACTCACTCACATTCACACTCACGTGTACTCACGCCCTACGTGCTCACTCACGTTCATACTCACGTATACTCACACCCTTGCGTATTCTACTGACGTTTACACTCGTATATACACGCAAGCTACTCACTCACGTTCATACTCACGTGTACTCACACCAATACGTACTCACTCACGTTCATACTCATATATACTCGCACTCCAAGCTACTCACATTCACACTCACGCGTGCTAACACCATGACGTATTCACTCACAGTCATACTCAAGCCTACTCACACTCATATGTACCGAGTCAGCTTCATACACACCATCACTCACACTGGTGAGTACTCACTCATGTTCACACTTATACCTACCCACACATACGTGTATGTCCATACTCATGGGTACTCTTACCCATACGCGTTTACTCATGCTCACTCACTCTTACATCTACTCACTCACGTTCATTATCACGTCTACTCCAGCTCATAAGCACTCACTCGCGTTCGTACTCACGTGTACTCACCCTAATTCGAAGTCAGTCACGCGCATATATCAACACACACTCAAAAGTGCACACTCACGTACAGACGTCTAGTCAAGCTCATGGGTACTCACTCACGTTCACTTACACATACTCACCCACTTTCATTGTCACGTCTATTCACGCTCACAGGCACTCTCATCTTCACCCCCCTTTACTCCTGCTCATTTTTATATCTCCGCATGCTCAACTTACGCTCACCACATGTTTTCGAGCATTTGTTTATCGCGTTCATTCCTGTCGCACACGCTCACCATCTCTTGGAACTCACTCATGCTCGTACTCACGTCTACTCATCCTCCACGCACGTTCACACATGTTCTCACCCACGCTCATACAGATCCCAGTCCAGCAGAGTTTTTAAAACCGATGTTGCACATGATGATGAACATGTATGAGAAACCAACATCTGCCTAAAAAGCGGCGACATTATACACCCCCCCCCCCCTTTCTTCTAAAGCGGTCATCCTGGCCGCAGTATAAAGTGAAGAAGAAAGTTTGGTGCTTGGCTTTATTCGAGATACGTGAATAATCTCGGCTGCGCGGCAGCGGCAGTCCGTTTGAACAAGCAGGTGCCACGCCATAATTCACGGGATATGTTTGGTCCAAGACAGTGTACGGGACAATGAAATGGAATTGCAACGGATCGCACAAGCGAGGAGTGCCAACGGGTGTACATAGCAGCACTTCATCGTCAGAACTGAAGAACAAGTGTTGTGATGCATCATAGTCAACCTTCCATCCCTTTTGTTTTGCTTCGGTGTTAATGCGGGCGACCTGGCGACAGGGAAGCAGACGAGATGCGTGTACTAAACTGGAGGAGAGAAATAGTTTAACAGGCGCAGAGAAGACAGATACGTCAAGAAAAAACTGCAGCTCCCTCGCATTGTGGGAATCCAGGTAATGCGAAGCAGCCAGCAAGGAGCACATCATGCTGTACATAACATACATGTCATGATTTACATGTTAGGACCTGTCATTTATGTTCGTCATGCAGTCACGTCATGCGATACCAATTTTCCTGTATATCAAGCACTCCATGAGCGTGGCATGTAGATCATGCTTTACATGAAAGGCATGTCATGATTATGACGTTACCACGTCTAATTAATGTTCGTTATACAGTCACGTCAACCAAGACCAAATTTGGTGCATGTGAAGCTAGCGAAGCAGCCACGAACGCACCATGAGCATAGCATGCATGTCATGCTTTAGATGACATGCACGTCATGATTTTCATATTAGCACCTGTCATTTATGCTAGTCATAGAAAAAGGTCTCATCATACCCATTTTGGTACATATGAAGTTTACGAAACGGCCGCTAGAGCAACACGGCCATGGCATGTAAACCATGCTGCTCATGACTAGTAAGCCATAATTTTCAAAGTATGACCAGTCATTTATGTTCGTCATACAATCATATTATGCCATACAAATTATGGTATAAATCCCATTAACGATGCTGTTCGGAGAGGACAAATTCGTACTTGGCTAGATAGATAGAGAGACACGCCCAAAGTCGTCGAAGTTCGCTAAGAAATCCTTCGCATTTAAGAAAGAGGGGATACGGCCGTGAACGAGGTAGAATGGCGAGTAACCGATAGCGCACTGTACGGAGGTATTACACGCCAAAGCTATATATGAATGCTGAAATTTCGTCCTATAGTTGCTGTGGGTATAGTGTGTGTATATGTACGAGTATATATATATATATATATATATATATATATATATATATATATATATATATATATATATATATATATATATATATATATATATATATATATATATATATATATATGGGTCATTCCATATCAAGTGTACCAGGTCAGTTTTCGACCATCTCCGATCCTGCTGAAAAAATTGTCCAGGTATATGTCAGTGTGATAAGTAGTTACTGAGGCGTTATTTTTCGCAAAAAAAAAAATTGTGTTGCCTAGAGGGCGCTTCGGACTTTGGGCACCCAAGTGAAACTGTGTCGCGCTAAATAATTCATATAAAATTACTGTTCTGAGGAATTACTGCGAAACAATTTTTTCCATAATCTTAAGGCACTGATCGTTCATGACAATGATAGTTTATTCATTTTAGTTTTAACTTTCTTTAGTTTTGATTTTGGCGAAAAATTGCAATATGCTGCATGTTTAGCGTATTTTATAAAAAGAACAGATTCAAAAGAACAGATTTTTTTCGCGAGTAATATATTCACATTATGTGTTTTATGGGTTCCTATAATAAATGATGAAAATACTTCGGGAGCGTATGAACCCAAAACATTGCCACAATATTGTGACAAAGTTGGAAAAAATGGCATTTCGACTCATATTGAGGCTTCCTTTTCTTAATGTAGCGGTCAAATAAAAATATGGCTTATATATTGTTGCACAGTATGATTTGTTGGCAAAACATACAGAAAGTTTCAAAAGAGTAGTTTTTGTTTTAAGGGGAAAAAAATTTCCAGCTGAACAACTACAAGGAAGTAGAAAGTTTGCCTTTGCCTCGCCTTCACTGCATAGCAGGTCAGCGCAAGATTCTAGCGGGGGGCTTTCCGGCGGCGAATAATGCAAGTCACACAACAGCTTGTTACTTGTTTTGGTAATACTGCTGTCCAGAACGCCAAAAAGGGCAATATTGCTAATTTTATGGAACGGTATCTTCCCCCTTGGACCATCATAGGGCAGGTTATACTCAACCGCTTCATAGTCCCAAGGGGCAGAATTATAATGTAGTCGATGGCCTGCAATACAGTATTGGGGCGTTGTGTTTCGCTTCTGATAATTAATGCACCTGGTCTTAAGAATAATTAACGACATAATTAATGTATAGTTTACTTGAGATATTTTTATGACGTAACAGGTATAGGCCGATGCGTGATCGCTTATCAGTGGTTTCCATGATGAAATTATGTATGCTGGGTGCGGGTACTATTCAACACTGCGGGTACTATTCAAATAAAAATAAATAAATAAATAAATAAATAAATAAATAAATAAATAAATAAATAAATACTTGTAAACGCAGTTGCGGCAAGTTTGGTGCTTTCCTCAATAGTCAATCCCGAGTCCCGACTATATGGAATTGGGCTAAATTGAATTATCCTTTATATAGAACTACTTTGGAACACGAAATTGCTTTAACGTCAAAGTATAGAAGAAATTACGACTACATCGAACACAAAATAGCCGGAACACTTAATGTGTCCAAAATTGGGCAGTGCGAAATGCCCCGAGAAGTTGGCTTTCCCTATTAACAAGTTGGCTTTTTCTAACGGAAGGGGACTTTCCGGCATGCATTTGGGAGAGTGGGTGATCGGATTAGGAGAGCCGTATTGGTTGCCCGTTTTCTCGCCTTTAGCCCACCCTCGCAAAAACCCCCACCGCCAGCTACAAACCACTTATGAATAACCAAAAAAAAATCCCTGTCTGTTGCCCTAAGGCACCACGAAATCATGTAAGGCAGTTCCATGAAGCCCACTTGCGCACCAACATTTGCATTTAAGATAAGGAAAATTCTGCAAAACTTTTCTGTCGAATTATACGACATGTCGAAATTATTCCCGTTCTTTAGCGAGTTCAATGTATGCTAGTTCGACTGTGAACTCGCACTAGCAAAAAAAAAAAAAAAAAAAAGAAAGAAAAAGCCTAAATGAGTTGTATACTGGTCTGTCATGCATATGACATTGTGGAGTGAACACCATGATCAAAAATTCATTTTCCCCCCTTTTTTCTTCCTTCTCTCCAGAACACATTGTTCGTTGTTCTTATGGACGTAAAGTAACTAAAGATGGCCTTCTGGACAAAGCAATGAAAAAATATTTAACTTCTCGAAGACTTGGAAGTGTAATGATTCCTGACTTCAATTACACCATTCCAGTAGGCCTTTTTAAATGGCAAATGGAGTTCTACAACGGAACGATACTAGGCTTGAATGCCGTTCAAAGAGTTGGTTCGAACTACTTTGCTGCAAAGTGGAATGAAAATATACAAGTTCGCGCGGCCTTGAGATTCGAGGGTCTGAATGTTTCAATAGCCTTTCGGAAAAAGGACCTAATAGGACATACGAAGGCTATAGTTACAGGTTTCGCTCCAGCCATTGAATTCGTCGCCGAAATACGAGAGTAAGTTTGTCGCTTTTATTATTTCGCTCAAGCTGTCGTGCGCACTTATGCAAATTAAAATAAGCTTCTTGTCAAAAGTTAAGCGCAGTTACCGATTACATCGAAATTGCGGAAGCTTTACGTTGAACCATTTTCTTCATTCCAATGCACTACCTAGGTCGGGAGTTCAGACTGAAGCAAGCGTATTTTGGCTTGGTGTTTCACACATATCGTTCGTGCCAAAATTTGTCCCCTCCGTTTTTGTAGTCATTTTCATTGAGGAATTGATTAATACGCAAGCAACAATGTATCTATTCTGTTCAGAGCCATAAATACCCTTCGGGAAACCGCTCTCCGCGCCCCGCTCCAGCGCCGCCCTCTTTTCGTGACGTATACCCTCTCTCCTTGCCGGCCGCAGCAGCGCGGCGCGGAGCCGCCTAGACGAGCTGCCATATATACAGGGGCTTAGCCGTGCTCTCGAATGGGTTGCAGAAATTTGTGCATTTTCCTTTCTTCCTCATAAGCACTACCACAACCACCACCGCCACCATATATACACCACCTCTGAGAAGTGCGCGCGATGCTTGTATGTTCACGTTGATTGATCCTGGTATTCACGCGTTAACTGGTTGCGTGAATTGGTTAGTGTTTCACGCTTGCTTGCTGAAACCGTAGCTCTTAAGGAGTACATGCGTTTAAGCTCTCCCTTCATCTTTAACAAAAAAAAAAAAAAAAAAGAAGCGGAGATTCTAAATTCGGATTTTAATAACGGGCGCAAAAAATGGAGCCCGACCAACCGCTCCTACTATGCGAGGTAGTTACGCAGTTTGCATCGCACCATTGGCCAAAATTATGATTCGTTATGTGGCGCGCGGTCCTCTCATGCTCACAAGCTTTTGAAAATCCCTTTGGTATCTGGATTTTCCGTGTCAAAACCACGATATCATTATGATGCAGGTCGTAGTTGAGGGCTCCGGAAATTTCGACCGTCTCGGGTTCTCTACGTGCACTGACATCGCGCAGCTCACGGGCCTCTAGCAATTCGCCTCCATCGAAATGTGACCGCCTCTGCCGGGATCGAACCCACCACCTTCGGGTCAGCAGCCGAGCACCGTAACCACTGCTCCATCGCGGCGGACTTGAAAATCCTGTCGATACGCAGAAAAAAAAAAAAGATTCTCGTTTTCAAAAAGAAAAAAATCTGCGCAGCTTACACTATAGGTTCAAGGCTGGAACCAACAGCCGAGCAAGTCATGTGACTAGTGTTACGTGATTTTTAAGCGGAAACATGTCACGTAACGTACGTTATTTTGGCGAGAACATGTCACGTGACGAGTGTTACATAATTTTACGTCACGTCACTAGTGTTATGTAACTTTGGCGAGAACGTGTCACGTGACTAGTGTTACGTTATGTGGGCGGCAACTTATCCCGTGACCAGTGTCACGTGAATTTTCCGGGAACATGTCACGTGAGGAGTGTTATGTGATTTTACGTCACGTAACACTAGTCACGTAACGTAAAAATTTTCATGTCGGTGCCCCTTCAACCTAATATGTTATGTTCCCGGAGACGCTTTTTATCTATGCAGAAAAATTTGAAAAAAAAATGTCACTGATATGTCTGGCGGACGCGCCACATACGCAGCTCATTGCAACGTGAAGACAGGCCGGCATCCACTCTCACTCGCGTTTATAGTCATGGGGTAGATACGCTTTTGTTCAGACGCACTACAATCCGAAGTAATGGAATACCATGCGAACTACAATTTCGTGTACGGAGAAAGGAATCTCAAACTGATATCTTGAAGTCATTGAAGGTAACAATTCGTCTATTGCAGCACAAATTGAGGTTAGCGAGTAATTTCTAATATCCTCAATAGGGCGGTGCCAGTACCGGTGCCTTTACTTGCAGGATCACGTTAAATAGAAGCGAACTCCACCCACTGCAAGTAAACAACTGCGATGCTCTCTTCCAAGACGCTCCCGATTGGGAAGTGTGCAAACTCAGCCAGTTGCTGCAGCGCAACAGTTCTTTATGGGTCATCCCTAATAGCGTTTCATGTTTACCTGGACGTCTTAACATTATAACTACACAGTCGAGCAACAGGTAGCTGTAAATAGCTAAATATAGTACGCAAAATGTAGGCATGTGATGTGGTAATTAGGAAATATATATGATAATTATGGCTGCAATTGCTGAGGCCTCTTTCTCAGTTCAACAAACATGGTAGTACCGGTTTTACATGGCGGAGAATTTAAATAAGGTAAAAGTGTCACGAAGATGTGCAGAGTGAAATTTTGCAGCCCCAAGCTGTACCAGCATATGGGGCGTATGTGCAATTTCTAATTTCTTCCGTGCTCCACATTTCACAGGGTAGGCGGCATACTACAGCTGAGACGGCTTGACCTCACAGGCATGGACAAGCTGCAGATCCGATTTCGTTTCTCTACGAAAATGTGGCGTATTTTAAACAAAATGAACAAACTACAAAAGTATATTAACAAGAAGATAAATGAAAAATTGGGTACCGAACTTTTTGATGCAGTGCAAAGGATTCTTCACCAACTTGGAGAGCGGCATACTGGAAAGCGACGTAAGAATTTGAATGCTCTACAAGAACGACCGAGCAAACCAGCTCCTGGTAAAAATCACGCTAATGCAATAATGTACCTCGGTAAATTAATACATTACAAGAAACGAGTATGAGGGAAAGCATTTTATTGGCCGTAGAATAACGAAACCTTTTTGAAGTAACGCCTGACTTCTTAGGCCAGCTTGTAGCAAGTCGCAGTGCGGTACATGAATACACTAGTACACAGGTGTGCATTGATGGTACAACATTTGGAAGACTTGAAAGATACCGGGTGTTTCATTAAAAGATTTGCATTCTCATATTATCGCAAACTTTGACCATGAAATTGAAGTGTGATCACGAAATTGCCCCCCTGTACCTTTGTGAACCATTATTAAGGTCAGGCGAGTTCGTCTTCAGTGCACTACGTATGATAATATATGTCTTTTATCTTCGAGCCTAGATAAGGGGCGCGAGAATTACCTGCGACAGGAGTTGTGCGGAAATTACATCTTTAGGAGCGGTATAATTATTATCATCAATGCTTCTGAATTTCTATAACAGTAATGCAGCAGGGATAGGTAAAAACCTCCAGTTGTATAAAATATGGTTAAGTGAAATGAGACATGGCTAAGAAACAACACAAACGAAATAAAAGTAAGCTTTCTCGATAAAGTAATTCGCGCACAATACCTGGAAGGTAAGCCTCTGCGGCTTGTTCACGCTAAGCTGTGACGAGCGCTACTGCCAGGGCCGGGTGGGCGAGAATTTAAGTGCAAGCTGACTTCTCAGTCTTGACTATTACAGGCTCGACTCTGGCAAGCCATAGTCGAGGCCGTGCTTTTTTCTCGCGCAGTGACAGTGCACCTCACGCGAGAAACGACCAGGTTTTTTCACAACTGGACTTTATAACGGACATCACGTCAACGGCGAATGTTGGCGCTTTGTGTCTTATATAATTACTGTCGCAATAACGCACGAAAATGGCTGTAGTATAGACAGGCAATACGTGTAGAGAAAATATGTCGAAGATTGGCTCTACGTATGCATGTAATGTATCAATAATCAGTCCTGAGATTTTTTTCGCTTAAACGACTGTAACATTATGAGTAGAAGCCGCGTCATCAGGCCTTCAATAAGCGCCTTTTAGGCGTCGGTAATAGAAAACATAACGTTTTACACCTCCAACATCGTAAATATATGCAGAATACATTTTTAAAGAAATGAAAATAATTTCAAACGAAGACATGCGCAGCCTGTATCTACAATGGGAATTTTTTTTTTATGATGGCAGAAAGGCACCAACTATGGAATATCGCCTGCAGTGGTCCCTTTTTCCGCACAGTTCGCGGAATACGGTCTCTCCGTTTATTCTGCAGCATGGCGAGTCAAGTCCCCACTGTCCAATCAACACTCTCTGGGTAGGCTTTCTTTTTGGGAAGGCTGTGAAGGGTTGAGCAGGAGAATATAGCCTGACCGTTTAAACACCAGAAGGGAGGGATACCTCTCATTGGCCGGGTCTACTCGCGCAGGGCCAATTCTTTCCCTGTGGACGGATACCTTAACACGGAAATTACAAACAAAACAAAAGCTGCATGCAATTCACCGTATTCTTTCTTCTGATGTTTTTCACTCAACTCTCCCCTGACAGCGGTTTGGCATTAGCCAGCCGCTCGCGCCATGTCACCGCTGCGGCCGATGCTAACCGGCGCGTCCCACTTCACTGCTGCTAGCGGTTGTTTTCTGGAAACTGGTTCAACTGGAAAACTAGGTTGATCCCCATAGATTTCCGAACAATATTAACCGGTAACACAAATAATGATCTCAAACTGCACCTGAAAGCAACAGATGAGGCTAAATAGTGTTCGTATTGGCCGTAATTTTGCAAATAAGTATATCTAGGCAGGTAGGAACAAACGCCAAAATCGGCATTTAAATGCGCTATAGAAACGTTGTAAAAGCCCTCTTAACCTCTAATCAATGCTCACATATTAAAGTGGGGCAGTAGGAACACGACAAACAAAATAGACCATTTTCATAATTGCAAGTGCGCTTCCCTGTGCTGCATATTTTCCCTACTCATGGCGGCACCTGTCATCCTTTAAGTGGAGAGGTGGCCCTAGTGGAACGTGCCATGGGTTTTCTATCATGCGGGTTTATATCAAGGGGGCCCAGTGAACGTTTTCTGTGCCATAGTGCAAGCAAACTGCTCTTGAACACTCTGTTTGCAGTAAGTGACCAGCCGCCATTAGTAGGGAAAACTGCACTGCGAAGAAAGCTAGCTTTACAATTATGAAAAGGGTCTATAGGCATTTCCCTAAAATTCTGTTTCTAATTATGGGACACGCCGTAGTGAAGGATTCCGGATTATTTACTCTACGAGGGTTTTTTTTTTAACCTGCACAAGTATCTACGCATAAGTGTATTCTTTGTATTTCGCCCCCCATCGAAATTGGGCCACCGTGGCAAGGAATCCAACTCGCACCAAAAGCGCCATACCTTGCTTACTGAGCTACCAGAGCGTGTTCCATATAATTTCAGCCTCTACAGCACCACATCTGTGGTGATGACCGCGGTACTGTCTTTGAACAAGTTATTCTTTTTAATTATTGGGTGGTGTGGGCAATACTAGGACGCACGAATTCCTTGACAATGATGCAGTGCTTTTTTTTTCTTGACGATCCCTGCCATTTGCAGCGCGCTGCCGGAACTGCACAACATTTGAAATCGCCCTCCAGAATGCGATGATCAAGTATAATCTAGACCCGACCCCACTACCCACAGTCACAAAAGATCTGTTTGCAAGCCTCGCTCAGGTAAAAGTTACCAATGGAACTGTCCGAGGCTTGTCGATGTTACGTCCGTCGGGAGACATCGTCACTATGATGAACGACTGTGGTGCATATGCCTCCTTCGATGTCACAGTCCGCAACTTATCAGTGACACTTTATGTCAACTTCACGACAATGTTCGTCGACATCGTCGCCATCGTGACCGTCAACATCTCAGCGAGGACAGTCGTCACCATTGTTGAGTAAGTGCTCCTTACTATTTCGTCTGAAACGCAAGGACGTGTCTTGCTCCGCGAGGGTTCAGCTCGTACTAATTATTTCGCAAGAGCACCGACCGAGGCTATGCTCAGCGCAGTGTCGCGAAGCCCTCGTGCGCAAGTAGCCAGAGTATTGCTCGTAGACCCATGCCCAAGCTTCGCATCCATTGAACGCAGGCTACTGCAACGCTGCACAGCCCTTACGCATTAACTGCCCGTGAACTAACGTATCCCCGAACTTAAACGGATGGCTTACGCTTTTTCGCGTCCGAAAGAAACCTAATACCCGTTTAGCTATATTTATAGAACAGACGCTGAAGCTGAAAAATACGCTTCTGCATGCTGATATTCTGCGCTGAAGTGACAAAGTAATATTTGAGCAAATGTTACTATCAACAAGCCCATTTATTAGGTACACACAAACGTTTACACATGAATATGTTCTTCCAGTTATATCCCATGCAGCTGCTTTTTAAAATGAGATCTTATTGAATGCCAAAGGAAACTCATGAATCGAACTTCGGGTCAGTTTCATAAATGTAGCTGGCGCCATTTCAGCCTCTGAGGCGTCTGCCTTTAGGAACACCGCATAACATCCGCGTTGACCAACACATATACCATAGCAAAGAGAAATAAAGTTTCGAACCCTTACGTTTCTTGACGGAGAAACAAAGGCCCACGTCGGTTGTAGATGATGTAGTGTGATTTATAATCGCTATTATGGGCCTTGTAATCTTGTTGGCACTAATACCCGTGCAAGACAGGAACAGAAAATGGCATTTACTTCCGAATGCCTTCAGATTTAATGCCATTGGCGCGGTGCCACATGGACAAACGAAATGGCATTCGCTCAAATGCCATTCGTCACCAAATGCCATCGCCAGAACTTATTCGACTGAGAAATGCATACTCTCGACGGCGCAGCTGACGAAGTGCGATATACCTAAATTATATAAAATGACATCCTGTTCAACTGGAAATAAACTTTTCGCGTCTTTTATTTACATTAATCTCTCGACGAACATCTTCAGCTGGTAGACGCTGTAGTTTGAATGCGACAGGCGACATTTTCTTTTTGCGCTGTGGATCCGAGTAGTCCGCTACGGTCGGTTGCAACTTCGTGAAACAAAGCAACGAGCTAAAGCTAACGGCAGCGTAATTTTCTTATTTCTACATTTAATTATTCTCGGAGGTATATCAGGCTTGTAAACGCATGTTTATTTTTTTTATTACTGCTCTACAATTGCTCACTACAGAAGAAAATGTGATCGACATCATCAAGTCAAATGTCATTCAGTTTGGACTTGTAGCAGCTCCGCCGAAAAAAATGTCATTCGGGAACTGAATGCCCTCACTGCTGAATGTCATTTTCTGTGCCCGTGTGGCACGGGTATAACACTAGACGTCCTTTAAATATTCTTTGTGAGCTGAGACAAATGCTTCGATTGTGTTCAGTCTGAGCAAAGTGAAAAGAACTTGAAAGCAATGACGACTGAAAGAGTTGAGTAGCTCAAAACCGAAATGCCGACGAACGCAACTGCCCTATTGTCTCAAGACGTTCAGAATAAGTGAGCTTCGTTGTTCAACCACCGATCTACTTTGCTTCGTGTGCGTGCTTTTTTCAAGCACCGATCTATTTTGCTTTGCGGATGATGCCGCTTGAAGCCCGCTACAAGCTAATACTTTCCCCAGCCTTGCACTTCGCTTCACTTTCTACCCAACCTAGTATCACGACCGATATCCTTTTTGTGGAGTACGACCAAACCTTCACCAGTCTATGTGACAATGCGCCAAACTACCCGGCCAAGCTAATATAAGCAACCCCTTCCAGCCGGATCCCGCTTTTTTCCGCACAGACCTGGACAACCAGTGAATGCTGATTGACCAGGCCAATTGAATTGCCGCAGCATATGGGGCTCCGGAGAGATGGCTCCACCCTGATGGAATACATGAACGAAGCGACACATAAACTTCCTGCTACAAGTACTACACATGGGTAACTTCCAACGTTAAGTCTAAAGTTAGCAAACTGGTATATTTCGCCGTCTTTGAAGGCAAAATACACCACTTTAGCCTATAGACTGAAATGGCGCCAGCTACATTTTCGATGCTGTAGTGACGTTTGACCAAGCAGTTTTTAAGTGTGCTGTTCTTTTCTTTTTATCCTGTGTGTATCTGCGTTTATTTTGTCTCCCTCTAGAGCCCATCCCAGAGCTGGGTGGTAAACCGGATGCTAACATCTGGTTAACCTCCCAGATTTCCTTTTCATCTCTCTCTATCTATTGGCTACAAAAGAGCACTTTGCTTGTCCAACTATAGATCACTACTTATTTTCGTAGATCACGGTGTATGACTGTTTGGACCTTACTTTTCTTTCACATCTGTTTACCAGACGGCTGCGCTAGTGTTCGGCTTTCGAAACTTAACCTAGTCACCACATACAGAATAATCTGAAGATTCACGTGCTACTTGAAGTAGGAGCGCGTAACTTAAACAGGCTCTTAGGAAGACAAGGAAATCATTCTAACCTCCAAATCCTTAGAAGCCACACAATGTGCCTCTGGTCTGTAATACAAAGTAATCATGGAAAAAGAACGTTGTCGTGACGGCCCACCTTACAACCAAGAGGACACAAGCAACGTTTACCTAAAGACTGCAACGCATTTGCTTTGTAGGAGATCTTCCCATTGCCTGAATTCGAAATCGAACTCGAGAAAGTCACTCAATATGCCATAGTGGGCACATATATGCACACAATGGCCAGTCATGAAGGGAGGCTGGCTAAATGCGCACAAAAGAAAGCGGAATGACGCCTAAGTAAATTGGTTTTGCGACAATGGATATTTTTATGCGAGCCCTTTTCCTTATTGATATGATGTAAAAGATGTTGGCGCACAAATCAGGCGCTGGCTACTCCTCAGCTCTTGTATGGATCGAGCGAGTCATTCTGGTGCTTCTAATACCGTCCCCATCACCATACGAAGCAGCAATCGTTGTGAAGGCGCTTTTCAGGTTACTGATGATGACGAACTTGTGCGAATACCTTTTTATAATGGCGCAGCCCCACACACGTTAGATTATTGACCGCACATTTCTCATATACTTCCCTATTATTTATTTCTTTGTCGTCTTTCGAATGCTATTTCTGATTACCCCAGCGTAAGGCAGCCATCCAGAAGCTTTTCTGCTTAACCAACGGCAGTTCCTTCTGGTTAGCGTACCCCAGAATAGCTCACTTGTGAACCATTATGTTCTTTCAGTTATATTCCACTCAGCTGCTTTTTAAAATAACATTTTACTGAATACAAAAGGAAACCGTTAAAGTACGTTTATTCTACGTTCACACAGAACTTTTGATATCATTGCGGACGTTCACTTTAAGGCCTATGAGCCTACTATCGTTCGGTTAAAAGGATTTCATATATGTGGTGCGCTAGTTAGGACCCGCACCAGTATCAGTCATGTTCGACATTATTACGACTAGCGTCCAAAATATATATAATACTCAACTTCGTTGCCTTAGTTTAACTTAAGTGTTGGAACAACTCTATAGGGGCTTACATGAGGCCAATAGCCGTAATTTACGGCGTATCGTAGAGGCTGCCAAAATGTTCTTGAAATATTTCTCACGAGTTCCGCTTGGGTGAAAAATGTGTTTTGTTTTGCAGGAGGAATGACACGCTTGTGATGGAACAACTGGTTGTCAATATAACAGAAGCGGTACACGTTAGTGTAACGCCAATAGGAACTGTGAGCTCTGTCGTTGCGTTTTTTCTACCACCGAAATTCCTCGCTGAAATGATAAAAAGAAACATTCACCAACTTATGAACAGTACAATACAAAGCGGCCTTGACTCGCTGTACACTTTTGCTCACGGAAATGCAAGTGGTGCATGAACACCTCAAGAACAACTTATGCTTCTAAAATTAAAATGAACATATTCGAATCATTTCTATCTCGCTGTTCTACAACAATCGCGCTTCATTGACTTCAGTAAATTATTTGTCAGAATGATATCTTCAGGGAAATCTTTTGTAGATGTTACTCAGGAAAACGAACTTGCCGTATACGCCTTCCAGGTTTTTGTCTTTCCTTGCTGTAGCCTCCACCGGTGAATATTGTTGAGCATTCCAAGTTCGGGTTATTACTTGGATACCCGGTTATTTTAGCAAAGTATGTTTTCTCTACGCACTACGCCTCCTTGCTAGTGATTGGTGTAGATTAAGCGTAGAAGTGCCGCGGACGTAATATTTCGTCTTACGTCGACGTTGTAAGAGTTTTAGATTATGAGCGTATGAAATTTATTTCTAGCGGTAATAAATATATAAGCCGCAGGCAAGTAATCACATTTTGAGGCGAGCTTAATGTTTTCCATACTCATTGACTTGTTTCCAAAGCTGCCTCAGGAATAGTGCACTGTGAGGCAATATATTCTGTTACAAGTGCAAGCAAATTGACGCAGAGTGTCCCGCGATAATTGAACCAAATATTATCAGTCGGCAGTAGAACCGCCGGCTCACAAAAGTTTCCATAGAGCTGATTAGAGGTCCGCAGGTTCAGGATGAAAAGAGGTGTCAAAAGGCAGTGGCAAGGGCGATGACATGGATATTGCAAACATATACACATAAACATGAACATATAACTACGCTCCACAGCGAGATTTGCACTACAGGTCTCGATTTGAATTCTAATCTCGTTTGACCCTGACAAAAATGTGTTTGACCTTTCTGTCACCCACGAGTCACCTACCAGTCACCCCAGTCACCTTCTTGCAGAATCGACCTTTCTGTAGACCAAGTCTGCAGATTTTCTGCAGACACCGAGCAGACGGCAAGCAGCCTTGTATGATAATGTGTGTCCCATGTGCATGTGTGTGGATGTATAAGTATATAGGTATGTGTCTATATATTCTGCACCATAACACATTTGATAACAATTATTAAATGCGTTTCACCTTTCAGTCACCCATCAGTCACCCATCAGTCACCCCCCATCTAGACCTATACTCTGTTTCACCACTACCGTTCAGCATTGCCAAAGCTACGGGGTGTAAGCAAGTCACACGCTTGCGCAGGAAAACATAGATCCAGATACAATTGCCTTGCAGTTGGCAAGGTTGAGACATTTACCCTTCTTTAGCATCTGCTTGTGCACATTAATAAGTAATTTGTTTATTCTTCATCGCATTTACGTCGCATTTCTTTGTTATATCAGTAACCATCGGTAACTGTGACTAAAAATCAACACGGCAGCACCCATACAGACGCGACCACCCGCTTCGATCCGAACTTGCCCTTGACGCTCGCACAAAAAGCTCACAGCAACAAATGAATGGTGTAATGAGCTATCGCTTTGCGCCATCTCACGATCAGGACAAAGCATCAGGTACGCTCTCTAGTTATTTGCAAGATAAGCTATTGATTTAACCAAGCCTGCTAAGCCTAACGGGCCGAGAATTCGATCATGGTTCATGGAAATAGCGCAATGTAGTGACGAATACATTGCTGCCGAAGCTCCAAGACATAAATCTAAAGCAAATACAAGCGTCTGTTTTGTACTTACGGGCCACAGAGCGCACGACGACGACGTGATAAACTCGAGGCGAAGAGCAGCAGCCTCGATGTGTGCAGCCTTGTTCTATTTTTTTCGGCGCTGCCATCTGCTCGCTGAACGTGTGCGCGCAGACGGCAGGGGGATGCTAGCAGACGACGCGGCGCGGATGAATACATGTGGAGGGGCTAATCATCCTTCCTATTGGCTAATGGGCCCTGTAGCCTCCACAGTGCTGAAGGGAACTTCTGAAACAGAGTATAGTCTGCATATTTTCTGCAGACACCGAGCAGATGGCAAACAGACTTGTCTGTGTATGTGAGCCCTGTGTGTGTGGGCGTGGATGTATATATTATATACGTATATATCTATATATTTTGGACTATGACACATTTGATAACAATGATTAAATGGGTTTCACTATTCAGTCACCCACTAGACACCCCCCATACAAACCTAGTCTGCAGATTTTCTGCAGACACCAAGCAGACGGCAAGCAGCCTTGTCTGATAATGTCTGCCCCGTCTGTGTATGTGTGTGGATATACATAGTATATACGTATATATGTATATATTCTGGACCATGACACATTCGATAGTAATGATTAAATGAGTTTCACCTTTCAGTCACCCACGAGTCACCCACCAGTCACTCTGATATAGACACGTAGCCTGCAGATTTTCTGCAGACACCCAGCAGACGGCAACCAGGTTTGTGTAATAAGGAGTACCCCAAGTGCATGCGTGTGGATGTATATAATATATAGGTACATATATTCTGAACCATGACACCGAATCCAAATGCTACAACCGCAACCCCGCGCGTGTGCGGTCGTAGCACACCATCGTTCGTACCTGTGTGGCCCACTTTCCACAGTGCTGACCATCTCCTTCGTGCAGGCCAGTCCACTCAGACACATCGCGCGTTTTGACAAAGGTGACAGTAGGCTACCATTCTTACGATGTCGTACGTACGCCATCGAGGTTGGATGCTCGCACCACCACTGGCCGCATTGGTAATCACTCACACATCTAGAACTGATCGATACCGCCAGTTGACTTTGCCTCCATGCAATGCTAACGAATTTCTTTCGCATTCGCTGCAAAACCCAGCGCTCCAGTGTTTTCTCGTTATCAACCAATCCCCGTATATTTATACCGCTGCTGTACTGCGCGCATGAGGGCGGCTACTGTTATACAGAGTCTATTGTCAGAGACCGACAAAAACAAAAGAAAGGCAGGGAGGTTAACCAGGTTGCACCCGGCTTGCAACTCTACACAGGGGAAGGGGGAAGACGAGAAAACGAATACAGATAGTATAGTAAATCTTGTTGGGCTAGTTAGTGCATGCTACAGGAAATTTAGAAGACGCAAAGCACTGAGATGAAAATGCGAAAGGAAAGAGCGTCCTCGCAACTAACTTTATTTTTGCAAAACCACCGCAATATATACACCATGCCAAACATGCGCAATAGCACACCATGCGTCACATCACAACAATCGGCCACTCTCAATGCACGTGCTAGTTGAAAAACCTTTACGAAAACTTGGAGGACGCTTGGCCTTCGCCTTCAAGAGTAGATCGCGATAGCGTAATCGGGCCTCGTGCGCATCGTCTTCTGAACTGCTCGCATGCTTCGACTCTCGGTGCATGCCTCAACCGTGCCGTAAGGAAACAAACGACTGTTGAATGGCTGTTGCAAGCATAGTTGTTAAGGGCCAACTACGCCACAATTATTCCTTTTCGCGAATCAACGAAGGGCCCACTACGCGTCCATAGGGCAACACGCGAACCTACGCCGCTGTTCACTTCGTTGGCGGCTCTGCTGCTGATGATGATTAAATATGTCTGAGCGCTTTGTAATGGGTGGGCCTTTAAAATACTTAATCTTTCCTCAATTCACTTCTTTTGACGCCTGGCGCGATTCTACGCTTCTGCCACGCAATATGTGAGGCGTTAAGGAGACTCCTTCCACTACATAACATTCATATAGTGTTGATTTCCAACGCAATTTCGCCAAATATTGTGGCTCTGTGTTATCACACCTGCTTGCCCCGCACACGGCCTGGGTTCGATCCTCACTCGGACCCGGCGATTTTAGGAGCTTGCTCCTTTTGCTCGGGCTTGTACGTAGCCGTAGCCAGATGACGATGACGCTGCCATCACGGCGCAGCACATGCAAGGTACCCACTACACGTCATGACGATGACGCTGATGACAATGAACAATAAGCGCGCTCCAGACCACACATTCTCTTTCTGCCATCACGCTGGAACGGCTGCGCGTGGCGCGCTTCCTTTCTCTTCGCCGGGAGCTCACTCAGTGCATACGCTACTGCTACTAGTCATGAACACCCAGGACGCCAAGGCAGCGGCGGTGAGAGCTCGCGAGGCAACAGCAGCGCGGGCTCGCCGCCAAGACCCTGCGGTTAGAGCTCGCGAGGCCGAAGAGAGACGTCAGCGTCGTGCGGACCCCGACATACAAGCCCGCGAAGCCGAAGCAGCGCGGAAGCGGAGGAAAGAGAACCGCGAAGAGGTACGGGCGCTTGGGCGTACCTCGCCAAATTACAGGACCTCGACCGACGCCCTTCACAAAGGCGAGCAGCGAGATCGCCGCGTAGTGGGACCGGTGCAAGCTCCTCCAACATCATTCACTTCGCGGATATGGTGTTTTAGATGTGAAGCATCTTATGGCGAAGCTTAATCCGGTGGTGGTGGTGGTGGTGGTGTGCCGCGTGCCCACCCTTACTGCGCACGCGCAAACCCTTTAAAAAATAAAAATAAAAAACATCCTCTCCCCCCTCTCTCTCCTCTAGGCATCCCTCCCCGCGGCAACCACACCCTCACTGCCCATGCGCCTCCCCTCCTCTCTCCCCTCTTACGCTCTCTCCTCTACGCATCCCTGCCCACGGCGTTCACACTCCCCACTGCGCATGCGTGTCACCCCCCTCTCTCTCCTCTCCTACGCTCCCCCTCTCTCGCCTCGCGACGCCGACGCAGGCAGCGTCTGCTAGCGAGTTTCTTGGTTGAAAAAACCGACTGCTCGCGCTGCACAACCGTTCACTGGCCACCCCATATATATGGCAATGGATCTTGACCTCCAAGGTGGTGCCGGTGGGAGATTTCTCCTGTGCGTTGTTGAACAATAAAAATTCGCAGCGTGTGCGTTAACTAAAAGCGGAGTGCGGGTCTCTTTGTCCAGTCGGAGTCTTCTGTCTCTCATTGCCCATTAGCAGCGATTTGCATGTTCCAGTAGGAAACACTGCTCCATCACTGCCTGATTTGCGCCTCCCCAGTTTTCTCTCCTGCGCAACGCTGCGATGAGCGCCAGCGTCAACGCCGCCGCTAGTGTAAGCGTTAGCGCCCGCTGCTTCACATCTAGACATGGTTCCCTTTAGCGGGAGATGGTGTAATTTTTTTATTATTTATTTTATTTGCATGTTTCTCCATTTTTCGGTCACGGCCAAGATGATGATTTTTCGCCCACAACCAACGACGCCCACGCCGACGCCGATGCCGAAATTTGTGCGAGACGAGCTATTTAACGCTATCGCGTAAAAAATCAAATTCCGCTGAACGCAGGACCACCGACGTATCGCTAATACAGATATCCTTTTCTTTCTGATGAGGTAAGCTTCTAGCATCTCTCGCTCAATCGCCTCCTTGCTTTTACCTAGAATGGTGACATTAGCAAATCTTGGCTCTTATCCACACGCGCTGCAGTGCATAGGCAAATGTGCCAAAAGATTGTTCTTGATCGAAAGATCATGCTCCCTCGTTCGATCGTTTACGCATCAGCCGGTCTGGCCGATCTAAACCTAGTGATGGCAATTTAGCGGATTTTCCGCTAAATCTGGTGAATGTTCTTTTATTCTGACGGGAAAAAGATTAGTCTAGCGGTTAGCGAACTTTTTGACCGGCCATTTTCATACATGACGGATGTCTGGCGGAGGCCTCACTCAATGCACCGATTCAAAATCGTCGTGCAAATCGTCCTATAAAAATTCAGAAATTGTGTAACTGCAGCAGGCTAGCAGGTCTCCTGATCATTTGCTGCGCTCATCTCAGAAAAAAACAAATCTATTATGAGGCTTCAAAGCGGCGATCGTTTTCTAGTCAAGACAAAACGGACGAGCTGCAAGGCACCCAAGCTGTGGACTCGGCGCACCGTCTGCCGCTTGCGGTGAAAACAGCGAGCCCGCTGCCGGCGGGAAGCGAGGCGATTGGTGAAAAAGCCTACCCCTTTTTGATTTTTTGTTTTTTTTGTGTTTTTGCGTTCGAAGTTGCCGAGAAGCAAGGAACGACGTCAGACTGTTTGTGTCGATAAAAGTTCATGTTTATTCTCCGTGTAACCTGACTCTCCGTCCCTTGAGTTGTTTATGCCCAAAATGGTATATTTTTAGAAGTTCACGATGGAGTGGTCGAAGGATCCCTTTCTCAGAAAATGACTGCATTGCAAAGCGTCAGCTGACGGAAAACAAGTTGCAGCGTGCTATCACTGCGGTTCTCAATGTGGCAGCAGATATTCGGGTCTGAAAGCTCATGCGAACAGCAAGAAGCCTAGGGAACTGGCTGGCAGTTCTTCGATTCAGAAGCAACTGGGATTCACTACAAAAAACGCAAGTCCAACCAGGGAATGCTGCCTGAGAGCAAAACAGCTCTATTTATCGCCGAACATTGTAAATTATGACTGCCGATCACTTTTGCCAACTCCCTAAGAAGTCGTTTCCTGACAGCGAAGCTGCAAGAGCGTATGAAATGCGCCGCTCCAAGTGAGCTTCCGTGATTAAGAACGCTCTTGGCCCACCCTACAAGGCGGATCTGGCACAGGAAATTGGAGACAGCTATTACAGCTTGATCACTGATGAGTCGGCCGACGTTAGTGTAACGAAATTTTTTGCCATTTCTATAATCTATCACAGTGTCACCAAATCAGCGATTTTACCACATCCTTAATTTGTGCACCTTGGAAGTTTCACAATTAAGCTTCATCTGTGATGAGGTTGACGAGAACCGCAGCACTGAAGCCTCTAGTATTCTAGTTACTCTCTTTGGAAGGCTTGTTATTTCGGCTCCCATAGTTTGTGGAAGCTTTTAAGAATAACAAAGGTTTTTATGATAAGAAATTTCACTGTTTTTTAAATAAAATAGGTCTTAACGGGAAATTTAGCGGATACATTTTAGAATCTAGCGCATTTCTTCTTGCTTTTGAAGGTCTCCGCCTCCGCTCAGGGGGGGTCCGTGAGCCGCCATCCGCATGACACGTGCCAGCAACGCTGGGAGTAAGAACCGCTTTTAATTCACGACTCAAAAGAATCTCATGAAGCCTTCCAGGCTGGCACAACACGGCAGAAACGCATACAAGAAAGAGAAGGACCAAAGGCCCGGAACGAACAATCTCCGCAGACTGGCGGTCAATGGAACATACGACGCGAAACGTAAAGGCAGGAAAGCAAACGAACTCACACGCAAGGCAATAGAAGACGAGCCACCGACTCGCCTTAGCGTACGCCCCAAACCGGCAAGGCCTCTGCTTTGCAGCACTTACGGAGGAAAACCCCGGCGAGTAGCGCGACCATCATCGCATCTCCCTGCCCCCCGGCCAAAAAGCCCGCGGCTCGTCTCACCTCCCTTCTTATCGGCTAGCGTCCATCTGCCCCGCCCCCCCTGTGGCTTTTTTCCAACGCTGCCGCTCGTCACGCGCATGGCCAATGTAGCGTGTGTTATCCTTGCGCCTGCTTCCAGCGTGCGTGATGCAGATAAGGGCCCATAGGCCCGACACCCCCCCCCCCCCCCACACACACACACACACAAAAATGGACCCTCCATTGAGTGGATGCGTGCGGCGGAGCACCCCATCGCCGACCGCGAACTCTAGTGGTCGCCTGCCCTTGTTATATTGGTTACAATGTTCCATGCGGGCTAGTTCCAAGTTCTCCCTGGCTTCCCGCAAAGTTTCGCTCCAGCGACTGGAAAGATTTTGGGCGAAGGTTGCGTAGTTGCAGCGCGGTGATTCGGAGTCATGGGTGAGTGCATGTTCGATAGGAAATTTGAGCTCGCGACCAAGTAGGATGGCTGCCGGAGTAAAGCCAGTTGAACGATTTTCTGTTGTTCGCGTGGCGAATGCCATTTCCGGTACGCGGGCGTCCCAGTCCCTGTGTCGGTCAGTGAAAGCCACCAACATTATTTTATGGTTTCTGTTGACGCGCTCGGTAATGTTGGCCTGAGAGTGGTAAGGTGTCGTTCTTTTGTGGTGTACGCCAAGAGCTTTGCAAGTGTCCGCGAATATTCTGCCTGTGAAATATGTGGCATTATCTGTTATTAGCTGCTTTGGAAAACCGAAGCGAGTGAACGTCTGCAGCAGACAATCCCAGATTACTTTTGAATCCAGCCGGCGTAACGGATACAGCTCTACCCATTTCGAAAAATGGTCAGTGGTTACTAATAAGTATCGACACCCCTTCGCTGATCTGGGGGTACGGGCCCATTGCGTTACAGGCAACGATTTCCCATGGGTACCTGCTTTCTACAGATTGCATGAGGCCCGGTGGTTTACCTCCCCTCGGCTTTGCGGTCTGGCAGGTAGGGCAAGTGCGAACATATGTTATGACTAGAGACCGGATTTTAGGCAAATGCCTATTTTGTTCCTTGCGTTCCTATCGTGCCACTTTGATATATGAGCATGAATTAGAGGTTAAGAAGAGTTTTATAGTGTTTTTATAGTGCCTATAAATGCCTATTTTTGGCGTTTGTGCCTAGATGCGTCGAAGTGCCTATAAATGCCTATTTGCAAAATCGGCGCCTATATGAACACTTTTTAACTTAAAAGATCGCTTTCGAGTGAAGTTTGAGACCTTTATTCATGTTACCGGACAAAACTGACGTTTTGGAACTCTATGGGGTTCAACATAGCCCTCTAGTTCAACCAACTTCCGGAAAACAACGCCTGACAGCAGTGAAACGGGGCGTGCCGGCCACCATAAGCCGCCGCACTAACATGGTGCGGAGGAGGATGAGGAGGACAGGGGTGAGGAGAGGAAAAGACGATATTTCTGCAACCCTAGTTGGGCGCACGTCTCAGCGTCTGCAGAGGAATGGAGAGGGTGAAATAAAGATGGAAAGTGGAGTGGGAAAAAAGAGGAGAATGACGTTCATTGCCGAGGACGCGGCTTCTACTGCCGGTGGTCAAATCCAGTGTCCCCAAGGAATTGAAGAACCGCCTTGAAGACCTGGATGTGACGGTGGGCAGGCAAGAGGAGGTCCCTCTGTGTAGCCGTGGGAAGGTGAAGAACCAATGCGAAACCGTAGAGTGCCGTGAAGAGAAAGGAGGGTGTAGATCAAATGAAAAAAAAAATGTGATGTTCAAGCAGCTTTTGTTTTGTTTGTAGTTTACTTCTTAAAATGCCCCACAATAGGTCGCAGAAGAAATTGTAGCTAGACACTGGAAGTCGTTACTTGCCCAACGAAGAGCGTTGTACCACAAGATTTTTTCAAATTGGTTCATTACGAGCCGCGAAACCATGATGCGAGGAGGCGACCATGAAACCCTTGCCACTCGCCCCTTGTAGCCCTCGAAAGCCACATCTCTTCCTGCCCTCTTCGGTATCGGAGCCAGAGGACCACATGACGCAGACCCATCAACACGTCATGCGCATGCATGGTCACGTGTTCATGACCTGCCCGAGCCAGCCGTGTACGCGATCGGTGTTGTGTCGTTTCGGCGTACTCTGTAGTTGAATGCCTGTTTCCTGTGGGATGGATCCCTCAGTGCGCGCACATTTGGAGAGGCTGGCACAGACCATGTATCCTTACCGCGATACACCGTGTCGTATCGCTGGAACTGGGGGGATGCACCAAAACCACGCCAAGCGTTGTCACGTACAGCTGGCGCCGGAACGACACAGGAACGGCGAGCACACGAACTCATGCGAAATGGAGGCAGATTAGTGTCGCATGTCGCTGCTATTCGAAGTAAGAAGATAAAAATAAAAACGCGCTCATATTCCTTTTGTGTGTTTTATTATTTTTCTCAGCATTCATTGATCTATTCAAGCAACAGATCACACAAATTGCACATGTCGCTCTCGAATAATTGCCGCAGTATCAAGTTCTACTGCGAGCGATGTCAGAGCACCAACGTCTACTTAAGGAGAAATATAAAAGCACAAATGACTACGCAGGACAATTCATTGTTCTACGTCACCACCTCCATCTTGCCGGTCCGCCTTGGTGGATCAGTGGCTAAGGTGCTCGGCTGCTGACCCGAAGGTCGCGGGTTTGATTTCGGCCGCGGCGGTCGCATTTCGATGGAGGCGAAATGGTAGAGGCTTGTGTACTGTGCGATGTCAGTGCACGTTAAAGAACACCAGATGGTCAAAATTTCCGCAGCCCTCCACTACGGCGTCTCTCATAATCATATCGTGGTTTTGGGACGTTAAACCCCAGATATTGTTATTATTATTATTATTATTATTATATTACCTCCATCTTGCGGTGCGCGCCCGCGAGAAAAAGAGCAAGCGGCGTTCAGTTTGAAATTTCACTTTTTCCGCAGCGCGTTGCGTTGCAAATCTTGGCAGACCTATCGTGAGCGCTCAGTGCATGCATTACACTTGTAAGCTCGAAATGCACAATCCTGGCGAGGCGCCCTTTAAAGTGTTCGCCGACCGGGGAGAAATTGACCCTACGCGATTAGGCCCCGCCAGTACGAGTAATTTCTCCCTTCTGTTGTTTTAGCGGTCTGGCTATCTGCTCTTGTGTTGCCCTTCTCAGCCACGCCGAAACTAAAGAGACCCAGGAGTGTATTGATTCGACGGTGTGCACTTGACTCATCATGCTTGATAATAAAAGGAGACACCATGTTTTGTGAACCGTGCGGGGAAAATGACGAGTGTTATGTCCAACCGTTGGCGCCTTTGTGCCATCATAATAACTTTTTTTTTTGCTTTCCTGTCGTAGATACAGGTCGCGCACGTCTTTTCTTGAAGTTGTTTGAATTGATGTAAAAATTTATTTTGCCTATATTTACGATTTTGGACGCCTAAAACAGTGTTTTTACATGTGCGGCCATGTGGCGACGTGGCACAACTTTTCAAATGTTCTCTTGCCATCCCTGTGATCAGCGAGGCGTGGGTCATGAAAATACGCCAAGAACGTTTTGCGCAGTTTCCGAGGAATGAAAACGCGGAACGAGGACTCGCCATCATCCGTCTCAAGTGCGGGTACGTAACGCAAGAGCAGGCCCTCATCGGCTTGCAATGCAAGTAGCTGCCATAGGTGTTTGCAGACCGTGTGTTCCCGGGGGGACTGGCAGCGCCCAGGCCACTGCATATCTGCTTGCACTGGTCGTCGCTTCTCTGAGCATCGAGGAGCTGCTATCGTGAGACCAGTGTTCCCCAGGCATCTGCAGGCACTGTCATAACCAGGACCTCGGGGGCCGGTTCACCATACCCGGACAGTGGCGCTCGGGAGAGCGCGTCAGCCACTTTGTTGCCGGTGCTGTTATTGTATTCCACTCTCTAAATATATTTATGAAGAGAAAGAGCCCACCGGGCCAGACGACCGGATGGATTTTGCAGCTACAGCCATGACAGCGCCTGGTGATCGGTCTGAATCGTAAATGCAGCTCCATCCAGTTACATATCGAACTTCTTCAACACGATTACGATCGCAAGGCACTCTTTCACTGTTACGGTGTAGTTCCTTTCTGCGCCCGAGAGCGTGTGGCTCGCGAATGCTAGAGGGTAAAGCATTCCTTGATACTCTGGAGCAAAACTGCTCCAAGGCCGTATTCACTAGCGTCGGTCTGCACAGTGAAGGGTAAGTTTAGGTCAGGGAGGCGCAGCCGTGCTGTATCAGCGATAGCCTCCGACAGAGCCTGGAATGCTTCCTGCTCCATGTTAGTCCAGGACCAATGGGCACCTTTGCACAGGAGCTGGTGAAGGGGTCTTGCCAGATCGGCGCAGCGAGGAATGAAGTGGCGGTAGAAGCCCATCATACCCAAAAACCGTTGCAAGCTCCTAACGCCCGTTGGTGGTGGAAAGTGCAGGATCACCTCGAAGTTTTAAATGCGAATGCATTTCATAGTCGGGCTAAGTGTCAGGCATACGGCGTTGGCGTTGTGCGGCGTTGGCGTTGTCCGCGGAGGAGGAGGAGGAGGATAGGTTGAGAGGTGTGCGCGCCGGCAGGTGTTGTGGGATGTGAAGCATCTTATGGCGAAGCTAATCCGGTGGTGGTGGTGTACGGCGTGACCGCCCTTACTGCGCGCATGCGCAAACCCTTTCAAAAAATAAAGATAACAAACCTCCTCTCCCTCTCTCCCCTAGGCATCCCTCCCCGCGGCAACCTACACCCTACTGCGCACGCGCCTCCCCTCCTCTCTCTCCCCTGCTACGCTCCCCCTCTCTCCTCTAGGCATCCCTGCCCGCGCCGTCCACACTCCCACTGCGCATGCGCGTTCCACCTCTCTTCTTCTCTCCTACGCCCCCATCTCTTCTCTAGGCATCTCTGCCCGCAGCGTCCACTCCCACTGCGCATGCGCACCCCACCTCTCCTCTCCTACGCCCCCCTCTCTCGCCTCGCGACGCCGACACAGGCAGCGTCTGCTAGCGAGTTTCTGGTTGAAAAAACCGACTGCTCGCGCTGCACAACCGTTCACTGGCCACCCCGTATTATATGGTACGAATCTTGACCTCCAAGGTGGTGCCGTGGATTTCTCCTGTGCGTTGTTGAACACAAAAATTCGCAGCGTGCGCGTTAACTAAAAGCGGTCTGCGGCGGAGCTCGGCGGAGCTATATATGAAAAAATTACAAAAATAACAAAAGTTAAAAAAAACAAGAAAAAGCAAAAAAAAAGGCGCTGCGCCGTGCTCCCGACCGGGCTGCAGAAATTAGGCGCCTTTTTCCTTCTCTTCAAACCACAACCACCATATATAAATGGAGTGAAGCGCGCGCGAAATGCACTGCATTTCCTCACGATTCCCTTCGGGGGAGGTGGGGGCTTTTTTGTTCATGTGGACGTATTGTGCCTTGCTCGAAATGAAACCTAAAGGTTGACCCCTGTTTGAGACCAACTGAACTTTCCGGGGGTTGCTGGTGATGCCTGCATCCTGCATTCGTTGTAATACAGTGGTTAGGTGGATCAAGCGTTCATCACGGGTTTGCGAAAAGATTACCACGTCGTCCATGTAAGCCATTGCATAATTGAATTTGACATCTCGAAGCGCGATGTCCATGACACGCTGAAATGTGACCGGTGAATTGCACAATCCGAAAGGTAACATCGAAAATTCGAACAATCCTCTGTGACAAGTATATGCAGTTTTCTCAGCATCGCACTCTGCTAACGGAATTTGCAGAAAGCCTCTGCTACAGTCAAGGGTAGTGAATAATTTGGTGGCCCCAAGGGAGTACATAACAGAGTCGATTGATGGAAAGGTGTACGAGTCTCGAACCGTGGCGGCGTTTAACCGCCGGTAGTCAACGCACAACCGCGCAGAGCCGTCTTTCTTTGGAGATAAAACAACTGGAAACGCCCAGGGGCTGTTGGACGCTCTTACGGCAACGGTGGCGAGCATTTTGTCGTAGGCAGCGTCCAGAAGTGCCCACTTGTGGACGCTCAGGGGGACGCGGATTGAACTGGATAGGACGGACGCCGGCTGTGTCGATCCTGTGTTCCAATACATTAACCTTGCTAGGAGTCTCTGTGAACATTGCTGAAAGATGCTTTAGGGCTGTTTCAATTTTGGCTTTTATCCCTGGTGGCCCTCTGAAGGATTCGATAACAGTAAGAAAGTCCTCTCTGGTCTCAAAAAACGGATGGACATTTGTTGCAAGCAGATCAGACTGGGGTTGTGGCGAAGTAGTCACAAACGTGATTGGCTTTGCATTGATGCCATGGCTGTTGGTGCCCGTATGGAGATCGAGCATGATTCCCGACTTGGCTATAAAATTTCGGCCCAAAATCACTGGGCAGGAAAGTCCGGGTAGGTGTAAGAAACGTGGCCGAAGTTTGCGCCCATCGAGTGTAACCGCTAAACGAGCTGCAGACGTAGCAGACACAACATGAGCAGAGGCCACGTGCAGATTAGTGTTTACACTTCGCAAGGCTAAGCCTTTAATCTCGCTGGCGTTTTTGATGCGATCCCCCGAAAACAGAAACAGCTGAGCCAGTATCTTGAGCCGGGCCTTTACTCCTGCCATGTAAACCATCACCAGTGGTGCTTTATCAGTGTGGGCATCGAGGAGAGTGAATGTAGACGGAAGAGAGCTCATCGTATTGTCGAGTACACCCTGGCTGTTATCGGGTGGGGAGCACTTTGCAGGAGCGTTGGTTGCTTGTTTCTCTGGCAGTTGTCCGAGCGAGAAGGGATGCGGCTTTCTCCCTTTGGGCGTACGTTGCTTTGTCGAAGGTTTCCCGCGGCTTTGCTTCCTGGCGGCTGGATGATGAGAAGACCAAAACACCCGGCGTCGAGCCCTCTGCGGCGCGCCTGGCTGCTCTCGAAGACGAGCCATAGCCAACGGAGGAGCCGCAGCAGGTGTTCCGGTACCTGCGTATGGTGAGAGGACCCCGGGGCCCGGTAGAATGTTGGCCGGCGATTGGTATGCGCTCACCATCTCCTGCCCTGGTCGTTTTCCCGCGGCTCGATCGTTTCCCCGGCGGTCTGCTTGGGCACTGGCTCTTGTAGTGGCCCCGAGCTCCAGACTAGAAGCATAATGGAGGGTTCCTGCTTGTGGCTCCGGCACTAAAATCGGCGGCGGCCGCTACGGGTTGGCCGTGGGTCCAGGCGCCCGGTACGGGTGTCCCACGTTCCTGAGTCGTTGACGGTAAGGTGACCGGAGCAGGCAGATTGTGGTGGCTGAATGGTGTTGCTGATGATAGCGGACGGGCGGCAACATGGAGAATAGAAGAAAGAAGTGAGCACGAGCTGTAGAATAAAAGGATGGACGTCTTGGTCTAGGGCTCGGGTCTTTATTACGCGACATTCTTTCTGGTGCCGAAACCCCCCCGGTCATCGCCCTTCCAAGACTTCCAGCTTCCATGGCGTCGTTGGAGCGGCTTCTCAAGAACCGTGGCGTCGTCAGGGCCAGAGTCACACGAACCATTACGCTCCTGGCCGACGAACTTCAGGCCACGGCTCCCGATGCCGCTCAAGTTGATTCTCACGTTACATACCTGACTCAGAAGAACGTCGAGCTCGGCAACCTCAACAAGCAAATCCTCGACGCCACGGACGATGACGCTTATGACGAAGATCTCGAGGCCGCGGAAGAATACGACCAGAAGATGTCCTACGCCATGTCTCGAGCGCGCTTCTTCCTGCGCGAACACGCCAACACAGCGACGGCAACGAGGAAATCAAGGCCCGAGGCTACGTTACCGAACGCCGACGTCGCTGGGGCCGGCAGCTCAGCGCATAACGAGGTCATTGACGCTGCACCTCGTGTAACAGAGGGGACACCCGGTCCAGCAACCATGCCGCGTCATCGCACAGTGGTCCTGCCGAAACTTCAGATGCCTACATTTTCCGGCGCACTTCGCGACTGGCTGACCTTCTGGGACCACTTCAGTGCCACGATCCACCGTAATGAAGGCCTTCTGCCGATTGAGAAATTTAGGTACCTCCTCTCGTATTTGAGTGGCGCCGCGAAGAGAGCCATCGAAGGCATTAGACTCACGGAGGACAATTATGCGATAGCCATCAAGACCTTGACGGAGCGATTTGGTCGACGCGACTTGCTCATCAACGAGCACATCGACCACTTGCTCGCCCTACCACCAGTCAAGTCTTTGGCAGATGTCGACAAACTTCGCCTACTCTACGACAAGGTACAATTTCGCGTCTCGGCACTGACCGGTTTGGACGTCTCTCCTGACCAGTACAACGTGGTCCTCAACCGCGTCCTAATGAGGTGCCTGCCTGACGACCTCGCGATCCTCTACCGGCAGAAGTCCAAAGAAGCCGCGCAGGATACGTCCGGTATAGCGACCCCCGAAGAAAGAGCTCGTCAGGCTGCAGAAATGCTAAGCTTCCTGCGCATACAAATTGAGGTTCGAGAGGAAGGCAGGCCAGGGCGAACGCCGTCTGCTTTCTCGCGGTTACTGCCCGAAGAAGATGTCGAACCTCCGTCAGCACCGATGGGACATTTGCCTACAGCGTCCGCACTTGCTGTCGAATCTGTTGCAGTTACGGAAGAGGTGTTCCCCTTATGCAGCAGTTTTCAGCACACCATCGCGGACTGCAACGTTCAACTTTCGGCTGAGGGAAAACGGGCTCGGTTGCGCACTGCTCGTTGCTGCTACCGTTGCGGCTTGCAAAACCACATGGCGCGTTTTTGCCGACGTGCGCAGAGCGACGTCCGCAGAGCGATATGTGCGTCGCTTAGACTTCGCCTCGGACGACGAAGTCTTTGCCCCCACCGAGCCGGAGGTTGATGGGACCCCCCTTGGCCTCTTCATTGCCCTGGCTACTGCCAGAGATTGTGGAGGCCACTGGTGTGGGCTGGTTGAATGTGGGCAGGGCAGCGTTAGCTGCTCCTACCGTAGGGGCGAGTGGCGTTAGCCTCGGCACGCTGAGCGTGGTCCGGGCGAATGCCAGCGGCCTTTGTGGTGCCGCCCCTTATCGCACCACTTCGGCGAAAGGTGTTTTTAGTGTGAATGACGATGAGACCCGTTGTCTTGCTTCACGGAAGGTGATATTTTCCTTAACTTTTATAGTGAGGATTTCTTTTTCTCTCTTCCAGGCTGGGCAAGCTCTGGAGTATGCGGGGTGACTACCATCGCAGTTAGCACAAAGAACCTCATCATATGTGCAGTCGTCAGCACCGTGACCAGTTGTGCCGCATTTAGCGCAAGTGAGCTGCCCTCTACAGCTCTGGGATCCGTGTCCAAATCGTTGGCATTTGAAACAACGTCTCGGGTTTGGGATGTACGGTCGCACATGAAGTTTTACGTAACCAGTTTCAAAAGTCTCAGGTAATGTGGTTGAACTGAAGGTGAGTATTGAGTGCTTTGTTGCGATTTCGGTGTTGTAGCGTCTGATTGTGATGCGGTGGACATGTGTTACGCCCTCGTCCTTCCATCCCTCAAGAAGTTCGTCTTCATTCAACGTCATCAAATCTTCGTCTGAAACCACGCCCTTTACTGTATTCATCGTACGATGTGCGCTCACGGAGACGGGGATGTCATCAAACGCCACAAGATGTGAGAGTTTATTGTACTGTTCCTTGTCCTTAAGTTCCAGGAGTAAATCTCCGCTTGCCATCTTTGTGGCTTTATAACCGGTTCCGATGGTTTCTTTCAGGCACTTGGCCACAAGGAAAAGTGAGATTGCTCTGGCTTTCGTAGACGATTGTTCGCAGTGCAGGACATGGTATTTTGGGAATGTTTGTTTTGGGGCCAAAAGAGTGAAGTTACGTCGGTGCGTACCCTTTTCGGGGCACGATCGGTCAGAGAGGGGTTCAAAGGTCCCATGAAAAAAAGTGGCTTGTTCGGCAACGGCGCCTACCACCCACCACGGAGCCCAACAAGGGGACGTGGCAGAACATGTGAACAAGTCTGCGCAACGCCAGCAGTACGCCGCTACTATAACCAGACATGGTTTGCCCGAGGTAGGATAACCACACAAGGTTAACCCTTGCCGCCAGGAAACAGGGAAATAAATGGAAGTGAGAAGACGACAGGGAAGATAAAAAGATAAGAGAAAGACGAAGATGAGGGGAGAGAGAGAGACAGGAAAAGGCGACTGCCGATTTCCCCTGGGTGGGTCAGCCCAGGGGTGCCGTCTACGTGAAGCTGGGGCCAAAGGGGTGTGTTGCCTCTGCCGGGGGGCCTTAAAGGTCCAAACACCCGGCGTCAGCTCAACCCCCCAGGATCCCCTTTTCCCCGGACACGGCGAAGCCACGCACGGCTAAGCGTGGGAGGAGGTCGAAACACCCCCCCCCCCCCCCTCCCCCGTTAGCTCGGGTCCGTGGTGTCGCTACACACCAAACGCCTGCTTGCGCAGACGCCCCTGCGGGGAAACAGCACCAACTTACAGCGAAATCCAGAACGGGAACAATCGAAGTATAACAGTTGACAATTACACCATGAAAGCTTCCGATAATTCGGAATTTTTGGCGCTGCATATTAGACAAATTTAGGGCGCATTTGTCATATCTTACAGCTACAGCAAACCAAAAATTCGGCAGTTACCACGTACCATGGGAAACGATGTTATGAGAAGCATGCTGAGGAAAGGTGACTCTGGTGTAATTTTTTTATTAAGCGAAAGGATACGAAATGTTGTACATACAAGCATATGTTGAACAATCACATATGTTTTATATAACCAGTTGTTTACAGCTATGCAACGACGCCAACAGCAACATGGGTATTGCCCACAGCAGAAGCGGTAAGCTGATATGTAGAGCTTGTGCTTGCGAGGACGGTAGCACTAGATAGTGCTGCATAGACCAACTTCTGCGGATGGCGCTTAAGTGTACAAATTACGTCAACCCGACGCGACGCCTGCATCATAGGAGTGCATATGTAATTCTTGTAAAATTAGATAGCCAGCACTGCAACCACAATTGACGTTTCACCAACATTACGCCTACATAGGGTCTTTTTCCAAAGCACTTTCGAAACGCGGCGTGCTTCTGTGGTAGAAGAGTTGATTGCCACGTAGAGCACTTGGATTCTATTCCTGCTGGGATCACGATATCTATTCTTTGCATTCGGCGGGTCAATGCTGTCCATGTCAGTTTTAGATGCGAAGCGTCTTATGGCGGAGCTCAATCCGGTGTGCGTGCGGTGTCCCCGCCCTTACCGCGCATACGCCAGCTCTGCCCCTCTCGCGTGAGCGCGAGGAGGTGGGAGGACCCTCTCCTCGGTTGAGCCCCCGCGAGGAGGTGGGGTGGAGGGGGTGGCGTGAGCGCTGCCTCCGCTTCGTTTCCCCTCTTCCGTTTCTCTCTCTCCGGCGCAGCTGTGCGCTCGTATATACTGCGGCGTGCGCTCACTCCGTTGCACTCCCCCTTCGCAACGGCGCTATGGCGCCATTGCTGATGTCGTCGGGGAACGGGATTCTGCAGACGCGCTATGAACCAACGCGTTGTATCCTATTCAGAACGCGTTGGCGCACGCTAGCGCGTTCAGGCCGGTGTAAGGGGCTGGGAAAAATACTGTGGCCTCTCCCCCCTTAAACTCTCTCAGCAATCACGTGATGGCGTCGGTGAACGAGATTCTGCAGACGCGCGATGAACCCACGAGCTCCCGCGTGGCGTGCTCCAACGAGAGTTCGGGACGAGTAACAGCAACAGCAACAACAGTGAATTCATGGTGTGGTCCACTTGCAAGGACGCGTTAACATCGGGCAAGGTGCTCGTGATGAACGGAACTTTAAGTCGACCCGTGTGCTGCTTCGCATCGCCTCATCTTCCCCTTTAGCGGGAGATGGTGTAAATTTTTCTTAACGGTCTCGCATTTAAATTACCAATGTCCGTTCTCGTCGTTCCTGGGTTGATATAAACTTTTAATCACCTGTGGAACGCGGCTCGTGGTATACGGGTATGTGCCACACGTGTCTGGAGGACAGGGTTTGACGACGTACACGACGGGATTTTCACGCCATTAGTTTCACGACCAGCCAGACATGTTCAGCAAACCCTCTTACCCTCTCATACTAATTTTAGTCTTCCCCAAGTTAAGAAGGCGATCACGGGAGCACCCAGATCTAGATAGATAGATAGATAGATAGATAGATAGATAGATAGATAGATAGATAGATAGATAGATAGATAGATAGATAGATAGATAGATAGATAGATAGATAGATAGATAGATAGATAGATAGATAGATAGATAGATAGATAGAAAAGCTCGAGGTGCTTGCAGTTCGCTAAGAAATGCCTCGCATTTAAATAAAGCTGCATACGGTGCCTGGATAAACAGAAGAGCACGCCAGTGCTGCAGTCTAGAGGTCCTGTTTTTCTACTACAATGCGATCGTTGAGTCCCTTTACCGACTCCATTGTGTCATGGAGCACGACACATCCATCTTATCCTCTCTTTTTTTTTCAGTACGTTATACTCCATGCCACCTGCATCATTACCTTCTATCCATCCCGATGTAACGCATTGGCTTTTGTTTCTTTGTTTCTTTTTTTTTTTGCAAAAGTGTCGCACTGTCACACTTCGTAACGCATGTTAAACTAAATACGACACTGATTGTTTGAGCGCCAGCTTCGATACCGCTTTCCTGTGCAGTGCTTGTTAGCAGCGTTCTGATTTTGCTGCATTGCCGGAATAATGTTTACCAGGGAACAAATAGAACTCCATTTCCATTACCTAATATTTTTAATATATAAAATTAAATCTACTTGTGAAAACTTCACTTTGCAGACAGCGCTCGCCCCGAACAGCGTTCCAACTGACATACGGCTGTCGCCATGTTTAAACAGGTATAAAATGTGTTTTTCTTTTAGTGTTTGCTCTATGTTCAGCTTCTGAGAGGAAATTACAATGCTTTGCTGGTTGCGGCAAACGATTTACATGTCTCATGCGAACGTAACATTCAACGAAAAGCCAGCGTGTCGTTCGAAAAGTAACATCACCACGCGGGCACCTCGCGGCTCTAGGCGCGCGCTGCGCATCCACAGCGTCATTACAGCATGCGTGGGACAAAAAAAAATTAATAAATTGTCCATCGAGAACGCGCATGGCGGCGCCTCGCTCAAGTTCGCGCTAAGGTCCCTAGATAAAACAAGTTTCCAAGGTAGCGACACTCATTGTTCTCTGCGCCGTCCTCCTCACTCTCTCGCTTACTCCTCCTTTTCTCCGTCATCCGATTCTCTCAGTGGTGCATTCCTTGCACGTGATGTTGCAAATGGCTAGTGGCGATATTTATTACTATGTAAAAGGTTCAGAACGAGTACGCATGCGCATATGGTTCCGGTCGGATTCTTGCCGTGACGAAAGACGAAATCGTAGCCAAGACATCAGCTGTAGAGAAGGAGCATTCTAGTTGGCGCCAAGTCGGTCTAGATTGCTTTGCGGTGCATGTTTAGTGCAACATCCCAGTTTTTGAACAATACCGGGCTGCTGTGCCGTCTGCTTCAGTAAAATAACAGAAGACGGTTTCGCTCTTCAAAAATCTCGTGGTATCGGAAATGGTGTACGCCGTGAAGTGTGGGTACCGAAATTTCACCCGAAGGCTTTCTTGCAACGCCGTCGACTTGCGTCGACGCTGCTTCTCGATGCGAGTTCATTTGTAGGTTTTTGTTGAAACGCCAGGAGCGCGTCTAGTACGCGTCTAGTGCTTGCCCGTTGTTACAAATATTCGTGCGTAAGCAAGCACGATTGAATATAGCTGTTGTGTTTAATGAATCCACATTCACGAACAGTTCACACCAGACCAGTTCGAGCCACTTTTTCTAGAACGCGGCATAAAGAAGCTGAAACGCGATGCTTCGGGACATCTCACTGGTAGAACTTTCTTTTGGTGAAGTTGCGTGCACCCGCGTTGCAATGTCGCAGTCGGTTCCTTGGTGACCCAGACAATATGTCATGCACCACAATTACCTGGCATCACGACTGCGAAAATGGACGTATTTTTCCGGTAAACTGTCATCGCAGCGCTGCTAATCAAGCGTTCGTTCCAGCATGGCCGGGGCTTTCCCTCATATGCACGAGCAAAACAGTGCATTCGGAGAACTGGACGAACAGTACTACGTAGGATTCGAGGCGCCATGGCTAGCGGTGCGAAATATAAAACTTGCCCAACGTTGCCACTTGGTAAACTCACGTCATACTTCTTTTTATGCTGTACTTTTTTTCCTCAACTAAGTAACCGCTTATTCTACATCTCATTTCCTTGTATTAAACTATAATTGCTTCTATTTTCCGTAATAACTCAACAGAAACATTCTCTTTTTTATGCGCATTTTGAACCTTCTAGGGGGCGCTTCAGGCAAATAATCGAGGAGGAAAAGGGAGGGTGTCGCTACCTTGGAAACTTGTTTTATCTAGGGACCTTAGTTCGCGCAACAACTCGCCGTCAGGTCACAAACATCCGTAACGTGCCTAAAAAATGCTGAATCGGTAAAAGAAAAAGAATGACACTGTGTTCTATTGTAGAGTCAGAAACATAACCTGGAAAGTTTCAGGAAATTTTACTGATCCGCTGTGGCCAAAAGACGAAACAAGCAGAAGTAAAAATGCGGGACGTCAGACTGACATTCCTGTGCATGTTTCAGAACGAATTGTAAAATTATAGCAGTATCCCGTAGATTCGACTGGGGGGCGTGGCAAGCCAGGAAATTCAGCACTTCCTGCCAGTTTCTGCACCAGCGCGGCCTGAGCCACTTGCGATAAGCTACGCTGCTGCCGTGCGCAGTGACACTCCTGCCCCACGGCTGCGTCAGCACGCTGCATTCCGCGATTCCGTCGCCAGCCACCGCCGCCGCCGCCGACGACGCCAGCGCAAAGCCCGACAGAGACTGACATATAAGCTAATAATTAAGGCGGCGATGGGGGGCTACGTGAGACTACGTGGTTCCACCGTCAACGTATTCATGTTGGTGATGCGCTTGCGAAAAAAACGAGAAAAAGAAAACGAGGGACGACACAGGGTCTGTTCCTGTCTTTATCAATGATTCCCCGCCCCCTTTTCTTCGTGTTCCTTTTTTTTTTTTCGGGCTATACATGTTCGAAATAAAGCAGTTGTTAGTTTGGGCATCACCCTGTGCCGTCCCTCGTTTCGTTCTCTCGTTTTTTTCGCAAGCGCATCACAAGCATGAAAACTGACATATGCCCCCCACACACCCACCCCTATCACAGACCGCTATGATAACATTGCGACGAAGCCGACCATACCTACCGCCGCTACTAATACTGCGAGATGAGACTACGTGGTTTCGCCGTCAACGCACCTCGTTCACAAATCGGCGAATGGCCACGTCACATCTGGCCATGGAGTCAAGGTGATCACGGTGTCGGCTACGGTGGTCATAAAGCGGCGGCTTTGGGCCCTCAATAACCACGTCGAAGTTTCGTTCGTAGTCTTGTGTTACGATGTCGGAGCGTGGTATCACGGCTGCATTGGCTTGACCCTTTGCTGTTTTAAAGACGATAGTCTTTCTTGGGATACCTAAACGGAGAAATTTTGGTCTGTCTGTCTGTCTGTCTGTTTGTCGGCACGTCACACGATTGAGCTACTTGGCCAAACTTTAACCCCCTGCCTTACGACCTCCAATCATGACCAAGAAGCATGTGTTCATACGGGTGAGCGTGGGCAATTAAAAATCAAATATTACGCATACCTGAGGCACAACATCAATACCTTAGTACTATTCACAGTGTTCCTTTAAAACAAAATCTATAAATACGTAATTATAAAGATCCTAGTGTTTATTACGCGGCGCTGCTGTGTACAAAACAAGTCTCCGCCCAGTGATTTAACTTCGACGCTGTGGCTGGCTGTGGTGCTGCCACCTGGCAGCAGCATTGTTCAACACAAGCCGATGTTCCCCGGTAGCGCTGTAGATGGCGTCCTCTTCTGTTTTATCAATGCCAGCCAGATGCGGCTGATTCATCGTAGAAGAGCGCTGTCTCAGGCAAGGCAAAACATATATGGCCGCTTGATGAAATACGACCCACTCTACAAGACATGATCAGAGAACGCAGAGAAAAGACCGACGACCAAATTTCAGCGGAGAAACGCCGGCGTCCGCCTAAGCGCGCCCGGAAAACGTCCGAAAAACGAGCCCAGCGGCTAGCCCAGCTATTAAATTGTGGTACTCATGCCGCTCATGCAGTGCAGTCGGCACAAGACTATCGTCTTTCGACGACATTTGCAGCGAAGCACGCAGATACGCGGCCAATTTTTTACGTTGCGTGGCTGCTTCGTCGTTGTAACGCGTAGTCTACAATTGTGGTCTTCGCCTGGACGTCGGCCTTTATTACATCGTCGAGACAAATCTTGTAACGTCGTCCGTCCGTCCGTCATTCCATCTATCTATCCATCCATCCGTCCGTTCGTCCGTCCGTCCGTCCGTCCATCCAGCCAGCTAGCTGCCCACGTCTTGGCGCTCTCGCGGACGTATCCTTGGGATTGTGTACACCAAAATTGAAACAGCACGGCGCTAATGTATGACGAAAGCGATTCGCAAGTCAAGGTATCAATAACATGACTTGTCTATCGCGTACGCCATGGAATCGTTTCCACCAGTGACGTGCGGCACGTAAGCGCCCTACGCCGCCCGTGGGCCGCATGCGGCCTAGCTTCGTAAGGAATAGTTTTCCGACCTTGCTAAAAAATTGTACTCGCACGTATCCTCGCGTATTGCGATTAATAACGCTTCGTTAGGATAAGCTTCACGGGAGTATCTTGTCTGAAAAATACTTCGCGTGTGGCACCCGATGCCGTCACAATGTGCGGAAATATAACCGTCTAACAAAATCTCTAACTTTAAGAGTCGGCGTAAAGATTTCGGTAATTTTGGAGATTGGTATCGATTGCACATGTTTCTGGAATCATGACGCCAAATCTCCGTCATAATTACACATATTTCAGATATGGAATAGGCCTTCTTTCTAATGGCAACGTTAACGGTTAGCTAGCATGCTGTACAAACTAACCACCTCACCCTCCGCTCCACCTTCTTCACTGTCCCGGCATTTGCGGGACTAAATTTCGTGACTGCGGCCCCCCTGGCTGAAGTGAGGTAGAGTTGAGACCCCTGGTCTATATCAACCCAGACATGGGATATCCTAAACACAAGTGTGGAGAAGCCCGTGTCACCGAAAATGAGGTGCCGGCGACGGCGGGGTTTTCGATGAGTTAAATATCCCGATGTAAGCATAGAGTAAAATCCGCGGCTCATGCCGGAATCGAACCCGGGCATTATGCATGGCAGTCAAGTATTTCCGGGGCGTCAAGCTTTCTAGCAAAAAAAAATCTATGCATCTCCACGAAGTGAATCATGACGAGTGGGCGAAGCTAGGTCCTAAGGTCCATAATGTCTACGTTGAAGTCGCCGACTGGTATAAAGGGTTTGTGCTTGTACGTGTTTTATATTTCTGTGTCACAATTATGATTGATATTAGTGTATTGTTAAACCGTTGTATGTGTCTCACGTATGTTACCCGAGCGTTGCCCCATATAATGTAAATAGAGTGACATAAAGTGACATGAAGAGTGGACAACAAAGCTAGGTCCTAAGGTCCATAATGTCTACGTTGAAGTTCCCGACTAGTATAATGGGTTTGTGCTTCTAAGTGATTTATGTTGTTCTCTCACAATCATGATTTATATTAGTGTATTGTTAAACTTTTTTGTGTCTCACATATCGTACGTTACACGAGCGTTCCCGAGCGTTGCCCCATATAAGGTAGCCGTGACTACGGACACCGGTCAAGCCTCTCCCCTAAAAGACCCTATACAAGCGTCATGTCATGACAACGCGAAATGGTGTGGCAGCATCGGCTATCCATTTTTATATGAATGTAACAAACAATACGTATCTATAACTCCTCAGGCTACAGTCAAGGCTAGCGGGAATACACGTACAACCGCTGCCTATGATATGCAAGTCGTCGCACCGTAGTGTACACTTCGTAGCAGTGAAGCAGACGTCTGTACACTTTTAAAGCAAGTGCCGACGTTGAATCGGAGCATGAGCTGCCCTTTAACACGCCACTGTAGTTGACGTGCCTGGCAAACGCACGATATGCGCGCAAGTACTTAATTTATACGAAGAGTTCAATTTAAACAAAGTGCACTTCGTATCAGTTGTCTCATATCGAAAGATCCGGTATAGGCTGCTTCTAGATGAGTGCTTCGCGTGAAATTGATTCCCAGAATGCGTGGGATCTGCCGGATGTTTATCTCTACAGTTAGGATAAACTGTTGAAGTTCAGCGCCCGACCTTCCGCTGGCTATGCCTCCTTTCACGCGTCTGCAGTCTGTGCTTTTTTTTACCACTGCGCACGAACAGACATTTCTTAAAAGTCATCCCACTCGCCAAGCAACAAATCATACTGAAGGAGCATCGCCTTTACTGATAACCTCCTTCTCCGCTTACCGCGCGCTTGCCCTCGAGTGCCTCCCTCGTCCGATACAGCGCACAAATTTTTAACGAACACCCTCCCGTTACCCTGCGCATGCTTCTCATCTCTCCTGCACTATGACGCCCTGACCACGATCTGCTCCTCTCATTTATGAATGAGCGAAGACAACGCGCGCCGCGACAGAACCGTATCGTACATAATTATAATGATAATAATATCTGGGGTTTTCCGTCCCAGAACCAAGATATGATTATGAGGGACGCCGTAGTGGAGGGCTCCGGAAATATTGACCAGAGGTGATCGTTAACTTGCGCTGACATCTCACAGTACACGGCAATCTAGCGTTTCGCCTCCATCGAAATGCAACAGGCACGGCCGGTATCGAACCCGCGACCTCTATATTTACTGTAATGTAGTGGTATAGTTTAGTCAAGTTATAAGTAAGTCCAATAAGAATAAAGAAAAATTTTGAAGGGCTCGCTTTTCTTTGCTAAAACAGCATTAACTAGAACTAACAAACAGAACAGCCAAGGAAAGTATAGGGGATGCTAGTTTGCAGTAATTATGGTGTAAATGTGAACAAACTAAAGTGGACGAAAAGATAGCTTGCCGCTGGCAGGGACCGAACCTGCGCCCTTCGAAATACACCATCTCCCACTAAAGGGAACCATGTGTAGATGTGAAGCAGCGGGCGCTAACGCTTACACTGGCGGGGCGTTGACGCTGGTGCTCATCGCAGCGTTGCGCAGGACAGAAAACTGGGGAGGCGCCAAGCACGCAGTGATGGAGCGGTGTTTCCTACAGGAACATGTCAATCGCTGCTAATGGGCAATGAGAGACAGATGACTCCGACTGGACACAGAGACCCGCAGTCCGCTTTTAGTTAACGCGCACGCTGTGAATTTTTATTGTTCAGCAACGCACATGAGAAATCTCCCACCGGCACCACATTGTAGGTTGAAATCCATTGCCATATATACGGAGTGGCCAGTGAACGGTTGTGCAGCGCGAGCAGTCGGCTTTTTCAACCAAGAAACTCGCTAGCAGACGCTGCCTGCGTCGGCGTCGCGAGGCGAGAGAGGGGGGAGCGTAGGAGAGGAGAGAGAGGAGGGGACGCGCATGCGCAGTGGGAGTGTGGACGCCGCGGGCAGGGATGCCTAGAGGAGAGAGGGGAGAGCGTAGGAGGGGAGAGAGGAGGGGACGCGCATGCGCAGTGAGGGTGTGGTTGCCGCGGGGAGGGATGCCTAGAGGAGCGAGAGGGGGGAAAGGAGGTTTTTTAAAGACGATAGTCTTTCTTGGGATACCTAAACGGAGAAATTTTGGTCTGTCTGTCTGTCTGTCCGTCTGTTTGTCGGCACGTCACACGATTGAGCTAGTTGCCCAAACTTTAACCCCCTGCCTTATGACCTCCAATCATGACCAAGAAGCATGTGTTCATACGCGTGAGCGTGGGCAATTAAAAATCAAATATTACGCATACCTGAGGCACAACATCAATACCTTAGTACTATTCACAGTGTTCCTTTAAAACAAAATCTATAGATACGTAATTATAAAGATCCTAGTGTTTATTACGCGGCGCTGCTGTGTACAAAACAAGTCTCCGCCCAGTGATTTAACTTCGACGCTGTGGCTGGCTGTGGTGCTGCCACCTGGCAGCAGCATTGTTCAACACAAGCCGATGTTCCCCGGTAGCGCTGTAGATGGCGTCCTCTTCTGTTTTATCAATGCCAGCCAGATGGGGCTGATTCATCGTAGAAGAGCGCTGTCTCAGGCAAGGCAAAACATATATGGCCGCTTGATGAAATACGACCCACTCTACAAGACGTGATCAGAGAACGCAGAGAAAAGACCGACGACCAAATTTCAGCGGAGAAACGCCGGCGTCCGTCTAAGCGCGCCCGGAAAACGTCCGAAAAACGAGCCCAGCGGCTAGCCCGGCTATTAAATTGTGGTACTCATGCCGCTCATGCAGTGCAGTCGGCACAAGACTATCGTCTTTCGACGACATTTGCAGCGAAGCACGCAGATACGCGGCCAATTTTTTATTTATTTTTTTTATAGGGTTTGCGCATGCGCAGTAGGGGATGTCACGCCGCACACCGGATTAAGCTCCGCCATAAGATGCTTCACATCTAAAAATCACGCCATATCCACGAAGTCAATGATGATGAGTGGGCGAAGCTCGATCGTTTTCCTCCATGGCAGAAAGAGAATGTGTGGTCTGGAACGCGCTTATACTTCATGGTCATCATCGTCATCGTTATCACGTGTAGTGGGTACATTCCACTAAACTGGGACGCGCTTATACTTCCTCCTTATCACGTGTAGTGGGTACATTCCACTATACTGCGTCATCGTCTTCTTTATCACGTGGAGTGGGTACATTCCACTATACGTGGCTATCTGCCTACCTACCTACTACTACTACAACTACAGAGGAGGGACAGACCCACACCCTTAGGAGCTTCGCCCCTAAAACGCGTTCCACGCTCTACCAACTGAGATACAGCGGCGGTCATCCCTCGTCCACTTTATGGGCTATATATGTGCATTGAAACTTCGGAGTGTTAGTCAGCGCCGCCATTAGCCATGACTGCGAGTGTCGAAGGCTCTTTTTCTGCCTGCTGGCGTCACGAGGTATGACCGCCGCTGTAGCTCAGCTAGTAGAGCATCGGACGCGTTATTCGAAGGTCGCAGGTTCGGTCCCCGCCAGCGGCAAGTTACGCTTTCGTCCACTTTACTTTCTTGACATTTGCACCATAATTAACACAAAATAGCATCCCCTATACTTTCCTTGGATTTCGTGTCTGTTAGTTCTAATCCAATAAGAAGTGCTATATTCGATATTATTAGATGACTTTTGCAGATTTACACAAAATATGTGGCTCTAAAGAACATCTTTGGTATAGAGTTTTCGAAATCTCTCATTTCATATAGAAACCACTATTTTATATATTTGGCAGGTACAGTTCTGCAGTGTTAGAGGCTGAAATGGGCTATATCTTTAAAGTTTTTGTAATTTAGATTTTTTTTTCCTCTGGGTAAAGGCGCCAGTCAAGCTGTGAAATGCAGCTTTTATCCCTTTACACCAAACCACGCATACAGTGTATTTTCGTGTACTTGTCACGTGGTTGAATAAACTCAAACTCAAACTCAAATGGAATCTACATTGTTCCAATGATTACGTTTCACGTGCCTGAAAGCTTTACAAACCCGTCAGGCACCCGCAGTTGTTTACTACGGGCTTAACCAAAGAAGCAATTCTTTAATTTTTTGCGGTGACCGTATGTTTTCCGATTGGTTAGCAAAAGTTCAAACGTTGAAGCTTGGCCTCGCAGTCATCCATCCGTAAAAATTACTTTTTTCACTTCAACAAAGTAGCTCCTCCCTTTTTAAACTTGGCGCAAATCGTACCTTTCTGCAACGGAAGCTTGTCGACATAGCCGACGGACAGAGCCGCATCGCTTTCTAATTTTACGCGAGCACATACGAGTATGCTGTTAGGCATGATGACGCCTTCGTGGCATCGCATATGCATAAACACCTTACACATAGACATCTGCTCTTTCTACATATGTATTGCCCCGCGCGTATATTAAATGCGAAGCATTTCTTAGCGAACTTCGGCGACTTTGAGCGTATCTATCTAGCTATCTGGCTATCTATCTATCTAGCCGCCTACGACTTTGTGATCTCCCGGCCGTATCGTTACTGGGATTTATACCAAATTTTGTATGGCATAACATGACTCTATGACGAACGTAAATGGCTGGTCATATCATAAAAATCATGACTGACTTGTCATGAAAAGCGTGATTTACATGCCATGCTCGTGGTGCGCTCGCGGCCATTTCGTTAGCTTGATATACACCAAATTTGGGATTGAGTGACGTGACTGTATGACCAACATAAATGACAGGTGGCAATATGCAAATAATGACTTGTCATGTGCGACATGACTTGCATGCCACGCTCATGGCGCGCTCGCGGCCGTTTCGTTAGCTTGATATACACCAAATTTGGGATTGAGTGACGTGACTGTATGACGAACATAAATGACAAGTGGTAATATGAAAATCATGACTTATCATGTGCGACATGACTTGCATGCCACGCTCATGGCGTGCTCGCGGCCGTGCATGCCACGCTCATGGCGTGCTCGCGGCCGTTTCGTTAGCTTGAGATACAACAAATTTGGTATTGAGTGACATGACTGTATGACGAACATAAATGACAAGTTGTAATATGGAAATCATGATATGTCATGAGCGACATCACTTGCATTCCACGCTCATGGCGCGCTCGCGGCCGTTTCGTTAGCTTGATATACACCAAATTTGGTATTGAGTGACATGACTGTATGACGAACATAAATGACAAGTGGTAATATCGAAATCATGACATGTCATGAGCGACATGACTTGCATTCCACGCTCACGGCGCGCTCGCGGCCGTTTCGTTAGCTTGATATACACCAAATTTGGTACTCAGTGACATGACTGTATAACGAACATAAGTGACAGGTGGTAACATGAAAATCTTGGCATGCGTGTCATCTACTACCCCATTTACATGTCACGCTCATGGTGCGCTTGCGTCCAGTTCGCTAGCTTGATATACACCAAAATTGGTATTGCGCGACGTGACTGTATGAGGAACATAAATGACAGGTCCTAACATGTCAAACATGACATGCAAATTTTGTAAAGCAGGATTTGCTCCTTCCTGGCTGCTTCGCATTACATCGATTCCCACAGTGCGTGGGATCTGCCGGCTTTTTTCTTTTTTATTTTATTGTGATCGGGCTTCTCCCACAAAAATCTGTTACCACCGCTCGTCGGAGCCATGCTGCAATTTTTGGAAACATCGTGATTGTTTGACTGTTATGTTGAGACTACACACAGGACACAAGTTACCAAATTTATGCTAGAGCTAGCGCGAGCTTCAGCGATAATGCTGGAAGCTTCGATAGGACGTGTTGAAGGCAGGGCATTTCAGAGACGAGAATATTATCCACGAACGACGTCCGTCCTCGCCTTTATAATTGTAAAGGGAGCGTTTTGTTTTTACTTTGAGTATTCTCTTCCTGGGCACATGTTAGCGCCATAAAAATTTTCATCTTTACCGGCTTGAATCTGACGGAATACGTTTTTATACAAGATATGTGAACGAGCGAATGTAAAGGGCAATGAGAAATAAATCACAAAACTAGAGGATTCTCGCTTTGAACCTTCGGTCCACGCTAAGAAAACAGGTTTGAATGACGTCATTGCTTGACGCTACACAGCACGCTACACAGCAGCTAAGCGAAATACGGTCCAAGTACTGTTGTTTATTTTTTGCAATCACGCGATCAACGCGGGACATTTGTTGGCTTTCATGAAAGGCCACACTTCTTGAGCCAAGTAGTTCGATTCAGAGGTGGAAAACTTACACAAGTGCTTCCATGAAAGGAGCTGCTCTGAGTTTATGGCTCGTTTACTGCGTAGCAGGCGTCAAAGGTGGGTGAATGTATTTCATTATTGAGACGCGTTATGAATGGTAACTAGTTTGAAGTAATTCTTATTTAAGACACGGGTACGTTGGTCTATCGTGTGCTGAAAAAAAATTGGAGCATTTCTGATGTCGTTCAAAGGGTAGTGAACAAATGTGTTAAATAAATATGAGAACAAGGTTCCAATTGAGGCGAGGCATGCGCACTGCGGATTGTAAAAACGGCTTTTCTGATGGGTGGCAAGTGCTTAGAAAACTTTTCTATATGTCGAACGAATGCATACCTAACTAAAGCTCATGCGGTCAACTTTCCGCCATGCAACGGGAGTGAAATGGAACGATGAAGATGTTGTATGATTTTGAGACTTCGGAAATGTCACCTCCGTTATTATTCAACGATGCGCTCAATTTTCAGTACGTGAAGCTACACAGGCGCTGAAGAATACACATTTTTTCTGTGTTCGCATTCAATTTGAAAAATGTAATCGAGGCGGTCACACATGCGATCATTTCAAGGCGGTCGCACACGTGATTCATTTCAAATCGACGCCAATTGTCCCAGTCGTGGCACCCGATAAAAATCAATATCTCACAAAAAATCTGAGAAAATTATACATATAGGCATTATATCTACAGCATTCTGCCAAAATATTTTGATCGTGAAAAATTGTTTAGACACGTGAGCGCCATTTAAATTTTACGAAACGGTGCGAAACCAGGTACTGAATAGAATTCGCGATAAATCGACCGTTTCACGCATTCTTCCAACACAAGCTTTCTCGCGTTTTTCGGGTATTGTGCTTTTATTAACGGACAGTTCCTTATTGTAGCTTTACATTTTTCACTCCTTAGCGCCTAGCTAAAGTTAAGTAAAGTATAGCGTTTCGAGAATCTGTTTACAAAAGACGATTACAGATGCCATGCGTAAATTATTTTTATAGAACTCTCCATAAAACGTACTATCTCGCGAATTTTCTTTTTTTTTCTTTGCCTGTGTGCCGCGCATAGGCTCTAAAATAAACTCCTCAACTTGGCAAAAAGTGTGGCCTATGTTGAGACATCTGTAGCATCCTAAGGTGGTCCAAGAAAAAGAGAGAAGAAAAGAGCATACGATTCAGAACAATAAAAGCTTTGTCCACGAAATGTCTAATCGAAATAATTTTTGTTTTAGTCAAGCAGCTTTTGAAGTTTAGTGCCACTGCATTACTTTGCTATGGGGAAAATTGAAACCAACTGAATTTTTTATGCAACAAGAAAAAAGAGGTAGAGTATTCGTAGCATATGGTTTTCAATTCCTTTTATTAATACTTTGTTTCGTATATAACATATCAAGGTGATAATAAACAGAGGTAAGAAGATGACAACGACATTTGTTGAGATGCCACAATTACCCCAATAGTGGATCGCGCTTCTCATTGCAGGCGGTTCCGAGAACAAATTGGCGTCAAAGTAAGTTAAGTCTCAACGCACATGTAAACCGTAGAAAGGAGGCTTGGGCTTGAACATTTATAGCGGATCCAAGCGAAGTTCATCTGCGTATTCCCCAGCGAATGGCGTATGATGTAAGGACGTGCCGCGTGTTCACGCCTTCCGTATTTCATCCGCGACCCTACGGACAGAATATGCCGAGCAATTTTTCACATCCTAGTTTGGGTAGTTGCTGTCAGCAGACTGTGGTTAAAGTAAGGATTTGTCAGTCTGGTAACATGCACTGTATTAGAGTGGTAATGAGATGACAACGACAGCCAATTTTCCTGGCGTACTTGCACGCCGCCGCCGCCCCCTCCGGTGTGCGTGAGCAATGCATTACGTAGCGCGATCCATTTTGGTTGGAATTCTGGCATCTTAGCCAATGCCAGTGTTACATTTTATTGCGATAGCAATTATATGGACACTCTCGGCTGATTTTCGCCGTCGCCGTCTGTCGACGCCGTCATGTCCCGGATATGTATATGTATGTGTATATATAAAAAAGGCATAAAGAAAAATAAATCAGTAGAAAAAAATTCCTCACTACCCGTCCGGGTACTCGAACCAGCGACCCCTTGCTCCGCAGCCTGCTGCGCAAGCCAACACAGCCACTCCCCATGCTCGTGCCAGCTATATAACGGCGAGCAATTCATATGCACGATTTGCCGCTCGCGGTGGTGGTGAAAAACTTTATTCGTGTGAAGGCCAAAATGTAAAATAATATTTTTAAAATTAAAAAGCAGCGTTGTGGGCGGCCTTCAGGCTGCCGGTTGTGGCGTCCAGGCAGTGCCTAGCCGCGACGTCCTCCACCCAAGTCACCAGCCGAAGTTGGAGGTCCGGCCTGGTGCTGGACAAAGCAGCCTCCCACTGCTGCGGACTTCTGAGGTGCCAAGAGGCAGGGGGGCAAGTGTGCCGGACAGGAGTAAAATATGTGTTGATAGTTGGCGATGGAGCTGCCACATAAGCGGCAGGCCGGCGAGTACGTTCCGGTACGCAGATCTCGGAACAGCTTGAGCGTGTTTTCTATCACGCAACGCTTTTACAGTTTCTTTCAAATTGAAAACTGCCCTTGAGATGCGCACGAAAACGTGGCTCTCTTCTGTACCACTCATGATGCAGAAGGGAAAAAAAAAGAACACCAGGCACACTTGGCGTCAGACGCCACCGCGTGGCCGGAGACGCAGAGGGGTAATTCCTCGTGCCGCAGTTTAAAAGAAAAAGTATCAAACAGCGTCGAAAAGTCATATAATCATATAATGATCATCATCATCATCATCATCATCATCAGCCTGTCTACCCCACTGCAGGGCAAAGGCCTCTCCCATGTTTCGCCAATCAACCCGGTCCTGTGCTTTCTGCTGCCACGTTATACCTGCAAACTTCTTAATCTCATCTACCCACCTAACTTTCTGTCTCCCCCCTCACGCGTTTGCCGTCTCTTGGAATCCAGTCAGTTACCCTTAATGACTAGCGGTTATCCTGCCGACGTGCTACGTGCCCGGCCCATATCCATTTCTTCTTCTTCATTTCAACTATGATATCCTCAACCCCCATTTGTTCCCTGACCCACTCTGCTCTCTTCCTGTCTCTTAAGGTTACACCTATCATTTTCCTTTCCATCGCTTGCTGCGTCGTCCTCAGTTTAAGTTGAACCCGCTTTCTAAGCCTCCAGGTTTCTGCTCCGTAGGTAAGTACCGGTAAGATGCAGCTGTTATATACCTTCCTCTTGGGGGATAGTGGTAGACTACCATTCATGATTTGATAATGCTTGCCGAATGAGCCCCATCCCATCCTTATTCTTCTAGTTATTTCACTCTCATGGTTCGGCTCCGCGGTTACTGCCTGTCCTAAGTAGACGTACTCCTTTACAACTTCCAGTGTCTCGCCACCTATCGAAAAACGCTGTTCTCTGCCAAGATTGTTCCACATTACTTTAGTTTTATGCATATTAATTTTCAGACCTACTCTTCTACTTTCCGTATCCAGTTCAGTAACCATAAGCTGTAATTCGTCTCCCACGTTACCCATCAATGCAATGTCATCAGCGAATCGAAGGTACTGACATACTCTCCATTAACTCTTATCCCTAATTCTTCCCAATCTAGGGCCCTGAAAACCTCCTGTAAACACGCGGTGAATAGCATTGGAGAGATCGTGTCTCCCTGCCGTACGCCCTTCTTTATTGAGATTCTGTCGCTTTCTTTATGGAGTACTATAGTTGCTGTGGATCCGCTGTAGATTTCTTCCATTATGTTTATATAGGCTTCGTCGATGCCCTGATTCCGCAGTGCCTGCATCAGTGGCGTAGCCAGGGGATGGCACACCGGGCACGTGCCCCCCCCCCCCCCCCCCGAAATTTTTTTTCGCCATGGCATACATAGCGAAAAATGACCATTTCAAGGAGGTGCCACCCCCGAAATCAAGGCGGTGCCCCCCCTCGAAAAAAATTTCTGGCTACGCCCGTGGCCTGCATAACTGCTGATGTCTCCACCGAATCAAATGCCTTCTCGTAATCTGTGAAGGCTATGTATAGGGATTGGTTGTATTCCGCGCATTTCTCTATCACCTGATTGATAGTATGAATATGGTCTGTTGTTGAGAAGCCTGTACGAAATCCTGCCTGGTCCTTTGGTTGATTGAACTCTAATGTCGCATTAATTCTGTTAGCAATGACTTTTGTAAATAGCTTGTAGACAACGGACAGTAAGCTGATGGGCCTGTAATTTTTCAGGTCCTTGACATCCCCTTTCTTATAGATCAAGATGATGTTGGCATTCTTCCAAGAATCTGGTATCCTCCCTGGCGAGGGACACTTCGTATACAGGGTGGCCAGTTTTTCTAACATAATCTCTCCACCGTCTTTCAACAGGTCTGATGTTACCTTATCCTCACCCGCGGCTTTGCCGCTTTGCATTCCCTTTAGGGCTTTCTTTACTTCTCCTGTCAATACTGGTGGGATGTCAAATTCCTCTGGGCTATTATTGCTTCTTACGTTATCATCCTGACTGTCTCGGCTGCTGTACAGATCTCTGTAGAACTCTTCCGCTACCTCAACTATTCTATCCATATTGGTTGTGACCTTACCTTCCTTCTCCCTTAATGCATATATCTGATTTTTGCCTATGCACAGTTTTGTCTTCATAGCTTTGAGGCTTCTTCCGTTCTTTAGAGCATGCTCAATTCTCTCCATATTATACTTTTTTATGTCGGCTACTTTACGCCTATTGATTAACTTGGAAAGCCTATTGATCAACATATAATCAAGCCCTGGCCAATCCCCCCTGAGTGGGTATGAGCCATGTCAGAGGCAAGAACAACAACAGCGTCGGCTTCTGCATTGTGGACACTCGCAGCGCGTTGCTCAAATACAAACATGTAACAAATGCGACAGTTGTCAGTTCACGATTTTCCTGTGAACACCTATGCGTCCTTTTCGAGCGTCCTTCTTTGTGCTGCGGCGGCGCGTTGCAAGTAACGAGCTGCTTGTCGTTCTTCATGTGACAAACTAATGTCTTGCTATCGCACTCATTGCTTCGCCCTGGCGAAACTGTGACTTTTTACCTTTGTTTATTTCGATGTTATTTTAATGTTGTTTTCATTTTGCGAAGTCACATATATTTCCTTTCTTACCGGAACAAAGCTCAGGTGTTTTTTGTTTTGCGTTTTTTTTTTCGGAATGCCAAGCTCTACGTCACCTCTGAACTTGTCCGTTCACATCTAAATGACGCATGGTGTCACGTCAACAGCTGCATTTTTCGAAAAAAAAAGTTTCGAAATACTAAAACTGCCAATCACACAGCGTCGACGGGCAGCGAAATACAGTACATGGAACATTCGACGTATAAATATCGGTAATCACCCTGTCGAGGTTCTTGTTGTCGCTGATCTTGGGTCATTGCTCTTTATTCAACTACGCAGTACTTTTCCGAAGCCGCATATTCAAAACGAAAAACGGCGTACCGGATCTTCACAACTCTTTGAACATCTGCGTACTTCAGTATGAAAGCCATGCTTTCTCTCTGTGATGCGTTCATTCATTCACTTCGCCTACTGTATTGCGTCATGGGGCAACGAATACCCGTGTAATGCTTCTCCTTTAACCCTTTCAGACGCCACCTATGAAGAACTGTCTGTAAATGGGTCAAAACATTACAACGTTACTTCAAGGCACTCAGTATACTATTGCAACAAAAATAATGTCATAATACGTTCATTTATGTGTGTTATAGTAACTTATTCTAGTTAAGTTGTAATCAAATACCTGCTCATACTGAAGTCATCCATGCTCTATTTTAGCATATATAGAATGAAATCTCGGGCTAGAAATATAGTACAAATTCATTTTTCTTGATGTCCATTTAGAGCAAAGAAAAAAGTATAATTTTAACATGGCTCGCAGGACGCGGCTCATCGAACGACTCGTCGAACGGGGTAGTGCCTTCAGCAATGTGATCATACGCAACAGTACGCTGCGAAATGAAGTTAAATTAAGAAAAATTTTTATGCAGCAGGTTCAATCTATCGGAAGCTCAATGTATCTCGCTCTCTCTTAGCCCCTAGTTGATACAAGGAGCAAAAACAAATCATGTACACAGTTGTGTGCATAGCGTCTCAAAGGGTTAAAGGGGCCCTGCAAAACTTTTTGAGCATGGTCAGAAAACGCTGCCGATCGGTAGTCGAGGCTCCCGAGAACACGCGAGCCAAATATTATAGCGCAGCGCGCGGCCTGGAATTCACAATAAATTCTCAAAGTCAGCTAAAAATTGCTTTTTCTTCTCTCGACAAATGACGTTGCAAGCTCCAAAATCACTCGTCACTGCCATTGTATCCGCCATTGAGCACAGCGCGCTCGGTCGTTACTAAAGCCGCCGCGGGAGGCCGCGACTTGTCCACGCGTGCGCGCGCGATCGCACTGCAAAGCGGCATATTCGAAGAAAAAAAAAGAGAAAAAGTGCTCGAGGTCCCGAGGCGCGCGTGACGTTTTTCTTCCCCCTTGTCATCCCTGCCTGCTTAGCTTCCAGCGCATTCGTCGGGATGAGAGAAGACAAATCTTTGTAACTCCGCTCGTACTGGACGGATTCTAAAAATTTTTGCGGTATTTTTGCGGTAGTGAATTCGTGAGGCAATAAGCTCCTTTAGTGAATCCATTCCATGGCTACTTCGAAAAGTGTTGCGGGGCCCCTTTAAAGTATGCTCAACGCCTGGCCGTGTGCACTATTACTTTCCAGTCACGCCTGTTGGGCTCGTCTGTACTTAAGTAGGACCATTACGATCTACCAAATCATACACCATTTAAACTAACTACGGCAATTTTCATTTACACTTCCTTTCACTCAAACATTTCGTCAATAATCTTTCACATGTGCGTATTTTCTAATCACAAGAAAACTCGATTAGCGCCACTCAATAAGCAGTTATTGCCCGAAATCAGAAATAACACTGAAAAATTGACTTTGCTCACAGCGCTCTCCGTGTAGCCTGCGATGACGTTCACTAATGCTTGTCTGGTTTGTCTATGTGTCACCTATTGTTTCTGTTTTACGTTATGACATGTTTCAGTCTGCTTGTTGCAGCAACGTGATACGGCGTTGCTGCAACAATGGTTCGGTGGTCGCGGGATGCACGCGCCTTCGGGTCGTTGTAGACGCTATGAAGCGAAGGCTACAGTGCCAGATCACGCGTATCCTACCGCCAATTAATGTAGTTTATTCTCGGGAGATATAAAAACTGCTGCTTTATTTTCTACACTCTTAGACAGGACGCAGAACACACCAGTGAGATATTTCTATTGAATTCACTCTATACGTTGTCACTTTCCGTTTTTGCACGCGTAACAACTTCCCCGCTTTTACATGTACATCAAACGCTAAGCAACGGCTGTGTCGGTATGCAGCGCCGATTGGGCGCAGCCATCACCGCCCACAGTGCTACGAGACGCGCGCCAAGCCGGACTACTTCGCGTATAGCAGTGCGCCTGAATATACACAGCCCCCGTACCTGCCACGGTAGTCTAGTGATCATCCTGCTCGACTGCTGAACCGCAGGTCGCGGGATCGAGTCCCGGCCGCGGCGGCTGCAGCTTCGATGGGGCGAAAATGCTTGAGGCCCATGTACTTAGATGTAGGTGCAGGTTAAAGAATCCCAGGTGGTCCAAATTTTCGGAGTGCTCCCCTACGGCGTCTCTCATAATCATATAATGGTTTTGGGATGTTAAACCTCGACAATTACTATTGCTCTACCCCCCGTAGCTTTCCCTTCATTGCCAAGAAAACTTGACCACGAGTATAGCAGAAAATGAAACACGTCATGCCGATGTGAGTTTCCCGTTGACTCAGCACAGAAATGCTTACACATTTAAAATGACGAAGATAAGAAAGTGGCACAACTCTTAAGTATACTGATGCAACTTCAGAGAAGTTTCTGCATACTTTCTTCGGTTAACGTTGGAGGTCCCTTAAGGGCTTTAGGTTTTTAACTTCCTTCTGTGTAGTTTTGTTGCTCTGAAATTTTCATGAGTGAATGTACAAGGCTTTCCTTCTTCAATAATAATAATAATAATAATAATAATAATAATAATAATAATAATAATAATAATGATAATCTACCCGTAAAGAGACTTTTGCAGGTGTTACAACACTCATTAAGCTCTAAATTATTGATGTCACTGCTTAATGGGACCGAAAACTGCCCAGAACATGAAATGAGATGACTCCACTGATTGAAAGATTATCCGCTGCCTTGACTCAAACCAACCCTGTTTTTTTCGCGAGAGGTAGATTTATATTTTTATTTCTTCATTGAAAGTCGTGAAAAATGACCTTTGGCGCCTCTGGCGGCAAAAGCATAAACGATCCTATGTACCTGGCCACTTGACCGTTGATTGCTGTACGCGGTCGACGATATTTTTGTTAGTATTGAAGTATTGTTCGTTTCTTTATATTAGAAGATATTACCCCATGAAAATGTACATTTAGGTCTGCGTTAGTAGTATGTATTAAAGTGGCGCTGCTTTCGCGTGAAGTAATGATCCCATGCTCGTCAGCACGTTTTGAGCAACTTTTCAGCGTGCTCATGCAACCGTGCACGCAGTTTCCAGGTCGCTAAGATTTTGGAGCGACATAGTTTTTCTACCTTCATTTCGTCTCAGAAATGACGCGCACTGCTACTCGCCGCGGCCGTGCATATGCGTAGTGACGTTTTTCGATTACTCGGCTTGGCTCGTGTATCGAGAGTAACGACGCCGGTACAAGCCACCCAGAACGCAGGCGCCGGCAACCTCGGGCGTAGGCACACACAACGCGCTACAAACACAGGGAAGGTGTATAATCACATCATGTCATTGTAACAGCTTGTTATTTTCGAAAATAGTTTAAAAGCTCAAAATAAAGGTGGTTAAGCATAGTTACAGGAACTCCAGCAAAAGAAGAACGATGACAGTAGGATGGAAAACTGGGCGAGTTGGTGTAGATTCATTGCGGCTAACAGTGCGAAACACGTAGACGAGGAAGAAGAAGTGGACACGGAACAACAGCGCTGTGCCGTGTCCACTTCTTGCTTCCTCGTCTACGTGTTTCGAGCTGTTAGCCGCAACGACGACAGCTTTAACAAATCGCAAGCAGGGCTTATGGCATCGCTATCAATTCTCAACGTTGCCGGAGGAAAGGTACATCTCTGTTTGGAGCCTTTCAGATTGAAAAACACTGCTTGTAAAATAACTACGTGCTTTTGGGATTAACTACTGCAGCTACAAACACTACGAAGGGTGAGCTTTCTGCCACGCCTTAAAAAATGGGTCGAGAAAAATAAGTTGTCGGTCCCTTTAATTTGGCAGACATGTTAATGCAGAGTATACCGTTGGGCGAGTTGGTGCAAAGCTTAAAGAAAGACTTGTGGCACAAAGTGAAAGAGAGCGGTAAAAAAAACGAGAGATGCACGCGTTGTATCCTGACTGCTCTCGTTTTTTCCTTGTTCAGAGTTTCCGCCAATTTGCAGCTACAAGCAGATAATGAACGTCATTATACATCCAGTTCAAATGTATACTACGTAAAATACTCTGGTGTTTCATACTTATCTGTCCTCCAGTACCTGATCTTTTGCATATCTCGTATTCGAATATTCTTCAACACGAATGCCAGCTTTCCTTGTTTGTATAGAAGACATCTGAAAGAGCGAATGCAAATGACTACGTGAAATCAAGGACAGGAGTGCAAGAATCTCAATTGCAAGTTCAAGCGCACGCGCATCAAACGCGTTTCATGACTCTGGAGAGAATTATTTTCATTCTTTCAAACCTTTTCTTTGCATCTCAATGACATGGAGCCCTCCACAAAGACGACTGTCATATCCTGAGTCGCTTTGGGACCTTAGACACCACACCTATATGTCAACCTGTGTTTAGATCTACTACTGAAAAAAAAAAAAAAAAAGGAAAAACCAGGATGACTTTTAGCGGGACCGTTTGATTGATTGAAATATTTTCCGACATTTCTTTTGTTTCGTGACCACGTGACATGTGAAATATATCACTTTTTCCTTAAAAGGCGTAGTTCTTGAGCCAAACATCCGGTTCAAAGGCCGAACACTTCGACAGCTGCTACCATGAAAGGAGTTATTCTAAGTTTATTTTTCGCTTGCTGCGCAGGAGACGCCAAAGGTGGGTGAGTGTATTTCGTTTCAAATATGTGTTACACGTGGAACGTATTTTCAAATAACTGTGCCTCACTACGCGCGTGCATATTTAAAGATGCTACTCACTTCTAATGTGGGAGCCCAAATTATATCTATTAGGAAACAGTTGTGATAGAAAGTGAGGAAAACGTCTAAATTGCGCTGACAAGTCGCGATTGTTCCAATATACAGTGCTTATGTACTACAGTTCTGAACAGTACTTGAGCGGGCACCGGTGTCATGCCGTACCGCGCGGGGCCATTCCCACGAGCGTTGCATCCCGTTTTTCCCAAGACAGTAAGTACAGACGGTATACGGACACAGCCTCATGTAGGCGCTGTAATTTCAGGGACATACCCGAGCTTCCTAGCGAGGAGAACTCGTCTGACTCTTCCGAACAGACAACGTAATAAATTCAGGGCGCACTTTTGTTCTCAGCGGTATATCAGTGACATAATCTGACTTTAATGTTCCAGCGCACGCGCATAATACGCTTTTCTGTGATGTGATATCATTCCGCTGCAGAGGACGCTTTTCATTCATTGAACTCCTTTCATTACATGTGAATTATTCGGAGCCCATAACTACGGGGTCGCTCATAGATGGAACCGTTTTGCACCTAAAATATGATAAGCAACCTTTGCTTAGATCTACTATTAAACAAGCAATAAAAACAACAATGGATTCTCTATGTCACCGTTTGATTAATTGAAGTATCTTTCGGCATTTTCTATGGTTTTGTGCCCGCGGGATATTGGAAAAAAATGCCCCCCACCTCCCCGAAGGGAATCGTGAGGAAATGCGAATGCATTTCTTGCGCCGACACCGACTTCTGCCATCGCCTTGAGAGGCGCCCAGCCAGCGAACGGTCGAGAGTGAGGCGCGAGCGGACGGGAGAGTGGGGCGCACGGAGGAGAGAGAGTGAACGGCGAGAGAAGGAGCGGCGAAGTACTGCACCTACCCTCTCCTACACTCTCTCGCACCACATGCTCCGGTTGCTAGGGGCGAGGATAAGCGCGCGCGCCCGCAGCTGTTGCTATGGGAGAGGGAGTGAGAGCGGAGAGATAACACCTGCCGGCGCGCGGACAACGCCCGACAACGCCGCCTGACATAGCCCGACTAAGAAATGCATTCGCATTTAAAAATGCTTATCGCTTTCCTACCGCCCTATAGCACAGAGTGATCACTTTTCTCGGGAAGATGAGTGTCTGGACATGACTTTGCCCGGAACTTTATTTTCCGTAGCAATGTCTACTTGCAGCGTTCTGCCAACTGCTTCACAAATCACATTCCTAAGCCACAGAACTTGTGTCAGTCCAAGACACGCTGGTAAAAGTACAGCTCGAAGCTTCTGCGCACTACGAGTGCGCACGACGCATGCAATGCCTTACGATGTCGACATACACCCGTGAGCAAAAGTGTACGGACCATTGCTGTCCGTATACCTTTGTCGTCTGCGCCGTCTAGTCGCATGCCGTCTGCTGTCGAGAATATTTGTATGACAAATTCCGTCAGAGTAATGTTCTCGACAGCAGACGGCTGGCGACTAGGAGGGGTAGACGGCGATTTCGGCTCGCGCTTCCGTGGTCCGTATACTTTTGCTGAGGATGTACATTGTACTATCGGCCAAAGAAGTTTACGGACCACGCGAGCGCGTGGCCAAAAGCCTCTTCGCGACACTTCCGCTACGTCAGCGGCGATCAACAGCACTGCAGCGCCAAAGACGCATCCCTCCCTTAATCTATGGCCTGTCTCTTTTCTGACTGGGTACAAATCATTTTCACCTTTCACTTTCTAACGCGGCGCGCATTTTTACAACTGCGTCTTCGTGCTTCTGCCTCGAGGGCATTCTACGAGCATAACTGTTATCAGCCGCTATCTTTATCACAAAATGATACCTAGCCAACGAAACGCCGTTCGAGGCCCGCCGTGGTAGCTTTGATCCTGCTATCAAAATAGAAGTGTGACGGTCATACGGCAGATAAGCGCTTCGCGCGAAAACTGCGAACTGACTATGCGCTACGCGGCAGTAGAAAATTGTAAGGCCAGTCAATAACAAGAAGACCCGTTTCCGGCCTAGCACTGTGGTCGACGGTAGATGGCGCACCGCTAGGTGGCGTGGAGAGGCAGTTTGGCACGCGCTCGCGTGGTCCGCAAACTTCTTTGGCCGATAGTACATTGTAAGCTCTCACGTCCGGATACCGCTTCGCTCGGGCACATAACAGCGATCACATAAGAGCGTAAGTTTGCAGGTGCTCACAGCTAACGATTTTATGACGCGGTTGTCCGGCGCCGGTGTCTGTGGCGGCTATCACGCACAATGAAAAAAAAATTGAAGGACACTTTGTACATTCCAAAGTGTGTTCGGCGAAAGCGTGTGGCCATTCCACTGACGGAAAGACGGACGGAAAGACCGACGGACGGACAGACGGACGGACACCGGACGGACGGACGGACGGACGGACGGACGGACACCGGACAGACGGACGGACGGACACCGGACGGACAGACGGACGGACGGACGGACACCGGACGGACAGACGGACATCCGGACGGACGAACGGACAGACGGACATCCGGGCGGACGGACGGACGGACGGACGGACAGACGGACATCCGGACGGACAGACGGACATCCGGACGGACAGACGGACATCCGGACGGACGGACGGATATCCGGACGGACAGACGGACATCCGGACGGACGGACGGACGGACGGACGGACGGACGGGCAGACAGACATCCGGACGGACGGACGGACGGACGGACACCGGACGGACGGACGGACACCGGACGCCGGACGGACACCGGACGGACGTGAGCATGAGACATTAAAGGCTTTCGCCTTAAAAACAAGAGGCTTCGAGCGGGAGCAGAACACATGCACGCCGCATGGCAGTAGTCGAGTATTCTACCGCAGAGCCACGCCGCCACTCGATACTTATTCGCAAAAACATCCTATGCAGGCATCACGCCGGGCGAGGAATCACGTTCACGCATGCAGTATTGCGTGGCAGAACAGTAAAATAACACCACGCGTCACACAATGTGAATTTCGTTAGGTGAGGGCGGAGTAAAGCTACCCATCCATCACGAAGGACTGAGCCACACTCGTTTATTATCAGCAGCCACAGCGTCGGCGAAGTGTGCAGCAACGCAGATGCGCGTATTATCTTATTGAAGCCTAACATGTACCTTGCTACTCCGCCGCTACTTCGATAAATATTGAGTTACGGTGTAGAAGATGGTTTTAGGGGCGAAGCTCCTTAAGGGCGAGGCTTGTACATCACTCTCCCGGTGTTCCCCGTCCCTCGGTGTAGCCACGCTAGTGCGATTACGATGACGCTGCCATCACGGCACAGCACATGCAAGGTAACCATTATACGCCATGACGAAGACGATGACGGTGATGAGGATGAAGAATAAGCGCGTTCCAGACCACACATTCTTTTTTAGGGGCGAATCTCCTTAAGGTCGAGCCTTTTACATCACTCCCCCGGTGTAGCCACGCTAGTACTCGCCGCTCCCGCTAGTGGCGCAGCTGTGCTCTCATTTGATTTGCATGGCGCTTCGATACTGCTACTACTGCTATGAACAACGAAGAAGACAAGGCGGCGGCGGAGCGGAGGGCTTGCAAAGCGGCTGCAGCGCGGGCTCGCCGTCAAGACCCGGAGGTGAGAGCCCGCGAAGCCGAAGCAAAACGGGCTCGCCGTCAAGCCGACGCAGAGCTGAGGGCCCGCGAAGCCGAAGAGAGACGTCAGCGCCAGCAACAAGATCCAGATGCGACGAGGGCCCGCGAAGCGGCGGCGGCGTTTTACGCCCTTCGTGGATCTGGCACCTAACCTCTCCAAGGGAAACATCGTCAAGTACATCGAGAAGGCGATGCTGCACTACGAAACTGAATACAAACACGACCCTTTCGTACTCACCGGAGACTTTAACGTGGACATCATGAACGACGACTGGCTAGTCCAACACATGGTGTCCCGTTACGCTCTCCGGTGGATTTCATGACTACAAACGTCCCACCACTATCAGGGGAACTTGTATAGACATTGCCTTCTCGAACTTTACACTACATCCCATTCAAGAGCCCTTGGCTTTATATTTTACGGACCACAAGGCCGTTATACTCAAAGGGAAACGTTACCCTGAGCTTAGTCATACATGACTAAAATCGGGGGGAACCCTCGTAAACTAATGAAAGAGCTCTTGAATAAAACAACATCATCTACCCTATGTCAATAATAAAACATTGTATATATACTGTATCAATATGTGCATAATAAAACATTCTGTATATACTGTATATAATCACACCACCCCCCGTGTTTGTGTCACGTCTTTGCATGATCGAGTGGGCAAAATGTACGGAGGATTCACGGTTTACCACATTTATTCTCCGGGGCTTCGCCCACTCATCATCACTCACTTCGTGGATATGGCGGGACTTTTTTGTATCTGGTAAAATGACGACGACACTGATGATTATGATAATGGTACCTCGAAACTGCACTTGCAGTACTCGTCCTAAGAGAGTTTACAACAGGTCCCGTGAAGGTCGCTCCTCCCTCTTATGGTGCGATTACGATGCACGTTCCACGCAAGCGTCGCGTATTCTAGGATCACTTTCTTTAGCTCTACTGCTTTTTAGCGCAACACTTCCTTAACGCGACTGTCTCCTCTTTCCTTTATTCATGCATAGAATATTGAACAGATGGGTTCCGGTGCAACCATATTTTACTGTAGCTCTGCAGTTTTGTGTTTTCAACAACCAAACGAACAGTGCCACCGAAGGCGGATACGCATGAAAACGGTTTTGTGGCTGCATTCCAAGTTTCATTACCTTGTTAATTCACTTCACGATGTACAAAAATGAGAAAAGATTCGTTTGAACGCCCAAAGTGGGGGCGCCAATGTGGCTATGTAAAAACGTCTATATTGACCGTAACCAAAGCGCTAGGAAAGCCGTATCCGGTAACGTTTTACGTCGCATATTATGTGAAGACTGTGACGCGGCGCAACCGCTCTATGCGATGGTACACAGAAACAAAAGTAAAACTATTATCTTCTAGTAATCTCTGCTGTCAAGCGGGGTAGTACCTGTAGCTATCAGCAAGTGCCATACATGTTTGGAATCTCTGCGACGGGATTTTTTGTTTATTACCCATTTAAAGCACAACACAACACTTATACACAAACACACTATTAGCAATTATTTTTGTAGCGTTAGCTACACTGGCCTAAGCCAAACCCGTTTCGCGTGGCACATCAAGAGCCTTGCTGCGCATGCGCGAGCCGGCATCTCCCGCGCACTCCGCCGCCGCCGCGCGCAACTCACCGCCGCCGGTCTGCGCATTCCAGAGGAGTGACGTCGTAGCCGTGGTAGACGCACTGGCACGGCGCGCGCACGCAGCTATTCGCCTTCGCTGTGCAGTCGCCGCCTGACACTGCGCTGGAGCCGCTGCGCTTCTCACTGGCGTTTGCCAGTGTGGTATAGCCATGGAGAAGGAGAGCGCAAATGCGCAAATGCAACGGCGCAGAAGAGCGGAGAAGCGTGACTCATCGGATCCCGAAGTAGTAGCCTGGCAATTAGCGGTTGAGGGTAGGAAAAATGAACAGAATACTGTGTTGGGGCCATAGAGATGGCAGCGTGTTACTTCACTGATCACCAAGCCGTCTTTGTGGCAATAGAGAAGCAACCTGACGTTGAGCAAAAATATACATGTGCCACATAATAAGTATACCGTGTTTGTGTGTCATTGTAACAGCAGTAAGCGTGATAATCAAGCTAATCCTAGACAATCTAGACAATCAGGAAAGCTAAGAATAATCTGCTGAACCTTTGCTAACGCTACGTATATCCTGGCATAGCCGAGCTAAGCCACTGCAACATTTTTTTATTGAGTCGCGGAAACATTTGAGCTTGAACGTAGGATGCGAAGGTGCACTGCGGGTTATAAAATATGGGTAATCACGCCTTGTGAATAGTGTTGCTCTATCAGACGAGCGCAAAGTCAACAAAAGTTCATTTACAGAATTTACCGCTATGCAAAGGGAGTAACACGGAACGATTAAGATGTATGAGGATGCAGAGCTTCGGAAACACCGGATCTGTCATTCTCCAAGTATACGCGAACCACGGTGACACCCCAGTCCCCAAGGCGGTAGCCCAGTCGGATTCCTCCCGGCGACGACTGCGGCTGCTCCTACCAACGGCCCACCCTGACACGCGGGTGGCAAGCGGCAAGCCACCGCCTCCCCTTCCGGAGGCCGGCCTGGACAGATGCGAGCGGCGCTTGCTGGTTCGCCTGCGTACCGGCAGCGCCTGGCCTGCGGCACACATGTATTCCACGGGTCGCTGCTTATCGCCTGCGTGCCGCAGCTGCGGCGACGACGTAAGACTGGAGCACATTATTTGCTCCTGCCCTGCCCTCGCTGCAGAACGATGCGTGATGGTGAGCCGTTATCGCCTGCGCGGTCTGCCTGCAGCAACGGCGGAGGACGTCATTTTTCTCGCACGCTCGAAGATACAAGCCCTCCGAGCCTTCCTCGAGTTCTCTGCTTCTGCGGACCTCGCCACCTTATAGACGAACGCTTCGGTTTCGTGCCATCGTCTGCGTTGAGAAGACTCTCTCTTGCCATGCCTTTCACTCTTTCTCTCGTCTCTTCTTGCTATCATCTTTACTTCTCCCTCCCCATCTCTAAAGGCGCTCAGCCGTGCCCCCGCGACGGCTGAGCGCGGCTTAGTCCGTCCCTCCTTCCCGCGTCCCACGCCGCCACAGCGCATGCGCGTCTCCTCTCTCTCTCTCCTCTCCTACGCTCACCCCCTTTCACTCTTCTAGGAATCCTCTACTCTACGGAGCGGCCCCCGCGTCCCACACCCCGACAGCGGATGTCCGTCCCCTCCCCCCTATCTCTCCTCTCCTACGCTCTTCCTCTACTCTAGGATTCGACCACTCTACGGACCGGCGCCCGCGTCCCTAAGCGCATGCGCGTCCTCTCATACGCTAACCCCCCTTCTCTGCTGTAGGAATCCTCTACTCTACGGAGCGGCTCCCGCGTCCCACACCCCCCACAGCGCATGCGCGTCCCCTCCCCGTCTCTCCTCTAGGAATCCTCTACTCTACGGAGCGACTCACGCGTCCCACACCCATCCAGCGCATGCACGTCCCCTCCTCCTCTCCTACGGTCCCCCCGTCCTGTCCTCTAGGAATCCTCTACGGAGCGGCGCGCACGACAGGTGGTGTGACAGCTGCATACTCCGCTGGGGGCGCCACGGTAGTTCCGCGGTATGAAAATAAAGGAGCGCGCGCGCCTCATTCTTTCTCTTGTGCAGCGCCGCGATGAGCGCCGGGACCGCTGCCGTGAAATGAGAGCGGCGAAATTCCTCCCGCTCAAGCTGATTATCTCCCCGCTGCTTCGCATCCACACATGGTTCCCTTTAGCGGGAGATGGGGAAGTTTTTTTCCTCTTTCATTAACCTCTCTCTCTTGCAAATGAGTTCTGCGGAATCCCGCAAGGTGGCGGAAGGGTTAATAAAGGGAAATAGACAACCACCCGTTTGTAGCACGAAGCCACAAGGAAATCCGTACGGATTTCTCAGAAAGAAAAGCTTCTTAGTTGCCGAAAAATTCGTCCCCGGACCAGGACGAATTTTTCGGCAACTAAGAAGCTTTTCTTTCTGAGAAATCCGTACGGATTTCCTTGTGGCTTCGTGCTACAAACGGGTGGTTGTCTATTTCCCTTTATTAACCTCTCTCTCTCTTTATACGGCAATTTTCAACGCGTGGAGCAAAAGAAGTGCCGAAGCATACAAAACTATATTGTGTTCGCGTTCAATTTCAACGTTATTCGAGAGGCAATAGTCCACACATTCATTGCCAAAGTTCTTGCAGCCTTTGAAAACATTCGTCGCTGTCGCTCATATAGCTTCTAGAATGACGGGGTATTCAAACAAATGTTCGGAAATCTCTTCATTTTTCTTTCAGTGGAGATAAGTAACAAATAGAAATTGTAATGCCGTGACTTCACCGCAGGATATGCGTAAGCACAATATTTTAGGCACTTAAATTATAGTACAGCGCAAAATTGCAGGCCTCGCGAACCCATTACGACGAGCGAAGCCAGGCGCAGTCCACCTGCCAGCTCTGCATGCGCACGAGCTCCGACTGAGGAGCCAACGCCCATGACGGAGGAAGAATGCGAGATTAGAGGCCATTGGCTCGTGATATCGACAGACTCCGCGTTCGCTTTCTTTCGTCTTTGTTCGCTCTATCGGCTACGCCGACGACGGCGACATCGCTCAAGGCAGGAACGGGCGCCTAGGAGCTGCACCCTAAAAGGCCTATGTTAATAATTAAACACTGTCATAAACGTTTTGCACACTGCACCTTAATAATATTGTTGGGGAAATAAATGTCATCTGTAAATCATAACGATTCCTTCGCCCTTGAATAAAACATGGTTTTCGCTATCAGTGTTTGTTTCCTCCCCACCTATAGTCACGCCTTAATTGCAGCACCCATAACTCCCCTCGCTGATGTCTCTGGCAATAGGTACTGAACCGCTTTTCGTCCGAAGCTTCGCTACCTATTTGGATCGACCTTCAGAACACGGCGTGAGAGCACGTCAGCGCCGCCGCTCAGTCAACATTCAACATTTCAACATTGCAACAATGACAGCGTCATCGTCGCACTATCTTTCCGCCAACTGAACATCGCGCCTCCCACAGGCGTGTTCGTGGGCGTTTGTCCTCTTTCAGGCAAGTTCTTTCGTTCCACCTGGAGCTTGGAAATTTCCACTCTCGAAGGCAGAAAGGGTACACACGCAGCACTCACGTGCAGCTCGTTTCGCTTCCATCGATTATTACATTCAAATAAAATGACAGGTTACTACCATTCGCAATACACGTTTGAAGATTTCTGTGCAGTAACGAATCGGCTGAAATAATGTTTCCATAAACAAGGAAAATAGTACGATTTCTCACCGCAAATGTGAGCATTGCGCTCGCTTCATGACGGCAACGGGAGCGCGGTGATTTTGAAGGCGAGACATCGTAGCTACGTGATGAAATAACATTTACTCATTCGTGTGTGTTCAGCTTATCTGAATCGTGCCGCTCGCTAGCGCTGCGGCGTGAAAACTGCGCCACTGCAAAAGAAAACGCGATAGGTGGGCCCGATACTTGCCGTGCGCGTCTGTCAATCCAACTGATTCGTTGATTCTGAGAACGTTCAAATTCATTGATTCTGAGAACGCCCCTGTTCAACTCGTCACTGTCATAGTGTCGGTGTGACTGTCAAGCGTTTCATGCGGTTGGCGCTATGTAGCAGCTTGCTTGCAAATAAATAAAATGCGGTCAGCATGCCCTAACCGTGCAATGCTGGAGCCATCAGCGGAGTTCGTGATCACCGAGTTTCTTCGAGTCTTTTACGTGGCTCAACGTCACCTCACTCTGCTCAGTCTCCTAAGTCCGCTTCGGGGTGGAGACCATGTGAGCTCGGTGGCAATTTTAATGATAACGATTACATTTTCCTTAATTAGCAATGTCTTCAATATGATGATATTGAAAAGCCTGGTCTCAATTATTGTGGTTTTAACTAACATGTGTTTTATTAGCGCGGACATATTTAGCGAACTCTTAATTTGCATGGATCTAATTAGCATAGTCTTTATAAGCAGGCCCTTAGTTAGCAAAGCCTTAACTTGTTTGGTCTTAGCTAGCTTGCCCTTAATTTACGTGGCCTCAGTTAACACGGTCTTACTTAGCATGTTGTTAGCAAGGCGTTGAAAGGTGCGCAGCCGGAGCTAATCTCGGAGGCCACGATAGCAATTATTCTAAAGAATATTTATTGCAGGCATGAAACGCTGGAAAAATGAATTGAAACAGCCCGTACCTCTAAAAAATATCATTAGGAATATATTCCGACACTTTTTATGCATCGGTGCACTTTTGCACTCAGTGGAGCGACCAAAAAATGAAGAAAGATGCCGCTGACTTGAAAATTCTACCGAACTTTGTCGACCACCGTTGATTCGATGCCTCATTCTATCACAACCAATAGTACACGGTGCTAGCTTTGGGCTGCATTTGAACTTTCGTACTAATAGTTCATTCAAAAAGGGGCGCAGCCAGAACTCGGGGAGATTCCGACTTTCGCCAACCTCGAGCCATCCTGCATAGGCACCCGTCACTGACCAGAGTGCACGATGGAGCTCTTGCGTGCCGCCTCAGCATTGACGACATCGACCGCCAGAGCTACCAAGAAAACGAAACGCTCACTAAACACATCGACGCAGTCAGCCATCCTGCATAGGCACCCTTTGGCTATGTTTTCAACGAACGCTTCCTGGGTGCGTCCTTAATCACTCCATGGTGTTGTAAGTATGCGTGACCCCCCCTCCCCCCTAAAAAATATACATACATGCCCTGGCGGGCCCGATTTTGCTGCGTCTACTCACTAGGCTAAGTGTTCTGGAGCTACCGTCGGATCTGGAAAACTGCATTGCCGGACGCCTATGGCACCCCTGCGCCACGACCCAGAATCATCTTTCGAAGAGACAGAGGTAGCAGGCAAGCTTCCCTCGCTCATTCTACCAGCGGAGCTGTATAATTAAGCAGAGAATTGGTCCATGAGAGGTGAACAGAAATGATTATCATGACGAACTGGCACACGCTCTCTTCGTCTTCGTGTGGTTATCAAGCGTCAAGAAACACAACTATGACAGGTATAGTCGCGATTGGTTTTTCGTGTGACCAACTTTTGCTGATGGCGAGTATAGTCGCCATCGTTATTTTGGTGTAAAATCTCATGGCGATTATACTCGTCAAGGGAGGGAAAGGGTTATGTAAACAGCGCCGTACAACAGAGCACATTGGAGAAATGGTGAACAGTATGTGCATGCACGCTATTTTTCATTCGTTATGGACGCCTTTCACAGATAATTGCCCAAAGCCACGGGCAGCCTCAAGGTGTCGACAGGCGCCCACATAGACGGCGCTAGCCGTTCGGTATGCTTTGTGCGCTTGCCGTTTGAGATTTCGTTACCTTTTGAGAATATTAGACGCTACCATATTCCACGCTGAGCGCTCGCGCGATAGTCTTAAAAATTGCAAGGTTGAACATGCCCTTTGCTATAATATCTGACGTAATGAGGCGACACTTCCTGGGACACTTGTAGCAAACTGGATGAAAGCGCTAAACTATAACCACCTTAAACATAGCACATTACATGTGTACAAGAAGCGTACGGGAACAAGAGCGCGTGGCAGTTAGACTGGTGAGTTCCTGACAGTTGCGGATCTGGACAACCTGATGGTCCCTTAAGCGCAGCAATTTGGCAATGAAGATGATATCGAGCATCATTATCACACATCATCTGCAGTCAGAGAATGCTACGGCACTACTCGTCCTTACGCCTACGTGTGCAGAAGTGGGACCGCTGCGAAGTTGGCTAAAGTCCTTTGAGAGAGAGAGTTATTCTACTGCGTTTATTTCAAACTATTGTTTATATGGCCTGATAATGTAGCCCAGTGTCCAAGGCGTTGAGGTGCAAAAGTTGCTTCGCGATGCAGTTTGCATTCCCCGCCATGGTAGCCACATTTAGATGGTAGCAAATTGCAAAAACACAAATATGTTTAGACTTGCATACATGTTAATGAATCAAAAATGGTTGTTGTAATTCATGGGAGCCCTTCAGTACGGTGTGCCTCATAATCATATCCCAGTTTCGGCACGTAAAACCGCTAAATTCAATCTTTAGCAGCTTCTGCCATAAGAGTACTAATTAACAAGTAAAATTACTTTGTTTGTCTGTTTTTTTTTCTTTTTTTTTCGGCATGAATGCACTTTATTAAAATCAGAGCCTGGCGCTGTGATGATAAGAAGACAGTATGGAACGATCAGTCAGTAAAATAAAGGTGAAGCCGCAGCTGGCTCTCTCGTCATAATGACTCGCGGTGTTTGCTTACCAATGTTGTAGACGCAGCGGCAACTAATTAAAGCTTTTAAGATTCCGAATGGTTCATATATATTGAATAGGGGCTAAAAAAGAATGACATAAAAAGTATGGCTTAAAATTGCAGACATAGTTTTCAAGCGTGCTTTTCTTCTTGATTTCCTCGTCAGGGCGCATGGAAAGGACATGTTGCGAAGAACAACTGCCGCATGGGAGAGGTTCGCTCTTCGACAGTGCCATGGAGAATCACTTAACGTCTCAATATCTGCGGAACATGACTTTACCGGGCTTTAACCTCACCAAAAAAGTGGGCTTCATGAGCTGGCACATCCAATTTCACAGTATAACTACGCGTGGTCTTAAGGCTGTCAAAAGAGAAGGCAGGAACTACATTGAAGCGAAGCAGAACGAAAGTATGCGAATTCGCATGGGTTTCAGAGTGGAGGAACTGAACCTTTCTATTGCCTTCCGGGCGAAAAATCCAATATTATTCATGGGATACACGAATGGAAAGATTGAAGCCTTTGCTTCAAGTTTAACATTCATCCTGGAAGTAAAAGAGTAAGTTTGCCTGCTTTAATAATGTACGACTATTCTTTCACTTGACTTTAACTCTTTCCTTACCACGGGGAAATTGGCCTATTTTTGTATGTTGCAACTAGGAATTTTCTGTGCCGTTGCTACTAGGTTTACAGTGCCATGTAATACATCAAAATAAAGACAAATGAAGGTACTTTTGAACGCTGTTTATTTGAAAACAATAAAAAAAACTTATTCGGCCAAGAAAATTTCTGTACAAAAAAAAAATAAAAAATTTTCGAAATTTTTTTTTAAAAACGAAGCCATATATCTGACAAAAATTTTTTTTTGAGAAATTCCGAAATATACAAAATGTTTAGTGATCACAGGGCAACATTATTTGGAGGAATGGCTAAAATCGATAAAGCTGTCTTTGAGTTACAAAAAAATTACATGATGCATATCGAAATAGTGAAGTTGTTAGTTGGTCCTACCCAAGATTTTTTTTTTCAAGAAAAAAATTTTACAGCAAAATATTACATATCAAAATGCAAGTACTAAATGTAGAGTTTGAAAGGTACATTCGACGAAAGAAATGGCAGATCTAAATATGTAAGAAAAATTGACAAACACAAATAATTAAGTACGTTCACAACAAACTTCATAATGATATACTTATATCTTACGAGTAAAAAAAATTCTGGCTAAATTATGAGATGCAAAATATTTAAAACAGCGTAGCGGAGTAGGAGTGAAAAAACGAAAGTTATAGCTCAAGAAGTTCTCGAGCTATAAATTGTTCACTGAGGGAGATCAGAGTGCCAGGCACCAAAACAGTTTCTCGTTGTGAAGCACAAATGGACATTGCAGGTGCGACAGAAAACGTTCGTCTTATGTTGTGTTTTGTTCTCCTGGTAGCACCTTTTACAGTTTCGGCGTATGTCCAATCGTTCAGGCTTGTGCTGTACACCTGTGGGTGGCCGAACTGGGGTGGGAGGGATAGAGGCTGGTGCGGTGTCCTCTATTTCGAGAAGCTGCGCAACGAGTTCCGTTCTAAAAGCCAGCTGATCAAATCTAGAAAGCCTAGAAAGGCCAGGTGTTTCTTTGTTTTCCCTGCGGTGTTCTTCAAAAAGTACGTAGCTGTTCACAGCTGCGATATCGATGCAGTGGAAGAACAACGTCTTCCACCAGCGGACGCATTTTCTCAGAACATTATAGGAAGCAATCAGCTGGTCAGACTTGTCGACGCCCAACATGCCGGCATTGTACTCGTCGATGAGTTTAGGCTTCCTGATTGTGATCTGTTGCCACTTCCCATTTTTTTTTCCCTTCTCTTAGCGGGCACGTGAGCGTTAGCGGTGTGAGCTGTGCTAACCATGTGCACAACACGCCGATCCTTCCATTGAAGGTACAAAACCCCCTTTATCCCGTAGCCAGCGAATGTCCCCTCTCTTGGCTTTTCTTTCCCAAGTCACATTTTTCAATTCCGATGGGAACCCGCGGCGATCTTTTCGAGTAGTGCCACACGCGAGTGTCTTGCGTTCTAGCAAGTGTACAAGAAGGGATGTGGACGTGTAGAAATTGTCCATGTAAATGACATAGCCACGGTCAAGGTATTTTTCGCAAAGTTTTGTCACCACATCGAAGGCCAGCCCATTTGCGCTAGGTTTTTCGCGCTTCCCCGTGTACACTATGAATTGTATGGTGTAGCCGGTCTTCGGATCTGCAAGAACCCACAATTTATATCCCCATTTCACAACTTTGTCTCGAATGTACTGACGAATTCCGGAGCGCGCTTTTGATTTAACCATTCTCTCATCCACTGAAATTTCGCGATAGGGCTGGAAAAACGTCGCAGAGCAGTCATTCATGTGTTGAAGAAGCCAAGACACCTTGTCCAGTTTTTGTGCGGTAGCGCCGTTCGTTTCGGGATCCGAAACATGCAGCATGGCCAGGAGCGCGGTGAAACGCCGCCTTGGCATGACTTTTGGCGGAAGAAGTCCCGAAAGCAATTCAGTTGTACTCCAGTACAAATTTAGACGCGGAAGTTCTAATATCCCCATGTAGATCAGGAGTCCGATGAACTTCATCATCTCCACCGGCGTCACCTCCTTCCACGATCCGTCTTTTTCACTGTATGTCGGCTTCTCAAGTATGTGGGCCCACGCATACTTGTTGGTGTTGAGACAGATTGTGCGGATGACCTCCGCCGTGAAGAAGAGGCGAAAAAAATCCAGCGCTCTCGTCAGCCGATGTGCGCTACTGCGGAGCGTCATGCCGAGGTCGATGCCCGGATCCCTCTGGGGTCGGAAGTCCACGCGTCTTTGTGCTGGAGGCAGCACGTCGTTCCCAAATGAAGTAGACACGCTAAAAAAAATAATAATAATATGTGGGACACATACAGAGCAAGTCAGCCGGCTCTAGAACACGATAAACAAAACAGAAAGTGAAAACGAAACTTACTCGCGACTAACAGCTGACGTTCCCGGCTGATCTGGTGAAATTTCTTCATCGGAGCTGAAATCCGACGTCAACACATCGTTGTCGGATTCATCACTGCTAGAGAAATCCAAAAGATTGCTCGTCGAAGCGTCGGCATCGTGTGAAATCGCTTTTTTCCGAGCGCGCGTCGTTTTGGATGTCGATGCCATCGCGCGGCTCACGTGCGCTTCAACCTTTGAACGGGCGCGCCCTTTAAAAATCGCCGCCGCGCGGTAAAAATGCGAACCGTGCAAAAACAGCAATTCTAGTGTGTGTACTATCGCCTAGATGGCGCTACATGTCCAAGCGCACGGTGGTTTTTGAAAAATAGCGGCGCGAAATCATCGTTCACCGGTGAACGATGCCTAGTGGCGTGGTAAGGAAAGAGTTAAAGAGATAGCTTTTGTTGGCTAAGGAAACGTCCTTAACGCTTGCCAATGAAACCATCAATTCTTATGCAAACGAGCCGCGCATCAGTATGAATAACGTATGACCTATCAGTATGATTTACGCTGTTACGCAGAAAGAAAAGCAACGCTCCCGGTGCTCTCGTTTACGCCAGAATAAAGGCTGACAAACTTGTTATTACGATTAGATTCGTAAACTCCTCGGCCATAGCGAGTTTTAAAACCATACTGTAGTAGTGCGGTTTTTCTTTCATTTTTAATTGCGGCCCTTTTCAAAGAAGTAAACTGGCATGTGCACATGTTTTGTAAGTGGAAGATGAGGGAGGTTTGAAGATTGGTGTGTGTCACTGTTAAAACTTAAGCTGAAGGACGCTTAGGTTTGATCGATGTTCTGCTTGCGACAAGCGGACCGCTTGAGCATGTAGAATAATATTGGTGCTGCCGCGAGTGACCCTACGTTCATCCCTAGGAGCCACCCTGCTCTATGAGGAGCCACCCTGCTTTGCTGGGACTGCCGCTGAGGACGTCGACGAGTGGTTAAAGCAGAACAAAAGTGTGAGCAAACTTAACGGCTGGGACTCGGCAGCTCAGCTATCACATGTGGTACTCTCGCTCACGAATACTGCTCTGCTATGGTACGACAACCACGAAGACACGCTCACTACATGGGACATATTTGAAGAAAAATTGAAAAAGTGCTTTTGGGATTCAATCGCCAAGAAGAAGCGAGCCGAACAGACTCTGTTTCAAAGGGCTCAGCTCCCCGGCGAGTCATGTACCATGTACATCGAAGAGATTCTTAAGCTGTGCAGACTCGTGACCCCAAGCATCTCCGAAGAAGATAAGGTGGGGCGTCTTCTGAAAGGCATAGCCGAAGATGTGTACCATGTTTTCATTGCCAAAGAAAAGCTGACATCTGTGTCCGTGGTAATGCGGCACGGCCGCACGTTCGACGCACTGAAGATGCGTCGCACAGCACCGAAATTCGGACGCCTGTCTAATGTACCGACTGTGGCCAGCGTCGACGCTAGTGCACCATTCGACCTTTCGTCAATGATACGGCAGATTGTACGGGAGGAACTTCTCCGCGGCCACGAAATGAGCCGTTTCGGTGGGAATGACTTCCGAGGCAATGAGCCTGGACTACCGACTATTTCATGGCAATCATCCGTTTATGCAGTAAACGTGGGCAATTACCAAGCCGTGCCCCAGTCAGAACCCGCTGGTCGACCACGCTTCAACATCGAGCAGCAGCGCCGCAATACTTACCCGACGCCACGCTTCCACCCCACATATTCACTGACGAGGGTACACAGATATCACGGTGATCAGGATGGATATCCAATGCTTGCTGACGGAACTGAGGGGTTTCAGCAGCATCGCGCATTTCGGCCTCCTGCCCGCGTGCGCTACAGCTGTGGTCTCCCAGGTCAGATCTCCAGGTTTTGCGACCGTCGACGAGTATTTCGAAAAGAGCCCCCCACCAGCATCCTACCAGACTAGTTCTGGGCACTTCACCACGTCATGGTTAACACGTCCACCTGCTAGTCGTCGACTCCGTCAAGGTAACTTCCGGAAGCCGTCGCCAGACTCTGACCGCAGCTTAACGCCTCCGCCTGCCCCACGTGCTCCGCGTTCTCCGTCGCCACGGCATAGCCTCCCATCACCACTTACGGAAAATTAGGCAGCGCGGCCGATAGGGGTGAGGCCGCTGGATACTGTACGCTGCCAAACGATATACCTCCGACAGCCTTCATGCTGAAAAACAAAGTTCATGCGTGCGTGGATGGTATGCCTACTATGGCTCTTGTGGATACTGGGGCAACGATTTCGGCGATAAGCCTTAGCTTTAAAGCTCTACTCGAACAAAAAGTTATGTTTCACTGGAACAATACATCGACGTTTCGTAGCGTTAGTGGTTACACGTTGTTCCCGGTTAGTGTTTGCACTGCTAACGTTTCTTTGTGCGGCAAAGTATTCTGTACTGAATTCGCCGTTATACCTCGATCTACGCACGGTGCTTTCTTAGGCATAGCTTTCTTGCGGGAGTGTGGCGCAAATGGTGACTGTCGAAGTGGGGTGTTTCGGTACACGAAGTTATGACCGGACTCGTGGAGAGCTCGCCACGCCGCCACGAGATTGCCTTTTGTGTCGCTGATGATGACGTCGTACCCGCACATAGTAGTATCTGCGTCCCGGTCATTTGCTCTGGCACTACTCCTACAACATTTGATGCCGCAGCGGAACCCCTTCACTCGGCCTGTTAAAGAAGAATGTTTTGGTGCCGCATTGCTTAGTGTCGGTCGTGGAAGGACGTTCCCGGTTATGGACGAGGAATTACACGGGCCAGCCCATATTTCTACCGTCTGGCATGAAGCTCGCGCTATTCGAAAAAATTACACCATCTCCCGCTAAAGGGAACCATGTGTAGATGCGAAGCAGCGGGCACTAACGCTTACACTGGCGGCGGCGTTGACGCTGGCGCTCATCGCGGCGTTGCGCAGGAGAGAAAACTGGGGAGGCGCAAAGCACGCAGTGATGGAGCGGTGTTTCGTACTGGAACATGGCAATCGCAGCTAATGGGTAATGAGAGACAGAAGACTCCGACTGGACACAGAGACCCGCAGTCCGCTTTTAGTTAACGCGCACGCTGGGAATTTTTATTGTTCAACAACGCACCGGAGAAATCTCCCACCGGCACCACCTTGCAGGTCAAGATTCAGTGACATATATACGGGGTGGCCAGTGAACGGTTGTGCAGCGCGAGCATCGGTTTTTTCAACAAAGAAACTCGCTAGCAGACGCTGCCTGCGTCGGCGTCGCGAGGCGAGAGAGGGGGAGCGTAGGAGAGGAGAGAGATAGGGGGGGGACGCGCATGCGCAGTGCGAGTGTAGACGCCGCGGGCAGGGATGCCTAGAAGAGAGAGGGGGGGGAGCATAGAAGAGGAGCGAGACGCGCATGCGCAGTGGGAGTGTGGTCGCCGCGGGCAGGGATGCCTAGAGGAGAGAGGAGGGGAGCGCATGCGCAGTGAGGGTGTGGTTGCCGCGGAGAGGGATGCCTAGAAGACAAAGAGAGAGGGGAAGAGGAGGTTTTCTATTTTTATTTTTTTATGGGTTTGCGCATGCGCAGCAAGGGTGGCCACGCGGCACACCACCACCACCACCACCGGATTAAGCTTCGCCATAAGATGCTTCACATCTAAAAAAACACCGACTTTCCTGGCTGTACTCGAGGCTACTACCGACGAGTTTTTAGGGGGAAGCTCCTTAGGGTGTGGGTCGTTTCCCCCCTCTGTAAGAGTATGTTGTAGTAGCCACTTCTAGTTAGTTTTAAGAATTGTTCACTAGATGGCGTTGTGTGTATATGTGTTTGGAAATAATATCACTAGATAGTTTTAGTGGTTTTCATGTAGTTGACGATAAAAGAGGATAGATGGCGCTGTTATAATTGGGATCGTCGGGCCGACGCGGTACTCGGAGTCGAGCACCGGAGGTGGACTCCATCCTGATCAACGGTGAGGTGAACTTCACCAGAGAGGAGATAGTCAGCTCCTAGTATCATGTCAGCGGGCAGGCCCTCGAATACGGGAACGCCGACAAGGAACATGCTTCCGGCTTCGGTTTCGAGATGCACGTCGAGCTTACCGACAGGCAATGCACAACCACCGAGGACACGCAGGGGTGCCTCGGGCCAAGGTTGGAGATTGGCTGGGGCATGGTGTCGATGTAGCGCCGTGGGATGAGCGCGGAGCATGCGGCGGCTCCGGTACTCACGGCGGCACAACCCATAGCCAAGGACGCGTGGACGGCGTCCGTCGGAGGCCGATGGGGTGATAGAGTCCACTTCACGGGAACCGCGCCGATGGGAGCGTTAACCACGTTCCCAGACGAGAGGAGCCCGTGTGGTGCCGTAGCGTGAACTGGTATCGCGGCGCCGATGAATGAAAGCTGAGCCGCCGAGGATGCCTGGACGCCGTCAGCAGTCGGCGTTCGCAGAGCCGGAAGGTTACAGGGTGACGAGGAGGTATAGAAGCTGTCCCCGAACTGTGGTTGGTGCGGTGGCAGGTGGGCGAGTTCCATGGTCGAGGAAGCGTGGACGGCTTTTGTGGGAGGGCCTGTCCGGAACGCCGAGGACGCACGAGCACAGGTGGCGTCTGCCTTCAAGCTTAGGCGATACACGGAAGATTCACGGTTTTACCGATGATTCCCTCCGGAGCTTCGCCCGACTCCTCATCATTCACCTCGTGGACATGGTCTGAATTTTTTCATTCCTGCCCTTCGGACCCCAAGCTACTTCGGATGGTAAGCTAGTCAGTCAGCCCGACCGAGCACCACATGTTACTGGGTGTTTTATCGAAGCACGCGCAGGTATTCGACTTCTCGCGAAACGGTAAGACTCCCTTATTCCGACGTCTCGAGTCTGCCATCGTATAAACAGAGGGTCAGCGCACCCTATACGACAGAAGCCATATTGTGTGTCACCCGACGAACGTAAGATAATTAGCGAGCAAGTTGAAGAAATGCTACAGAAGGGAGTAATTCAGGAGTCCGTGAGCCTTTGGGCTGCACCTGACATTCTCGTCAAAAACAAAGATGACAGTTGGCGATATTGTGTAGATTACCGGCTGCTGAACAGCATTGCCGAAAAAGATGTCTACCTACTCCCACGTATAGACGATGCTTTAGACTGTCTTCATTCCGCTTCTTACTTTTCGTCTGTCGACCTGAGATCCGGCTACTGGCAAATCCCGGTGCATGACGAAGACAAAGAAAAAAACAGAACAGCGTTGGTAACACCCGATGGACTTTATGAATTTAACGTTATGCCATCCGGCTTGTGTAACGCGCCCGCCACCTTCGAACGCTTCATGGACTTCATTTTACGAGGTTTAAAATGGGAGATATGCATGTGCTATCTCGACGATGTTATCATCTTTGGTCGCACCTTTGACGAGCACAACGCGCGTCTCGACACTGTCCTCAGCTGCATACGGAAGGCTTGTCTTGTGCTTAACTCCAAAAAGTGTCATTTCGCTGAACGCCAAGCTTTGATGTTGGGGCACCTCGTGGACAAAGACGGCGTGAGACCCGACCCTGCAAAAACGGAGGCTGTTGAAGCATTTGAGCCACCTCAGTCTATCAAGAACTTCGCAGCTTTTGGGGGCTATGATCCTACTTTAGGCGATTCATTCCTCGCTTTGCTGACGTCACTTGTCCTTTGACATGCGTCGTACACAAGAACGCCCAATTCGAGTGGACGCCGGAGTGTTCTGCTTTCTTTCGACAACTCATGTTTCTGCTGACGTCGCAGCCAATTCTCCGGCACTTCAATCCCTCAGTGCCAACAGAAGTCCACACAGATGCGAGTGGTGCAGGTCTTGGTGCTGTTCTTGTTTAGCACACAGACAACAAAGAACATATGATTGCCTATGCAAGTTAGTCGTTCAGCATACCCGAACGTAACTACACGGTTACTGAACAGGCATGTCTTGCTGTTATTTTCAGCGTGCAGCGGTTTCGGTCGTACCTGTATCAGCGTGAGTTGACTATCATCACCGATCATCACTCTCTATGCTGGTCCGTCAATCTTCGTGATCCGTCGGGACGCCTTGCACGATGGGCCTGACAGTTCTCGCTGACAGTTCTCACCATAATTGCAACCGTACATGAGGACATAGGCGGACAGTACGGGGGGGGGCTCGGGGGCTCGCCCCCCCCCCCGGTCGGCTTCACGAGGGGGCAGAGCCCCCCCCCCCCCCCCCCCCGGCGCCTGCCCGGGATATTTTTTAAGAACTTGGCTTAGGTCCCCGTCGATTGACAACGAGCGTTTGGCCTCCTGTCTGGCAGCTATTTAATTAACAGGGGGCTGTTTATACCCGCTTTTTCATTTCAGGCTTTCAAAATTCACATTATGCACCAGTGACAAGTGAAACACTCAGTTAATAATTCTCCGCAAAGAGATTTGTATGTGCAGAATATGTTGTGTTAACAAACAACTGAGGCGACCTCTTAGTGTTCTATAGTGGTAGAAAATTGTATTTTCTACCACCTGAGAATTATTTTTGGCCAAGACAAATGGAAGATTCAAGCTTCCTGTACCAGCATTAGGCCACTGTCTTACGTCTGGTGCATGTTTTAACAAAGTAATGCATGTCAATAAAGAAAATAGGCGGGTCCCACTCATTGTGGGAATCGATTTTATGTGATGCAGTCACCAAGTAGCAGCCTATACGGCATTTTTCGCTTTCAGCCAAGCGTTGCGAGGAGGATCGATGTCTTTGTGGAAGTTGAAAAATAAATCGGGAGTCATCACACGAGATATTCATACTGATATCGCGGTGTAGGCGCCAAAGAGAATAAAGTGGGATTAAATTCCTTAATTATATTCTTTAATTTAGGAGGCGGACATGCTCTCTCTCTCTCGATATATATATATATATATATATATATATATATATATATATATATATATATATATATATATATATATATATATATATATATATATATATATATATATATATAGCACCCACTCAGAATTTAAGCTCAGGATAAGTGGTGCACTAGACTGCGACTCAGACAACGTAATATACCTTCTGGAATGTGGAATATGCAACATGCAATACGTGGGTCAGACAGACACACCTTTTAGAATTAGATTCAACAACCATCGGGGACATGTACGTGCCCTGCCCGGTCTTCCACTTTCTAAACATTGTGCGTTGAAAGATCACAGCTTTGACGATATCAGGGTTACACTCTTGGAAAACAATTTTCGAACAACGCGAGAACGAGAGCAACGAGAATCTTACTTCATCTACAAATTCAACACGCTAAAAAACGATATTAATGAACACCCAGGCACCCTGTCAACCTTACGATCATTAAAAGGCGCAAACGCCACTCCCTAATTAGTCGCTGGCTCCTTGCCGCCCAATGCGACAACAATATTTCTCCTTGGCGCACGTGTAGGCTTGTGTCTGTAAATATATGGAATTGATTTGGCGTTTCAAGCACAGCCGGCATGCACAGATAAGTGGACCCGGATGTCGTACTGTCGTTACACTAACAAGCTTTTTCCTTTACATCTCTTCTCTATTCCTTCTCTAAAATAGCCAATCCATACAGTGAACATTGATGGCGGGGCCACATTACCGGCTCCTTCAGATCGTGCAACCCCGCCGACACTTAAAAGCATGCACTGGAAACCCTCAGTCCTCACCCCAACAATTCTACTTTCTGCCGCTTTACACCGTAAACTTTAAAGGGCCCGTCAACAGGCTCCTACTTTTTTTTAACACCCCCCCAAACAAGCTCGCCAATTCGTACAGTAGTCCGCGGCGACCACGTTTCCCGAATATTACAGAGCCGCGCGCCGCGCAGACCCTCCATTTGGAAAAACAATTCCCGCGCTGCTTTCCTACACCTGACCCATCCTCCTCGTACGCGCAGTGACGTCAAGTCGGCGATCGCCGACCTGACGTGGCACTGAGCTCGTCGATTGGTCTTTTGCCCTACGAAACAGCGCCTTGGCCCTACGGTGATGCAGCTTCGGCCACGCAGTACGCATTTTCATTTTCCTGTGCTGCCCTCTGCCGTTTTGCAGAGCCCGAGACTACCGGGAGAAGCGGTATTGCCAGAACGAAAGCCTCCGAGATAAAGAGGCGTCTCGCCACTTTACCGCAAGGGAAAGGGTCGTCTCTTCGCATCGCGCTTCCTCCCTGCGCCGCTGACACGTGCTCATGGGGAGGAAACCCTGCTCGGTCGTTGGCTGCGCGCCGATGACGTATCACTGACGTCGTGTCACGTTGCCGAAGTGGGCGGAGTCACGACGACGGGCTACGCCTCCCCATTTCTACAGCGGAGAAGGGTGGCGAGGCCGCGCGAAAATTTGAAACCAGCTGAAACGGATGTTCTAACCCCTGTAAATTCCTTATTATTGCGCGTATTCGCAAAATTCTTGCGGCAGCAGGTTCACATAGCAAAAGTGCACATATTTCTCTCTATAACAATTTTTGGACCTCGGGGTTGTTGACGGGCCCTTTAAGCACAGGCATTATTAAAAAAAAAAAAAAGCCGCCCGGGGATTGCACCGGAAAGAGCGATACCAGACGAGCGGGGTCGTCAGACTGTCCACTTAGGTCGAGGTGGGAGTATGTTGTCAATAATAGTATGGATGCTTAAGCCACCACAATGTTCACGTCAGGCAAAACGGCTCTTTCTTTTTTTACCCTCTTGTCATGCCGGTCCTTCTTATTTCGTGCCCGTTTCCCCCCCCACCCCCCCCCCTTTTTTTTTCCTTTTCACGTTCGTCTTTACCTTTCCGCCTTCTTCCCTCCTGTCCTAACACGGTATATAAGAGACACGTTGTAAATATTGTTATGCCTTGAAAAAGACGGGGTTCCCGTCGAAACGTCGGCAGAATAAACAGTTATGTGAAGGCGCATCATATATATATATATATATATATATATATATATATATATATATATATATATGAAGCGACAGGGAGAACAATGTCGAAGAGCAAGCCGGGCCCTGCCCCCTCCGGCAAAACGAAAACTCTCCGCCTATTCATGAGGATATCCCAGGGGTCGCAGCCTTCGCAAAAGAAGAGCGTGAAGATCCGAGTTTAGAGCCACTTTTCTCAGCCGCGAAAGAGTCAACAGCGTGCCATTTTTGTGTTCGAGATGGGTTGCTGTATAAGGAGAATTTCTCCGCGACAGGTGCACAGTTTCTTCTCGTGGTGCCAGAAGCCCTTCGCTCTTCTGTTTTGCGCGTCGTGCACGATGACCCAACTTCAGGTCACCTAGGATCCACTCGGAGACTCCATCGTGCCAAAGAAAGATTTTACTGGCCTCAAATGCGCAAGACAACGGAGACATACGCAGCCAGTTGTGCCGAGTGCCAAAGCCACAAGAGACCTACTACTGCCCCAGCCAGTTGAATAAAGCCCGTGGCGCCACCCAGCTCACCTTTTGAACAAGTAGGCATCGACCTGATGGGACCGTTCCCACGTTCATCCAAAGGCAACCGTTGGATTATAGTATGCGCCGACTACCTGACTCGATTCTGAGAGACGGTGGCGCTACCCTCTGCAACTGCAACCGAAGAACCACGGTTTGTACTGCATTCGATAATACTCCGTCATGGTCCTCCTCGCGTGATCATTAGTGATCGTGGCCGTCAGTTCACAGCTTATATTGTTGAAGAACTCCTACATCTGTGTGCCTCAAACCTGCGACATTCGACGCCCTATCACCTCAGACCAACGGCTTGACTGACCGTACGAAGAGAACCCTGGTGAACATGATATCCATCTACGTTAGCTCGGACCACAAAAACTGAGACGAAGTGTTGCCGTTCGTCCCGTACGCATATAATACTGCGCAGCATGAGACCACTGCATACAGCCCGTTCTTTCTTTACGCTCGTCCACCGCGATACACTTTAGAAACTATCTTCTGTCCGCCGCTTTCTGTAGTCACAAAGACGCTTGTATTGAGGAAACGCTGAGCCCGGCGGAGGAGGCTCGGCGCCTCGGCCGATTGTGCACTCTGGCTTCGCAGGAGCACTATAAATCCCGGTATGACAGTCGACACCGCCAGGTCACCTACAATCCTGGTGACCTAGTGTGGTTGTGGACTCCGGCACGGAAACATGGACTGTGTCAAAAACTGCTAGCTGACTTTGTTGGACCGTTCGTTGTGATGCAGCGTTTTAGTGAGCTGAATTATAGGATTGCACGTCTCACTTCCAGTGGAAGACGGTCATCCATGACCAAAGTCACGCATATAGCACACCTGAAGCCTTTTACTCAGCGACGCTCCAACTAACTTCTCGCCCAGAGGACTTCATCTGCAAGAGGAGCAATGTTAGTGGGTCTAATCTATAGCGAAGGAGCAGCAGTGACAACAACAGCGGAGCAGAAAGAAAGAGAAGAACGACGTGCAGTACTGGCTGACACTCGCCGTCCAGCCGATTGCGAATAAACCTCTCTTACAAACCCCGTAACAGTATGTTGGTCCCATTAGGACCCGATGTTGTGTGGTTGAGGACAAGATTGACATCGTTTCGGGAAGAGCTGGCCGATTGTTAGTTGTGGGTAACTACTTAAGCTCGATCCTCTGCGCCTCCTTGAGGGCTTCGTCACCGATTGGCGCGTGGTGTCTTTTGCCTGCTTAGTGCACATCGGATGTCTTAGCAGTTACGAATAATTTCACTATTGTCTGAATATACGTGTTTAAATCAAATGACCTGGATATACAAAATACTAATTTTGCACTTTTTTGCAACTAACTTGGAAATTAAGGTACTCTTCTGTATCGGTTGGATTCCTACAAAACTTGGTCGTGAGTTTCTTTGCACAGTTTGACTGTGATGTCAATGAAGTTAACACTAATGGCCGAGTATGAGTGGGAAAACGACATGTTTTCATGAGCCTATTAAAATCCTCGATGAAAGAAAGCTAGGATTTAATATGATGCTACATTAAAAACATATCCATAAAACTCTTGTAGCAGAAGGGCTACAAATCGCGGCGCGTCAGAAGCTCATTTTCTAGGACGCTCACAATTCTACGCATAAGTTCGAAGGTTGTAGGTTCGGATGCCACCGACGGAAGGTAGCTTTTTCGTCCGCTTTGATTCCTTTCAATTTAGCTCATAATCATTACTCTACAGTTAAAAACACCAAATAATGTCCCCTATGCTTCCCTTGGCTTAATTGCCTGTTCGTTTCATTAGTACAGTAGAAAATTAGAAACTCCCACATGCTATCTCGGTATACGGAGCACTCTTTAATGAAGGTGTTGTGGCTGTTGCACGCAGCTTTGTGGAAGCTAGCCAATAGAACAGCATGTCCTTATTGCACACCAACGTAACCGGACTGCAACTTGGCTGCCGGTGTACAGCTAAAGGTCAGATTACACAATGGGGCAAGCTGAGAGGTATATGTAAACTGGTAGCGTAACTTCCATAAAAGCCCATGTATCCAGTAGCTGGCGGCTCGTTGCCACCGTCGCCATCTACGTATAGAGGGGACAACTAACAACAAACAAAAAAAATAAAAAATAAAATATGACGTCTCAACCGGAAGCGGTAGCGACAGTCGCGCATTTGCTCTACATGGCGCGAAATCGAAATTTTTCTTAATTACTGGCCTTTTACATGCCTTTTGATAAATACGCGATTTTATTGCGCCTTTATGGCTCGCCAATTGCGTGCGCGAGAGAAAAGGAAGACCAACAGGAAAGATTGAGGAAGCAAGGTTGTTTTATTAGCCAAATTGTGTACTTGCAATATACACCAAAAACTTTGCAGATGAAGTAATTGTGATACAACTGTTCACGAGCACATTAGCACAATACTTCGAAAACTCACGTTGCCCAGTCGTGGAAAACCACAGCAGCGAGACAGCAGCCTTGAGAATATCACTTTGGCAACCTTAGAGTACAGCGTTTCTTTGCTTAGCGTGTCGCATTCACCGTCACGAAAGGCGAGAGCACGCCGACCGTGCGCCAGCGAAGGCACTCGGCACTCACAGGAGCGGCTATCTGCACATTCTGTGAGCTAGTTCAAGTCTGAAATGTCACGCCAGTAAACAGCACATAAGCAAATAGACTACTGAAGGTACGCACGAAACCACCACGAAAAAGTGAGCGATGCCTCGTTGACCCGGCAATGCTCCGAACCGCTGGCCGAACTAAGCACAAGCCCTGATAGCAGACTGCCTACATACGCCCCCCATTTATGACGTTCGACCAAAAAATGAGGCAATCAACCATTTAGCCAGGTGTCAGATAAACCGTAAAGTAAATTTCTAGTCTACATTGGCATATATAAAAATATGAGTATATGAAAAAAAATGTTCTTGAGTTTTTGGTTCTTTTTATTTGTCCCCTCATCACGTAGTCGCGCTTCAATCGTACGGCGGGCGTTGATGTCTGTGACAATAGGTGACCGATATGATTTGACCAGGCAAGCTGTGCAGTCGCAGAAGCTTATGAGCGCTTCTGTGGGCAAGGGCGGTGGCTGATAAGCACAGTACACGAAACAGCACGTGGCGTTATCACAGTTTGTCGCTGATGTACAACATCCCCCCCTCACTTCATCTGCCGTTTGCTTTAGTTATGCTTCCACGAATACGTTCTCAACACGCGTCATGGAATGCATTGCTGTTCAGGTTAACAGGTTTACGTAAAATATATTAGTGAGTAATAGCTAAGCGGCTCAGCGGGCCAGTGGGCCAGCGGACCCAGCGGAGGAGCGGAGGGGGGCAGCGGAGTGCAAGACAGAAGGAAGTGTAATAGCTGAGCGATTACCCGCTTGTTTCAGCGGAGCGCAATGCTGCGCCACCTGTTGAACAAGGGCAAATTCCTGTCAATCGAGCAGAGGCTTTGCTTAGAAAACGCTCGCAAGCTCCTCCGCTGCGCACGCGTCCCTGAGGAGACAAAATGAGCGGCCGAGTGGCTCGCTCCGTAAAAACGTTGGCTGTGACAGCGTGCCGCGCATGCGCAGTTGGCGTCTCCGCTCGTTCGCTGGGCCCGTCGGCCCAATGAGCCGCTTAGCTATTAAGGCTGGTTCACACCGGCGACTAGGACCGGTCGCGCGACCATTTGCGACTGGCGACGAAAAAAAAAGCGACTGAAAGCGACCGATGTTCACACCGGCAGAGGCTGCATGCGAGCGACCGGAAGTCGCAAACTCAGAGAGTCACGTCCGGATCTCGTTATCAGAGACCCAAGGGAGCGCAATAAAAAAAAGAAAAAGAAAAAGCGACGAGCCCGGTTGTAAACAAATGCTGACGTCACTTCTAAGCTTCGCTAATTGGTTCCAGCCGTCGTGCGACTAGTCACGCAGCGAGCGACTGAGCAAAAGCAGTCGCTTTGCGACCGAAGCGACTGTTTGCGACCAATCGCAAAGCGACTAACTTGGTCGCGCGACCGGTGCTAGTCGCCGGTGTGAACCAGCCTTTACTCTCTGATGTACAGTGCACAGACGTTTCACTGAAACCCCAACATATAGACGTCAGACTCTGGAGTTTTGCAGACACGTAGCGCCCCCTGTCGGAGCAGTTTTGGGTAGTGCAAAGTCCGGCTCCCTTGCACAGTTTGCTGTGCAACCGGGTGCAGCTAGCGAGTTGGAAACAACAATTAACCTAAATATTTGGGGTGTTGGCGTATTGAGCACTCAGAAAAAGAGCTACGAAATAATCTCCGCTAGTCGGACGCGCAACCGAACCGCCATGAAGTGCGTGCCAGAACGACGGCGAAAACAAGTGCAGACGCAGCAGCTCCGCGCGCTACGAAGAAAGGCTTCAATCGAAGCTACTGTTGCGTTTTGAATTGCCACGGACGTAAATGACTTGTTTTACCGATTTCTCTAGCTGTTGCACGAAGAAGAACGGCGAGAGCTCTGGATACGGGCCGTTGCGAACGTGCTGGGTAAGCGAATTACTCGCGTTCTCCACAGCCGGTCGCATGAAAAAGTGTGATAATGTGGGTCTCATGTTAGTGTTTTGAGTAGCCTTGACGTAGAACCGTGGTAACCTTGACTATGAAGCTCAGCAGAGCCTCGGACCGCGGTGCGCGCCGTGCAGCAGTTAAATGCAGACTGGTGAAACGCGCGATAAACATCGCGCACTCCGCGACCACCCATAATCTTAACTGGTCGTCATCATACAGCATCGCGCACGTACGCATTGAAGGTTCAAAGTTCCGACGGGCAAATTCTAACACGTGCGTCATACAAGTAAATCGCTAAATTTTGTTCGTGACCGCCGTCAGGTTTTTCTTACCCGTGGCCTCCGCGATTGCCGGAGCTATCTCGGAGGCCACGGTTTTGCCTTTCGTTGTACACCGAGAAAGTGGACATGCACGCACGTATCCCCATTTGAAGTATATACAAACGGAAGACAACCGTCAACAGTCACATTCCAGGATGCGTAATAAAACAGTTCAGCGCACAGGAAGCGATGGAGAATGCAACTGCAAAGGCGAAAATCGCCGGGACCATTCATGCCTGATAAAACGAGCTTTGTACCACTGATCGTAAGAAACATTGTTCGTGTACGTACTTCATCGCTTTGACGTTATGTATATGCCCAAATTTAACGCATTTATAGGCGTTGCAGAACGCACGTCGGAGTGCCTCGAACTCGATGTCATGCGATGCTCGTTTGCGAGTTGCAGCACGCCGAAATAGCTGAAACATCCTTTGAATTGTAGCCGCAGTTCACTTTGATGAGCTTCCTACTTTTCTGAAGCGAGGGTGGATTGACGGAAGAAGCTTTCCAGGTCCTTGATTTTCAGGAAACAGCCCTCAACCCGAGCGAAAGAGGGGGGTGGCCTTTATTCGCTTGCGGACGGCTCTCTTTGCACTACCCAGTTACGGCCAGGGCGGCGATGAGAGCGCTGATGGCGGCGCTTTTCGCAGCGCCGCCTGGGCAGAGTCTGACGTCTATATCGCTGCAAATCTGAGTACCTAGATTCTACTTTGCTAGGGCTCTTTCATTCACTGCAGGATATGCAGTCGCATGCATGTCATATAATTGTAACTGCAAGAGTAGGTGCTGAAGAAAAAAAAGAACATGCTTGATACTTCCGCTATTGCAATCGGTATAACATGAAAGTTAAACATGTTTTCACAGAAGTAGTTGACTCTTTAGCGTAGACTGACATATGAAAGATTGCAGAATGTCTGTTGGTGTTTGACAGCTATAGCACCGTTTGACGTGGATGCACTCACATCGACGTCTGGTGGCACGTCTCTATCCCGAAGACTAACGTTCATAATCATGATCAAACCTTTGTAGAGCTGAAGTAGATAACATTGATAATCCCGCGCTAATATGGCATCGACAAGCACATGTAATAAACACTGGTACTCGATGTGCACTCGTTCAAAGCGTCATTATTTGAGGAAAGAAACGGCGTGGTGCGCGCCACCCATAAAGGCAAAAGCTACGCCTGTGTTCATGCGTACACTACCAGGCAGCGCTTCAGGAAAACAAGAGACAGAGTTCTAGTCGTGAACGTGCGAAGGCATTCCGCTTCCCTCTGGCGTCTCCCTCTCTCTCCACTAAAGCACTCACTTGAGCGAAATTCGCCCGTCGACGTCGTTCCCTCGCTGCCGCGCTTATTGCAGAAGTTTTATTAGCCCGTGCCATTGCACTCTAAGCAGTAAGCTCCGGAGAACCATCACTGGCGCTTGTGGAAGCTGAATTGTTCTGGCGATGAGGCATCACACGCTAACACGACGTGAAGGAAAGCCACGTAACTACGTCGTCACCGAACAAAACCGCCGCGTTCGCCGCATTACCCCGACCGTAGAGTCTGCAACAATATTTGCATGAAACATCCGCAGCGCTGAAGCTACCGAAGCGCTCCCTGTCGGCGCTCGTTAGTGTCATGATGCTGTACTTCTCTTCGCCGCTCCAAGAAATTGACACTGACCCCACAAACCAGTACTGCGAGAAGGAGAAGGTGTGAAAGTTCTAAGGTGATTTTGTGAAGCCTCGTGCAGCAGTGTCCATAGCGCACTGGGTAGCGCGCCCGGCACCTATCACTGCGGATCGAGAGGTCGTAAGTTCGGCTCCCTGGTCATCGGAAACAAGGAACCTTTCCCTTGTAGTTTTTTTCTTTCTCATCTATTCGCGCGTAATTCGCCGACGTCACTTCCGTGACGGAAATGACATCGGTGAAGTTTTGGGGGACCCCGGTATAAAATAATTTTGTGTTAAAAAATACTTGGTGTAGAAAAACGAATTATCTAGCTTTTTGTTGACGGTAATCCAATACCCATTGTAGACAGCATAAGAGTCCTGGGACTCCGTGTGTCAGCGGTTGGTCATTACGGGGAAGCATGGAGAATACTAGAAAACAGCGTACAACAAACAATGAGACTAATCAAAATAACTTTACCGCTTCAACCTTTAACCACGAAAAATTGACCACACAATACTTTTGAGAAGGAACCACACAAAGAGAACGTACACAGGGGCTCTGTTTCTTTGTTAGCTGTCGTTTCTCCTATCCGTTAGCAAATAAGCGTTGTAGTTCATCTGTTGTGCAAGAGAGAATAGCCCAATGTACGTTTTATTAAACATACAGCTACTTATGATTGCGAGCACATTTAACAGCTGTTGTAAATGCAACATATCATTGTTATCGTCTTGATAATTACCTTTTGTGGGACGCTGGTAGCATATAAATCGTTTATTTTATACTGTATTTCACGCCTGCATTGTATACCATGAGCTACATTTAGAGGGCCCAGAAATGAACAGCAAACATTGAGCAGTATTGTTGGTTTACAAATAGTCTGATCTTATAGAAAATTTGCCATCTATTCAGCATAGATTGCACATATACAAAGCTATCAGGGAATTTTTAGCAAAATATAACAGAATATATTACTGGAATCCCACAGGAGTGCATCGTACCGTTTGCAAACACACCAAGCAAAAAATTGTGGATTGCACTGCGTATTTACATTGATTTAATGAAATTCTCCTGGCCCCATGGGTTCTAGCGCAATAAGGATATGCTATGGTGTTGGAACGCTGAAGAAGTTTTGACATGTTAGCAGAGGATAATCGAAATGAATGAAGCATTCATATGGTAAAAAAGTTCGAGAGCAAAAACTATATTTCTTGCCGAAACAAAGCCATTTTGATCATTTCTATCTATCTATCTATCTATCTATCTATCTATCTATCTATCTATCTATCTATCTATCTATCTATCTATCTATCTATCTATCTACGTAGCCGCCGACGTCTGGGCACTCTCGTGGTCGTCTCCTTAACTTAGTATAGATCAGATTATTTTTATTCTCGCACCCACGGTTAGAGCAAGCATGCATAATCATGACCCCAGTTGTCATCAGACGGCGAGGCCAGCGTAACAGCTGCGCAATAGTTACGTCACAGCTGATGGCGAGCGGATAGTGGCGGCCATCTTGTGATACAAACAGGCTGGATGCTAGCGTAGTTTTTCGTTCCACGTAATCAGGAGCGCCGCCCCAGCAACGATGGATGCATCCTGCAAGCGATGAAAATTCTGGTCTATATGCCAAAATTGGCAGAACGGGAGGTGTGTGTATGGCGAACACGATTCACAGGTCAGGACATGAAAAACGTGAACTCCGTGTCGCGTACGACATGGAATCATTTTCACCTGTCACGTGTGGGACATGCCCGCAAACAATGCCCGTGGTATACGGGTATGTGCCACAGATGACAAACAGTCTATATCAACACAGGGACAGCAGGAATGGACTGGAAACCAGGATGCGATAGCGCTAAGGAGCTCATCTTGCAGAAAACCCGACGCCGGCGTCGACGGTGTTTCCATGAACGATAAGGCAACACCAGGCCTGCGCGGAACACGAAGCACAGTAACAGCGAAAGCTGGAAGGGTGGGCTTTCTAGAGCTCGTTGTAAACTATCTTGGGGCAACTACTACAAACGCAGTTGCTAGGTGCCAACGAAGCCATAGATTGTCATCATTTTTGCGAATTAGGGAAGCACTCACTATAACCTTATTCGGCATTCTGTAAGGAACTCAGTTCACTTTGTTGATGCTGTGGCTGATCACGATAATACTTTGGCTGAGACCTTTGCGATGGGTGGGTAGCTTTAAATAGCTCCCTCATTATCAAATTGTTGTCTGTGATGCCTGGTTGTTGTTTTACTCTTCTAGCACGCTATATTACATCTTTTGCGGTGATGTGCCCGACTTGACGCCTGTGTGGTGTCTTCTTGCGAGTAACTCTCAAAAACTGGAGTTTCTCTGTGGTGGAACACACGACTGTCATGGAGAGGAGCCGGGTTCATATTCCGCTCGATCATGATTTTTTTTTCGCAGCATAGCGGCTACGGATACTAGCAGCGGCATCGGACAACTACCCCACGAAAATCGCCTGTTGTCATCTTATGACAGCTTTCACGGTGAAATGCCGATGGAAGCAGAGAATAAAAAACACTGCTCGAGCCGGAGTCGAACCGACGAATTCCGCATAGCAGTCAAGTAGTATACCACACAGCGACGCCAGTGCGTCAAACTGCTTTGTAAAATGGCCCTATGCAAGCGTCAAGCCAGGGCAACGCTATGTGGGGGGTTCCAGTGTTGGCTATCCGCTTTTCTAAAAATGTCATAGACATTGACTCGGAAAGCTATGGTCAAGCATTGCTCCAACCTGCCGACGACCGCTAATTATGATATACACATCAATGCACCATGGCGTGCACTTCGTAGCGATAAAATTGTCATCTCTTCAATCTGAGGGCGACGTTTCGTCGGACCATGAGCCGGTCGACCAGACACCAGTGGTGTCGACGTGCCGGGCAAGCCCACGATATGCGCACAACTACTGAATAGACGCCGATCCAACTAGTAACGCTTGACTCAAAGCGAAAGATCCGGCATAGGCATCTACTCGGACACTGCTTCTCTTTAAATCGGTTCCCAAAATGTGTGGGATGTGCTCAAATTTATTATGCACGGTGTCATTAATAAATTTCTTTACCATTTTTCTCAGATATGATTAGGTGCGCTGCTATTTTATCGCGAAAGCACCTTGCAGAAAGCATAGGCAGGTGTATTTCCATATGTTTATTAGATACGTATATAGTAGGCTGCTTGACGCAAGGAGTGACATTTAAATAAACTGTGCTCCTCAAGAAACAATCTTGTTTTTCTCTCTACGTATTCCTTCCAGTAATCAAGCAACCAGTATTATTTTCTCCATTATCATAAGCGTGTATGCGGCGTTTGCCAGAAAAATGTCTAATTGAACCTTCACTCATTATCTCACACAGAATAGGCGGAGAACTCAATGTGACGCACTGTAACCTTAAAATCGATGGGCTGCACGTCCGCTTTATTTCCCAAGGGAGAATATCAAGAATACTAAACAACATGGGCACGTTTCAAGCGTATTTCCGCAACAAATTAAATCACTCACTGCACGATAAAACTTGTTCTAGTGTGAACAAACACGTCCACGTACTTGGGACACGAGACACGGAAAAACAGTGTGAGTATTTATGTACTTTCGCAGCGAAGCCTATCACTATTGCGGAGCTGAATCGACAACTGGGCTGGTTGGGTATGGTTATCGAGCATCTTAAACACAGCGCAAACACAATATGCACACGAACAAATGTGGTACACACCGTAGCGCTGACTCGCAGCTGATTTTTATTGACATCTACAGGCACAGTTGAGTACTGACGACGCATCACCTATGCAAACCACTCTTCACGAAATATTTCAGAAAGCAAACACTACCATCTTGATTCTGAAACGAAAAGAACAAGAAATTCCAGACGCTCCCTGCTTACACACACGTCTGCAGGCGAAAAAATGAATTGTTACGGTATCGAACTTTCTAATGTACGAACTCGCTAATATGTAAGAACGGAGGGGGGTGCTAATACATTGCTTGCCCCTCTTTCTAATGTTAAAAACCTTCTCATGTTAATAACAGGGGCACAATCGCACTGCGAACAGCGTGGAGTCGCATGCGAATAACAGTTTCCATGGAAAGAATGCTTGTGATCTAACAGGCTAATATATTTGCGCCGACTCGTCTGACCTATGTACATACGACCAAATGAAAAAAACAGTAGCTACGCAAAGCTTGTTCTCTACGGCACCAAAGAAGACGCGTGCTTTCCCTTTCAATTTTTCTTGACGATCCCCGAAACGTGTTGCTTAAGCTTCCTCTATGAAATGCCACGAGTTGTGATCAGCCAACTGAGTGCCGAAAAACACCTTAACGGCAGAACAAGATGCAAAAATGTTTTTTAAACTATGACATATTTTTACACGTATGGAAGCACCGCTAGGAGTGTGTTATCCTCTTTTAATTACCGTCTTATCCTCCTTTAAGACTGACGAATTGTCTGAGTCCACCTTTATCCGCGTAATCAGTTTCTGAATTGTTTGCCGGATGACTCCATCCGGAAACCCCGTGTCTTTTAGCCTCACCTATTGATCAGACAGGCTGGTCCTCATCTGATCAGAGCAGGACCTGAAGAGGACAGAACGCAAGCATGACAAAAGATGCCAGCAGATGCCACGCATTGTGAGAACCAGTCAGGCCAACCAATATGCGGAAAATGCCCTAAGTCACGGTCAAAATTACCCTGCTTTACCCTACACAACTTTTTTCATTACCCTAACACATACCCTACGTCTAGAAATAGTTCCGCGTGACAATGATAAAGTACAAACTATAATTCACTGCATGACATGCCGACGTGTGCTGGTGCTGAAGTCAGGAGCGACTTCAGTGGTTTGAAAATAAGTTTCGAAGAGAGACTAATGTTGAATTCCAATGGCAGATCCAGATCAACTTTTTCTGCTCTGAGTGTAGCAATCACATTCCAATGGCAGATTGGGAGCGTGAATTGTGTGTTCCAATGGCAGATTGAGAGCAACCGCAGAAAACGGATTGCTCCGTGGAGCAAGAATTCTTGCTCCGCCGAAATCGCCGGATTTCGCCGGAAGTTCGCGTGACGTATTCTGTGCGCCCGCATTTCATCCGGTCAGGCCGGATGTGTACAGTCGCAGGTAGCCATGGACGACCAGTAAAACGCTTCGCCCCCTTCCCTCTCGCGCCCCCCTCGCAAGATTTCGGTGTACCTACTGCTCCCGTCGAGGCGCACGTGTTCCAATCGCAGATTTAACGAGAGCAATCCCGCTCGGATCTTCGCGCTCCCTTCGAGATCCGGCCGGGCGCTCGCGATCTGCCATTGGAATTCAACATTAAGAACATGACAGACACTAGATGGGAAGAGAAAGCGTTTTGGTATTTGTAAGGGAAGCGCGTTGAATCACAGTTGAAAAAAAAAGGACTAGGAACACATCAGCAAGTATGCAGCTGGCGGTGTAAGCGACTTGGTAAGAAACAACATTGAGCGAAACGTTATAGAGGCTGAAAAATTGTAGTTGCATAGCAGCGCTGGAAAGAAAGCCGGCCCTGAGTAACTAGCGAAAGTTTAAAGACGAAATAAGCAAGGAAAGATTTTCCGATAATTCAAGGGGAAGCGGCCTGCTGCTTGAAGCGAGGTCGGGTTTCCATAGAACGCGTAGTTATCAATCAAGATTAAGTAAAGGAGAGAAATGCACGTGCGTGGAGAAGGTAACGATGTGACGGAGCGTGTCTTAATTGAATGTAGAGATGTGCGCTCAGATGTATGTTAGTGCACTAGCCTGTGTGAAGCCACGGGATTCAGGGATAACATAAGAAAGGTAAACAGCTCGACGATAGAAATAAGTAAAAGACGATTGGAAAATCGGACAAGGAAACGCCGGCCAAAATAAAAAAAGCGGGAAGACTAAGGTTAATCGGCGACAAGGCGCGGAAAGCTAGGCTGTGAATTTATAAGATTTCTTTTTATAGCAACAGTATCTTAATTCCGCTGGACAAGCTCGCCATTAATAATAATAATAATAATAATAATAATAATAATAATAATAATAATAATAATAACAACAACAACAACGAGAAAATCTTGAGCATGGTGGAATGCAGGTCACCTCCCCGTTATAAAAGGGACGCTTTTTTATCCATCCACCCACTGTCCTTGAAAAAAAAGTCGCATGGTTCTTATGCATTCAACTGGGATGGCGGGAACGCCAAAGCCATTTTCTTCTTCTCGGTAGATTGTATTGGTCCCCCCAGCCCTAAAAGATTTCTGCGCCTAGCGTGGTTATGCACTGCCTCTGGGATCGGAGTCATTGCAAGCTTTCTGCACCTCACGTGCCTTCGGGATCGGCCCACCTACGAACAAGTGACGATGCCATGTGATGATGTCATCACTTAACGTCACATTGTGTCAGTGACATCGCGATGACTGCACGATGACGTCACAAATTCTGGCGGTCTTTTTCGTCGCGATGACATCATGAGGTGTCGTAGTTATATGGTGCTGATTTTTTGCATCACATGCGTTAACACCAACGATCACTTTTCATGCTTGATGAGGCATCTAAGGCGTTCGCCTTAATAACTGGAACCGACCAGCGCCGCGAAAGTTGGAAGCTCTTCACGCAACAAACGAATAGAAGATGAAAGAAAGGGAAGAAGCAATCTATGAGAACAAACAACAGTGATAGCGCAGGGATGTCTTACATATTATATTTCGTTTCTTCCCTATGCTGATGACATGCGAATTAAGACAGTTCCAACTTTATCCAAAGAAAGATTTAGTTTTCTGATCTCTTTAGCAATGTGACCTTCAGCTATGTCGGACGGATCGTCCACCTTTTTTGCTGATCGATGAGGAGCCAAATGTGTAAATTACCCTACGTCTTATAAGGAAATTTTATTGCCGCCCTACTACCCCATGCTGGCCGCAAAATTCCCAAAATATCTTACAACAGGGTGAATACCCTACGGTTCGCAGCACTGGTGAGAGTCGGTTTCATGCGGAGCAGTCATTGAGCAGTTTCTAATCTCTGCATCTTTGTTGGCTTTGAGCCCAGCATTACAAGCTGGACAGACGTGTTGTGTTTCTGTAATTGAAGTAGTTGTATGCCAGTTGCAGGGTTATCACACATGCCTGCTGCACTGGCGTTTAAAGGGTAGCTTATGGCCCGCGGTAGCGTCACCACTCACGTTACAGCACAGAAAGCAGTTTTATAGAAACGAAGTGCATGGTACAATGCGATGATGGGCATAAAATAAGTAGCGTTTGTCAGCGTATTCCTTCGAGTTCGAGGAACTCTTGTCGTGTCATAGCGGTAGATTTCTAATTTTTATCATGTTTTTATATAAGTGGATAGTCAACAGTGCAACCACAATTGACGTTTCCCCATGATCTCTACGTAGCATATTTTTCCAAAGCTGTTTCAAGATCTGTCGTAGCATATTGTTCCAAAGCTGTTTCAAGATTCATCAAGAGGATCGTTAATCTGCAGTGCCTGTAAGTTCTTTTGCAGGTAACTTCACACTGCACTCTGCCACGTGTCTATTTCTGTGACAATCACACGGTCATACGGAAAGGAATTTCCGGTTTGTGTGTCTTTGCGGCAAAAAATAAGCCCAACTGCAGCGCTTTCAACTTTTCACGCTTGGAACTATAGGCTCGAGGTCATGCTTCTGAAACTAGGTAATAGCACATTCTTCAGTTTTCTAAGCGTTTAGATCCGTTAATCTATAAAAACTCTTTTCTACAGCTGCGCATGCTTTCTCCTCGAAGATACACTTTTGCAGAGCAACAACGCTTTCCATACTGGAGGTTAGGACATGAAAGCCCTCGTTAACAGCATAGTTCAAAAATGGTTTCACAGTTCTAAGCATTGCGCCGTTACCTACAGCTTTTCTTAGTACATCAGTGAACACGGCGATGAAACGGAGGCGTATCTCTTCGGACCCACTGCGCGTAACCGTTCTTTGCAGAAGTACTAATTCTTGGGGTGTGAAGGAGTGTTGACAAGCGACCTGGGACTCAACACTAAGAGGGCACAGCTAAAGCGAAGTTGTGAGTCAGCTCCGTGATGTGTCCAATGTTCCTCTCGGATCCTTGTTGTTTTTTCTGTTGTGTTGAGGATGTTCAAGAATTAACATCATTGCATTTAATTATGAAAAGATTCCAGCAGGTTTTATGCATTGTAATAAGCGATGTCATACGAAGCGGTCTGTACGGTGCATTATTTCACTGACTGAAATCACTTTCACATGATCATTCTCTCAAAGCTAAGAATGCAAAGTATCATTCATTGTCTTATACCAACTCATTCATTCCTCGCACAATCGTTAAGTGGAGCGATTCACGATCAGACTTTGGCATTGCTACTAAAACTGAGTGATGTACTTCGCTGTGTGAGAAGTGTGTAATAATGCTTTGTCAGTTGTTCTTTTGTTCAGCTTTTCATGTTGTGCACTATATCTCAGTTGGTCTTTTTATTAACTTTTCTTTTACAATTTACTGATTGCGACAGCTGACGTGGGAGAAAAATTTTTCTGCAGAACAAAAAGTGCGACGTTGGTGTCGCCCTGAGGCTCAAAGGACTATACACGGCTATACCATACATGACTATGCTATACATGGTAGTGCGTGCGTGACACCACAAAAGGCTGTGTTGTGCTTTCCCCTCTCCCCTGCTCCTCAACATCACTTCCCTTCCCGCCCCTTCATTATACTATACTGTGCATAGCTACGCTATACACGATTTCACCTGCGTGACGCCAAGCGACGGCATGAGATGACAGATGACAGCATACGACAGCCGGGTTCGTGGTTTCTGAAATGCTCCGCACTTTAGAAGCCACGTATTAGAAATGGCACAAACGAAAAGAAATTTATGAGATAGGAGAAAGCGAAAAATAAATGGCGAGGACAAGCCGCCCTCGGTCCTGGTTTTAGGTAAGGGCCACCAGGGCAACTTGTTCAAAAAAAAAAAAGAAATTTAACCTCTAAACGTGTCTTCTCAATTGTGTGGGATGGGCCCCTAGACAAGATCACAAGGAAACGATGAGGGGGCAGCTATCTTATGTAAAATATTGAATGGAGGCATTCAAAGGGGCATTATTGATGTACGAAAATTGACAGAAAATATTACAAATTCTGTATAGGCGGCATGGGGTTTCTACGAATGAATGAGAGATGTGGTTACGAGGGCATGTGCTGAGCGGCAATGAGTTTCTTCTCAAACGTAGCTTAATTTCAAGTAACGAGACAATGACGCCGCAGCAGTGGCTGTGCTGAAGCAGAAATGGCGTGACGGAGTACGGGAGTCCAGCTCTTCAGAGGTGACCACAGCAGCTGCATTCCCCCCTCGTCTCCTCCTTCGTCCGCTTACATTCCTCGAAATTGAAGAGAAAAAAATTAAGGCAGCTTCGCACTAGGGGTGCCAAATGTGAAGGAAGTGCGGAGGTGGGCAGCCTTCTCTGTTTCTCTTCGGTTTTCTCACTCTTTCCTCCTCTCTTTCTTCCTAGTACTCTTTTTCTGTTTTAGTGTCTTTTTTCTCTCTTTATTTCTATTTATTTCTTGCTCTTTCCATTAAACGCGAATCCAAAAAACGGCAGGAAGGAGAAGATGGGAGCTTGCGATGAAAAAATCCGTACAAGGGGTTGTGTGCTCAAGCCGACGTTCGACAAGTGGGCTTGTCTTCTTCAAGGCTAGAACTGATTTCCAAGGAAATCAGTACTAGGCTCGAAGAAGACAAGTCTACTGAAATCAGTTCTAGCCTCGAAGAAGATACGTCCACTTATCGAAACGTCGGCTGTAGCACACAACCTCTGTTTACGGATTTTTTCATAGTAAATGATTTCTTAGCAAATCCAAGGCAGTTTGAGCGTTTCTATCTATCTATCTATCTATCTATCTATCTATCTATCTATCTATCTATCTATCTATCTATCTATCTATCTATCTATCTATCTATCTATCTATCTATCTATCTATCTATCTATCTATCTATCTATCTATCTATCTATCTATCTAGCCGCCTAAGTCTGGGTGCTCTCCTGATCGCCTCCTTATCTCGGTGTAGACCAAAATTATTATGTGAGGTTAATAGGGTTTGACGAATATGTCTAGCTGGTCAGGACATGAATAACTTGAAACCAACTTCCTCCAGACACGTGTGGCACATACCCGTATATAACGGGGCGCGGTATACGGGTATCGGCAGCTCTCAAAACTGCTTTGGAAAAAGACCCTATGCAGGCGTAATCTTGCTGCAACATCCACTGTGGTTGCAGTGCTGGCTATCTAATTTTATAAACATTATATATGTACAACTATGATATATGCGTCACGTCGGGTTAACGTCAACATTAGTTACTCGCCAGGCATTGAAACTGGTATAGGAAGCACTATCCAGGGCTACCCTCCTCCCATGTTGCTGTTGCCATCCCTACGCAATTGTAAACAACTGGTTATATAAAACATATGCTACTGTTCCACATATGTCCATGCGTACAACATTTGCTCATTTCCTTAGCGTCATTTCGTAACGTTTCACTGAATAAAAAATTACATCCGAGCCACCTTCCCTCCGCATGCTTCGCATAACATCGATTTTTATGGTGCGTGGGATCTGTCGAATTTTTTCTTTTTTTCTATTTCGGGCTTAGTTCCTCTTTTCTTCTATTTTTATACGTGGTTTTGACTGCGTTACGGCAAGCTAAGACAGCATACGACAGCCGGGCCCCTAAAATCCTCCGCACTTAAAATACTAGCGCAGCTTGCACTAAGTCGCGAAAGGCTGAGTCACCGCATAGCTCTTGAGCAGCCAGCTGTTCCTGGCTTGGCTAAGCTTTTACCCTCTCACCTCTTTCCTTTTCCCACCCCTTGCTATACTATACTATACCTTGCTATGCTTGCTCTCTCCTTTTTCTGTCTTTTTTGTGTCAGTTTCTTTCTATCTCTTTCTCTCTTAGACTGCTTCCTTCACTGTCTTTCGATCTTTTTCTCTCTTTATTTCTGTCTATGTCTCTCTTTCTCGTACTTTCTTTCCCCCTCTCCCTGTACACGTTCTCCTCTCCTTCTTTCCCTGCTCTTCACATTCACATATGTCCTCCTTACCTTCACTTTCTTTTCCCACACCTTCCTATGCTATACTATACTATACAAGGCTCTGCTACGCTCTGCTGGCGTGCCTGGATAGCCCAGTGGTTACAACGCTCACCTTCAGACCGCGGGGACGCGACTGAGCGCGCGCCGGTTCATGATGATGATAATTTTGTAACTACAACACACGGAAAACCTTGATCACAACAGCTCTGCTGTAAAAAAAAAGGAGGGAGAGGGGGGAATTTCTGGCCAGGTGTCGGGTAGGCAGTAGGAAAACTATAATTAAGGTTAAAGTAAGAGCCTACAGCCAATGCTGTCCAATGGCTGAGCGTGTTGTCCGTCTCTAAATAATATCGGAATGACAGAGTTTTATCGCTTCCAAACCGCCACTCCCCAGATAAATTTTTGCGAGGGGTTGGGATTTAGATTTGCGTGTGAGGTGGGATTCCATGGGTCTCCTCCCGCTCATTGGACAGAAACTTGCTTGCAGTACAGGACAATTTTTGTTGAGTGTGCGGTCCTTTTGACTGAAGCGCCTGTCTAAGCCTTTGGTAAATCAAGCTTTGTGTCTGCACAATGACAGTTTATTTAGCCTTATAGGACCACCATACTGTAAAGGTGAAGTAGCGCGCTTTTTATAATGACGAAAAGCGACGAGAAATACATGACGCTCGCCACACTCGCAACTAATTTTATTTCAGGACGAACGGCGTATATATATATATATATATATATATATATATATATATATATATATATATATATATATATATATATATATATATATATTGTAATGAATAAGGAAGAGACGAGAGACAACGCCCGTACGCTGGGCCGGCTGTTCTTTATCTGCCCTTCTTCTTCCTCTGCTTCGCCCTAGCTCTCCGCGCGCCGAACCACAGTGTCGTTCTTTGTCTTCACACTCGGCCATGACTGCGAGGCGTGCGGAGCAGCCGACAGTGCTTCTGGTGGGCGGCACCGGCTGAAGCGCGGTGGTCGGTCCCGGCCACGCTGTGCCTCTGCTTGGAGATCTGCCAGTGCATCTTCTGGCGGGCGGCATTGACTTTGTCGCTGTGGTCGAACTTGACCATAGTGCGACGTCTTCTGAAAACCGATGATTCTATATCCTGCCCATAGATGACATTTAATTCGTTAATTCGCAATTTCCGGTTACGATCTAAAATTTTCATCCACCTTTTTTTTTATGGTCCTACGGTGTTAAAATGTCAAAAGCCCGTCATCATTACCAGACGGGCCTTTAATTAAATTATTTCCAGCCCCTTCAGACAATTAAGAAAGAGGGGGATGAAAATGTTAAGATCACTACGGAAATGGTGACTTAAGTGTCATCTATGGGCACGACCGTTATCGAATCATCTCTAACATGTACACCTAGGATACATCATTTCATCATGCAAACCAGTGGTCAACGATCACGCGGCGGCGTAAACCTGAAACATCATAAAAAAAACCTTAATAAATTATAGCTTAATTATGTCGTTAATCATTATTAAGATCATGCGCATTAATTATCAGCAGCCAAACACAACACCCCTAATACTGTCTTGCAGGCCATCGACTACATTCTAATTCTGCCCCTTGGGACTATGAAGCGGTTATATAGAACTTGTCCTTTGAAGGTCCAAGGGGGAAGATATCGTGTCATCATTTTATCACTATAGCCCTTTTTGACGTTCTATACAGCAGCATTACTAATAGAAGTGACAAGCAGTCATATGACTTGCATTATTCGCTGCCGAGAAGCCGCCGCTGGAATCTTGCGCTGACGTGCTATGCAGTGAAGGCGAGGCAAAGGCTGACTTCCTACTACCTTGTGTTTGTTCTGTTGAAAAAAATTTTTTCTCCCTTAAAACAAAAACTACTGTTTTGAAACTTTCTGTATATCTTACCAACAAAGTATACTATGCAACAATTTATAACCCACATTTTTACTTGGACCGCTACATTGTGAAAAAAGAAGCCGCGATATGAGTCAAAATGCCATTTTCCCCAACTTTGTCACAATATTCTGGCAATGTTTCTTCTTCATTCGCTCCCAATGTATTTTAGTCATTTAATATAGGAATCTATAAAACACATAATTTGAATATATTACTCTAAAAAAAATCTGTGCTTTTTAGAAAAAAAACGCTAAACATGCAGCATATTGCAATTTTTCACCAAGGCCTAAAATAAAGAAAGTTAGGAGAAAAATAAATAAACTATCATAGTTATGAAAGATTAACGCCTTGAGAGTAAGGAAAACATTGTTTCGTATTAATTGGTCAAACCAATAATATTATATAAATTATTTAGCGCTGCACAGTTTCACTTGGGTGCCCAAAGTTTGAAGCGCCCTCTAGGAAACACAAAATTTTTTTTGCGAAATATAACGCCTCAATAACTACTTCTCACATTCACATATACCTGCACAATTTTTTTCAGCATGATCGGAGATGGTCGAAAATTAACCTGGTACACTTGATATGGAATGACCCTTATATATATATATATATATATATATATATATATATATATATATATATATATATATATATATATATATATATATATATGTATATATATATATATATATATAGACGTGGCGGGGAAAGAAGCGCACTGGCTCCGTAGTAAAACGGAAGCGAAAGTACGACGTACGTCGAAACAGCTTTAATATTCACAAACGTTTCGGCTGGTGGGCCAGCCTTCGTCAGTGTGACGAAGGCTGGCCCACCAGCCGAAACGTTTGTGACTATTAAAGGTGTTTCAACGTACGTCGTACTTTCTCGCTCCCGCATATATATATATATATATATATATATATATATATATATATATGCACCCGCACATCCTCGGATTCCCCAAAGGCAACTGGCAAGTCAAAGGCACTGTTATCAAACATACATAGCACACACTCAAGCGTTAAGAAAAGCGTACGCAGGGTACACAGTGTGCAACAATATGTCGACGAGTTTTGGGCGGTTGATGCTTTATTTTTTTTTTCATCAAACTGCCCGCCTCAACATTTATTTCAGTATTTTTTATTCATCTATCATTAATACTTGCAATTTTTTGTTCATTAATACTCCTTTCATCTCTAAATAGACGACATATAACCTTAGAGTTATTAAGAATTTCCTTTTAAACTACTCGGTTCTTGGCCAATCCCCCAGCGTGGGTGTGTGCCACGGTCCTCAGGTTCTACTCTACTCTACTCTGCTGTGCGCGCGATCTACGTTCGTGTTTTGCCGGTGCTCGTCTGTTTAAGACGTCGCTGCCTCACAATAAATCATCGTACGACATTTGGTGGAGGCTGCTGGAATCCTTGGCCTCAACCTGGAACTTCGCAACCGATTGTTGCGGGCTCCTTCGAACGCAACGATGACCGACGCTGTCAACAATCAACTTGAAGCCGCCGCCGCTCCCACCAACTGCGGAGCCGTTCAGCAGCAACGCGACCCTCCAGTCTTTAGCGCAGCGGGTGAGACTGACACCGAAGACTGGCTTTCAGTCTATGAACGCGTCAGCGAGCACAACAAATGGGATGACCCGGCGAAACTACGTACGGTGATCTTCTACCTTGATGACGTTGCGAAGCTCTGGTTTCACAATCATGAGCGTCAAGTAACAACCTGGTCCGCTTTCAAGACAGCATTCATAGAAGTCTTCGGCCGCCCCACTTTGAGGAAGCTACACTTGCTACACTTGGTCAAACCAGGTCGTGATAGATAAATTGGTGAAGAGCGTGAGCGTAGCAGTCGCTTCGTGTGTAATAAGAAACCTAAAAGATGGTATATTGCAACTCGCTTAACTTTCATTCTTATTGAACCTCTTATGAAGTATTTATCCAGTCTCACCTACTTCTCATTGGGTTCAGGTGACACACTCCAGATAGTAGACTAGGTTGCTTGAAGCGCAGGTGAACACTAGTGTTACCTGTTAATGTAATCTTATTCGGTAATCTTACGCTAGTAGCCGGCTATATACGTTTATATGTCAGTGCGCTTCTTTGATTTCACTATTTTTGTCCTTGTTCCTTCGCGCGGCCCAATTTATGATTCTGTAGCAACTCGCTCGTCCAACTGCGTTCCTCCAGTAAGAATGCGTTACTTGCCAAATAAGTAAAAAAATGTGCAAAGGACAATCACATAAAGATCACATGTTGCATGCGCTGATCACTGCTGGTAAGTTTCGAAAACACGCCGGGTGCGAAAAAAGACATCGCTGATCCCTCTATCATATGAATCGGCATAACACGAAAGTGAAACGTGCTATAGGAATCAGTGCTATAGCAGCAAATTGTAATGTCGCAAGAATAACGGCAAGCAGCTCCAAGCATACAGCGCTCTGCTCAATCAGAAAGGACGCACGGAAAGAACACACACAAGGTGAGAGCGAACTAACTGTCACAGCTCGACACTTAAAGCGCGCTGCTCAAACACAAAGGAGTCCGCCTCGGTGGATCAGTGGCTAGGGTGCTCGGCTGCTGACCCGAAGGTCGCGGGTTCGATCCCGGCCGCGGCGGTCGCATTTCGATGGAGGCGAAATGGTAGAGGCCCGTGTACTGTGCGATGTCAGTGCACGTTAAAGAACACCAGATGGTCAAAATTTCCGGAGCCCTCCACTACGGCGTCTCTCATAATCATATGGTGGTTTTGGGACGTAAAACCCCACATATTATTATTATTATTATTCAAACACAAAGGAGGACGCACGAAACGAAACCACAAGCATACACAGGATGAGCGTGAACTAAAAATATCATAGTTGTAACTTATTTATGTGTGATCGGCGCGTTCCTATCGCAAAAGCGGCCGCTGCAGTGAGCGAAGTGACCTGCTCTCTCTAAATTGCGGTGAGAGCACAAGACGAGCAAACGTTGCGATGCGTGCGCGCTTATCTCGCGATGAGAGCTATGCGCGCGCGCATCGCAACGCGTGGCGACGATCTTTAAAGCGCGCCCTTCGAGCCCGTCGCGCCATCTCGCTAGTGATGCCAAAAACACGCTGAAACCAATTAGCTCTGAGTACCGCCACCGGCACGTGGTGTATATAAATAGCTCGCCGTTAGTATGCTGAAGAACGTGTCCTTTGTGGCCGAATCGTTTCGCGCGCGCGTTCAGAGACGAGGGGTCGTAGGTTCGGCGGCGGAATTTTTTCTTCTAGCTTTTTCTTTGCCATCTGTTAGTGCATATTTTACAACGTCATATCCGTGACGGAAATACGTCAGTGGAGCGGTGGTGGACCCCGGCATAAAAACTTTCGTGTTAGAAAACATGCGCAGGATAATGCCGATTTAGCAATCAGTGCTATCACGCTTCGTGTAAGAAAATACCCTTACGTGTGATGAAACGTTATTTAGGCAAAAAAAGTTTCTACATTCAGTAGTAGCACATGTATTCACAGTCGAGAAACCTAATATTTGTCTGTACACCCACCATATTTCGCAGCTGAATGCAGCAACTGCAGAAAAATGGAAGTGATACTCCGCCGTACGGTGCTCAAGTATGGCCTAGACCCGGTACCGCTCTCTCCAACGGTTTCAGACCTGTTTGGAAGTATTGCTCAGGCCAAGGTTACCAACGGAACTGTCCGAGGCCTGTCCAGGTTGCGCCGATCAGGTGACTTCATTGCCTCTATCGGTGATTGCGGTGCAAACTTCTTCGCTGATGTAACAGTGAACAACCTCACAGTTACACTCAATGTTACCGTTACCGCCTTCTTCACAATCAGGGCCATCGTGAGCATCAACATTTCAGCAAGAGTAATCTTCAGCATTGTCGAGTAAGTTCATGCGAATGCTTTTGTTGACATAAAAAGTGCGGTATGCTGCGGCACGAGCCACATGATTGTATATTCGTAACGTCATTAGTCGTACTGGTCAACCAATCTATCATTGCACGCGCGCAAGAGCTGCAGGGTTTTGGCCTGGAGGTAATGTTTGATAAGCTGAATAGAAAAAAAGACTCAAAACTAAAATAACGCGACAATTCTGGCTTTCGTATCAGCTTTTTAAATACGTTTGTTCGGAAGAACCACTTCTCAGCAAAAGTGAGGAAGCAATGATCTGTATTTACAATGCGCTCAGTGGTGCAACAGCTGCGCCAATTGCTCCAATTTGATACAATTCCCAATTTTTGCGCCCAGCTGAGCTAAAGCCATCAAATTTGGTGAAATTGCGCCACGCGGCGCCAGAATGCCCGAGCAGCCTCAAAATTTTCTCAGTTGCACTAATTTCAGCGAGAAATGGAATCCGCGCTGGCCACCTGCAGTTTGCGTCATCAATCAATCCAGGTGCGCAGACCCTAATCCTAAACTGCGGTGTAATATATACCAAGGAGGTTTAAAAACCTCCTTGATATATACTCATTAGGTCAGGACACTCGCGAGACGCGATCGACCAGATCAAGTAACAACGGCGCGCGCCCCATCGGTTCGCTAACCGCAGCGGATACCTATCGGCGGGATGACGCAACTTCCAAACAACAATGCGCTGCCGTAGCCAGCACTTCGCGGGAAATATGAATTTCCTAGTCAGCAAACGCGGCTATGGCATGTATGCCGCGTTTTCCGCGTGCGGACAAACTCGACGTGCTGCGAACGCCGGCATCGCCGGCGACCTCGTTGGTTGCCATAGCAACGACACGTAAAACATTTTTCTGCCTTGAAGTTGCGTCGTCCCGCCTATAGATATCCGGTGCCGTCGCCAGGCCAATGGGCGCGCGCGTTACTTTGTCTGGTCGAACGCGCCTTGCAAGCGAGCCGAGAAGTTGTGCCCTAAACCTAACCCCAGCGTAAAAAAAAAGGGGGGGGTAGCGGTTTGAAAATTTCTTGCCTTTTTCTATCCCTTGCAGAATGCTGCTTAAGCCACCTTCGCCGCAGTACACTGGTGCCCTGCGGAAAAGCGTATTAAGATTTGGAAAGGGCTGTTAGCACTAGTCTCATGACACAGCACATTTTGTTCCTCCATTACTCATGCATGTATACGCGGCATAATTTTGAGAACTAGTATTATCGCTGACGTTCCAAAAGTTACTGTCAATCATTTAGAGCATGTATGATATTTATGCCGCGCTAGAAAAAAAATGCGCGCTAGTTTCTCTTTTTTCGCCACTCATACTTGTTAGTTTTACGAATCTCCGTAATTTCATGGTCGCCAGCTTGGCAGATCCACATTTGAATTCGTAGAGTCTGTCTAAAGATTTGACAGGCATGGCAAATATTAATGTGGACTTTTATCATTGTTTGTTCAGTTCGCAATACTACTTTTATTAAAATAGCAGTGCTCATGTTCACTCTGCACGATTTAGGTGATGTTGAATGGTTTGTACATATTTTTGTTTTCTTTTCTAAATGTAATCCTTTTTTATGCTGCTCTAAATTTGGTCTTTCGTGATAAAGAATTGGTGTTTTTGTTCCCCATAAGCTGCTCCATATTTGGATTCTCATGCTCCAAAAGTAACATTTTGCTGCTCCAAAAATTGCTCCGAATTCTATTTTGGCTGTTGCGCACCTGTGCGCTACATGAGCACACCGGAGGCTTAAAACGATCACATAAGCGAGCTGCATAGCAAATAGTGTGAGAAGCAAGAGTCCCTGCTTTCATCTGCAAATTCTAGACCCTGCACGCGTCAAGATAATTCATTGTCATGAAGGAAAACCTTATACTATATATAAGAGCACGCTGTATAATTAGAGCCTTTCAAGTGTAAGTCAGTGCTTACTGGGTAGGTGGTTCTAGAGGTGGAAGAGAGCGCCCTCCCTTTGTTTATGTTGTATCTCGAGATATGACAGGAGCTTCGCGATACGAAGGAAATGCAATGCCACCGTCGCGGTGTTTCGGCTGCAGGAAAGTCGGTGGTGCTTCATTCGCGAAATATCCCACTGTGAACTAGTACTCCATGCACTGGATTTTATTGTGCGATATCTCAGTTTGAACGCAAATGTTCAGCTGACAAGCCATTCAAAATTCATAACCCCACAACGTGGATACTTGCTTGAGTGCCGCCAGCGTCACGTCACTCTGGTGCTATAATCATTTCTTTTTCAAAACGTGTGAAGGAATAACAGGAATTGAACTACATTGCAGTTAACCATAGTTGCACTAATATTTTCCACCATTTGAAATTTTGCACGTGACCAGAAAATTAGGTGGTTAGATGAGATTAAGAAGTTTGCAAGTATAACGTGGCAGCAGAAAGCACAGGACCGGGTTGATTGGCGAAACATGGGAGAGGCCTTTGCCCTGCAGTGGGGTTAGACAGGCTGATGATGATGATGAAGTGACCACTTTACGATGGATCATCTTAGGTCGCCTGAAAAAAATGCTCTAACATTATGATACGGATTTTCCTTGTTGACGCTGTATTCTACGACGGTATTCGCACTGTAATTTCATGACTGATTTTGTAAGTGTGATTATAAGCTACTTAGTACATCAAAGAATATTTATTCTGAGATAGTTACACATGATGTGTGAGAATTACTGGTTGAGTAATTTTATTATGATGTTTGTTGGGGGGCCAAATATTTTTACAGGTGGAACAGAACCCTTGTGTTGGAAACACTGAGTGTCAATATGACTGAACCAGTACATGTCGATGTTACGCCAATAGGATCATTCAGCTACCTTTTCACATCACTGTTACCGGAGCCATTTATTGCTGCTGCAGTAACCACGAACGTTCACCAACTATTGAACAATACAATACAAAAAGGCATTGATAAATTACAGAAATTTGCGGAATAAAATTGAACACATGCAGTATAAATGCCACAAGTACTTCCAAAAATAAACAAATACACAAATGATGCCAAGCTTTTTAGTTGCACGAGCAATGAATAATTCTCTTGTTTCTCTTCTGAGCGCTTCCGGTGCTACTTACTTCCGGTTTGCCCAATATTCAGAAATGTTCTTAAAAAACAAAACTACTGAGAATAGGTGGTTCCGGTCCAATTAAGAGTAATATTGGATACATGTGGTATCGGAACATAAGTTTGCTTAAGATAAGGGACCATTAACGCTCTGGATAATTAACGAAGATAAATTAGATGAGTTTATTGAAATAGCAGACGGCTTTTGTGTGAGCAGCTCAGAGTTACTGTACTTACGTTCCAGCTCCAGGCAAAAGCCTATATCTTCCTCTATATGCATCTATTTTACCCCCCTTCCCCTCCATCAACCACATTGCACCACCTGCCGGGCGTCCGGGCGGATCTTTTCTACTGTTTGTGGAGTTGCCTCAAGCCCATGGCGGTAGACCCTATTCCCAATCCTTCACTTTTGATGCTACTATAGCGCAAACTTCCGAGACGAGGAACAAAAGAAGACGACACTTGTGCGTGCCGTGTTCTTTCGTCCCTCGTCTCTGAAGTTTGCGCTAAGTAGCATCAATTGAGTACCAATTAGCCCAAACATGCACATTGCCTTCGCTTTTCTCGTGGGAGGCGGCTCTTCGAGCAACTGGCTCGGACGGCTAGCTGTGGCTGGTGGATAGGGCCTGCCTAGGGGCCCAACCACATTTACTTGGATTGTTCTAAATAAGGTTGTATCCAACCATCCCTTTTGGGAACAGAGCTGTACAGACCTCACCATCGCTAGCGCCGCAATTCCCCAAGCGCACTCACCTGAGCAACAAGATCAAAAAGCAACCGTTCTAGGGAAAGCCATAGTCCCAGCTGCGCGTGCACTGGCGCCCGCAGCGCCACCATGGCCACCATCGCTACTCTACGATCCCACCACTGCTGTGGCGTGCACTCCGGCGGTCCGACTGTATGTTTCGTCAGCGCTGTGGTAAATTGTTGTTTTGCCAATAATGTGAAATATTTCAAGTAAGCTGTGGAGACGTGAGACATGACAAAAAACACCACTTTTACAGCAACGCGGCTTGAAGCAGCAAAATTTCATGACTACGAGTTTCCCTTCTTTACATGTCCCGTTTCAGCGTGATGCACGGTAAGTCAAATACTGGCTAGAATACACGCCTGCAGGCAGAGAATCCGTTCGTATCATATCCTCAGCTTGTCAGTTCGCTACGTAGCTCCGTAGGTGTCACCTCCAGAGGAAACGGCCTAATTCTAAGTGGCCTTCAGAATAGCCGGGACGATGCTTAGGAGTGATTTTAGGTCAGCTTTTTTCTGGTTATAGGTGCAACCTACGCTTGCTCGCGAGGTCCTATCTGTAGGTGGCCCTGAAGCGGTTTCGGAATAAAAAAAATTTTGACACTGTACAAATTATTTCATTTCAGCAAGCGCGAAGACACGTTATTCCTTCACACCGCGGTGTAGCTGATGCAAAAAAAAAAAAACGCGCACACATTCCGTTTGTCTTATTATTTCGCTAGAATTTTATTCATTTATTCAAGTAACAAATCACACAAACTACACATGTCTCGTCAAATAATTATCGCACTGTCACGTGCTACAGTGTACAGTCAGAGTACAGATTTCTGCCTGCCAACTACGTAGGGCCATTGCTTGTCGTACGTCATCCCCTGCATCTTTGGGCGCGCGCCGGCGGGAGACGAAGTGGAAGCGGCGTAGAGCTTGAAATTTGACCTATTTCCGCGACGCGTAGCATTACAAATTTTGGCAGGCGTGATCGCGAACGCCCAGTGTATGCATTGCGCTCGTCAGCTCAGAATGGTCAGACTCGGTAAGGGGTCCTTTAAGGGAATAACGCTTTTTTTTTTTGTTGTTTTTTTTCGCATCTGATATTGTTGGGATAATTCGTGCGTTATTTAAAGATGCCTTATCAAGTAACATTGTCTAAGTATGATAAATTTCACTCTCGGAGCACCCATGAGCCGGTACGAGGTATACTTGTTACAGATTGCAAAGCGCTGTAAAACCACATAGCACAGGAAGAAGAAAACCGTGTAGTAGAGGCTTTCCCACTTTTTTTTCTCCTTCTCTAGATATTTCTTCTTATTTTAGTGCTAAAGAGACAGCATTATGGATGCTTTACCAAATTATTCCGCAGCCAACAGAGCAACAAAACTCCGCAAAGAAAGATTTTCATTGACGGGTAAGTGCCAGTGCGAGTTCAGCCAGAAGACGAATCCACCCAGGCAGAAAAAAAAAGAAAGAAGAAATCTGCCCGGGCCTCATAACCGTACTTCTAACAAAAGTGCCTGACTCTATCAACGTAGCCTGTGCCATAAAATAGCGTCTTATGATTTCTTCCGTATAATTGGACACTGTGGGCTAAATATAGCGCTTGCGTGAATCGCTGCGTCTGTGAAGAAACGATGCTATATATGTTCTCGAATGCAGGCCCATGCAATCACGAGCGATCGCGAAAGAAACCCTTTCGAGATCCACTCAAGCTCTTCGCCGAGACAACTTGTCGGACTAACAGCACCAGCTGCCGCAGCTGAGCTCGCTTTTCTGTATGCCTCTCTGACGCAAACAGGTGGTCTTGGCGATTCCCTAGCAGAGACAAAGCAAATCTGGATGACGATCGCCCATCTGCTATTCTTTCGCAAGCTCCCTTTCACTCCCCTGCTGCCGCCCTTTCGCCGCCGAAAGCAGCTGCGTATATTGCTCTTCATGCCGTAGCAATAAGTTGTTCATGAAACGTGGGCCGCCTTTCGAATGCACTCATGAATCTCAGTTCCCTTACCGTACGCACCTAATGAGTCTTCCTGTAAGAGGGCTTTCCTTAATTAGTTCATTCAGTTATGCTTCACGGACGCCTTACTGTGACGGTAAGTAACGTTGCGTGCCAGCCTTTCGAGATGCCGCGCCACATGGCATCCAAATGCGCGGGAAGTTTATTGTCTCTTGCGAGAAACAAGTTTACCAAAGGTTGTTTACCCAACCTTGGGTACCCAAACAAGTTTACCCAGCATCATTGCTGTTTGGGTGAAACAAAACAATGATGTGAAAAGGCACAGTAAAAGGTTTCCGGCATACATCATTACCTACCGCGCAGTAAAATATAAGGCAGGCGAGCACGACAGCGACCACTAATAAAGCTTTTTGATCGCTGTGTTCATCACGTGTGCTGCAGCTATGATTTTAAGGTGCCACAATAATTTAATTACATCAATGATTCAATTTAAGCAGTCAAGGGTAAGTGTCTCAACCCCCATAGAAAATTCCGGCAGCCCCTATACATCCATTATGGAGTCGAAACGCGCATGACCAATTCGTGCCAATTTGTTGGGTAACACTATTAGAATTCATGAAATGGACACCCGAAAGAAGAAGAGATGCTACTTGTGGAGAAGAGTGTTATAACGTCTCCAAAAGAGGAGGTGATTCGCTTAATATACGAAAACCACCTTGCATTGTGGCTGCCTCCTTTTAAGTAACTCGTACTGCACGCGATGAAAAAATTTGTCTACAGGGGTTGTGTCCTCGAGCCGACGTTTCGCCTTCACGAAGACAAGTTCGCTGGTTGAAACGTCGACTTGAGCACACAACCCCTCTTTACGGATTTTTTCGCCGCAAGCTTGCATTTTCCCCTTCCCGCCGTTTTTATTTTTTTTTTTTGCTGTCTTGTTTTTTTTTTTTTTTTTTTTGTTTTTTGGGTGGATACGTACTGCTTGAGATGTGGCCACGCTGGCTTAATTTATAAGTCGATGAGGGTGGCGATTTGGGCTTGTTGGAATGGTTGCATGATAATTGATGGTAGCGCAGGCTAAAGACAAGGACATAAGAAGGCCCATTCGAGACACCACAGCGCTAATTTTCAACGACTGTTTTATTACTTGCAGATCCCGCTAGTATATGTACTTCCACAACGTCATACGTCACGTGTACATAGCTCTCACAACCATAAATTGTAACCTACACGCATACATCACAAACATGACAACACTGCATCAAACGCATTTTTCATACAGTGCCTACCCAAAAGCAGTTTATCGCGAATACATGTAATCTAGTTCCTTATTTCACAACACCACTGACGGACTGCTCACGAAAGCGTCACCAGACGCTGAAATCCTGCTGGCCTCCATTATCAACCGCGTCATCCTGCACCTACTTATACTGATGATGGCTGTTTCTTTAAATCTAGGTCTGCACTTACATCTGAGGCAATGAAGGGAAAGAAAACCGTCAGGTTGTGAGAGCTATGCACACGTGACGTATGACGTTGTGGGAGTACATATACTAGCGGGATCAGCAAGTAATAAAACAGTTGTTGAAAGTTAGCGCTGTGGTGTCTCGAATGTGCCTTCTTTTGTCCGGGTCTTTAGCCTGCGCTACCATCAATTGATTTATAAATATTTACATCAAGACAGACCTATACGCAGCGAAATAAGAGATTTGTAAACCTCGCTGTAGAAGTGGTTAGGTGGCTCAACGTGTCGATGACGCGCATGTTAAAGCTTCCTTCTTGTCGTGTGCTTTTCTTCGTATTTGAGAGAGATAGTAAAGGCTCTGCTCATACGCGGAGCTATGCCATCGACCGAACAGAAGGCATACTGCGAGCAGCAGAAGCGTGTTAGGAAGTCCATGCGCTTATGCGGCACTAAGGTAATATCACCTTCAGCCACCGAGGGTGGATATCCATATGTAACCCGCTGCTGGAGCTTTCCAAAAAAGTAAAAAGAAAAAATTTAAAGAACACACAAAAAAAAAAAAAAACGCTAGGCCCGCGCGGAAAGCTCAGCACAGTCACAGCGAAAGCTGGAAGAGCGGCATTTCCAGAACCCGTTGCAAACTCTCTTGGGGCTACTATAATACAAGTACCCACTACGCCATAAATTTATGCGGTGGCTGATGAAGATGAAGAATTATGGCTGAGCCCTTTGTAATGGGTTGGAATCATTCAACGACCCACTCGTTACGCAATTCAACGCCTGGTTACGCAATTCGCATTCTGTGACGCCTGGTTGTTATTTTACTCTCCTACCACGCTATATTACGACACTCTTAATCAGGTGCCAGTTAAATGCTGGCTATATCCAGGAAACCACACGAAAAATGTCTGGTTTCCTGGCTATATCGAGCACCTAACCGGGACCTGACTAAGAGTGTATGTTAACGCGCTTCCTTCCCGACATAACGCTTGTATAGGGCTTTTGTACGTCAGAATTTCGAGCACCGGCATGGCTCTGTGGTGGAATACTGGGCTGCCACGGAGAGGACTGAGGTTCGAACCGCGTTCCACCCTAGATATTCTTTATTTCGCGTGATAGTGGTTACGGACACCCGCGGCGGCGGCGGCGGCGGACAACTACGGTGCCTTCTTGTGATCTCATAACAGCTTTCGCTGTAAAGCTTTCTTTAGAGCATTTCATTCCTTGTGTGACTCCTGCGATTGAAAATCTACCTTTTCTTCAGTACGCTTAAGTTGGCTGTTAGAAGTGGCGCTTTAAGATAACGTATAGAGCCCATTGACAAACTTTGATTTCTTCTTTTTGTGCACCAAGGACAACAAAAGCTGAGAATTATCCGTCACGGGCATACGCGAGCTCTGTGTTTCACCCGGGAAGTGAAAAGCGTTCACGACTGTCAAGCTTAAACTATCTAGCTCGAGCTTATACTTCCCGATGTTCATTGACATTAAATTGACAAGAGCGGCTCTTCCCCTCCTAAAAGACGGACACAGAATCACTGTATAGAAAGGCGCCTACTGAAGGGCGTTGTCATGGCTTGAACCAGACACTAAACCTCTCGTGCTTCAGCTGAAGTTCCTGCGTTGGGGAACTTTACGGTGAAGTTCAAGTTCGATCAAGTTCAGTATTTTTATACTATGTGCGCAAATGGGCTGACATATGCAGCGTCATGAGTTTCCAAAGTATAGGCGAGTGTCAGGATGATCTCTTATTATTAATGCACAGATACGAGTGCTACAGAAGCAAGAATGAAGGAAGTGAATACGAAATGGTAGAGCAGTATAATCAGGAAAGAACAATATGTACAAAGATATAACGATTACACAGCTATTAAAACATTGTTAAATAAACACTTTCACAACAAATACTGGACAAGAAAGCGGTAGCCATGAATAAAAAATTACGCCTTGATAAGTTTTTCAGCGCTGACAAATATACAGATGATTTCACAATAAGAAGAACCATATTAATACAATAGTCACAATGAAGTTCAAAGAAAGATTCAGGAAAAAATCGTGTACTTGAGAAAAATGTAATTACGAAAGGTGACAATCTCTATTCTCCTTGTGCGTTTAGAAATTTGAACGAAACAAATCACTTACAAATAACTAGGAGAGCATTCACCAGTGCAATACCATTGAAACGAAGTGTAAACTGCAGTAAAGACCTCCGCATTTCGGCCACTTGGTTTATCGCGTGCTGGGGAACAAGGATATTCGCGAGTGCTAACGGTCTGTAACTACTTGGTAGTTGAGGCTATATTTTAGGACTTTGAAGAATGGAATCATATCGCCTCTCTATTGCATCTTGTAGGCATTTAAACAATTTCCAACAACACCTGCGCCGCTGGTGTTGTTCCGACATCGCGTTGATGAAACGTAGTAGGGCCTCCACCGCTTTTCCGGGGTATGTTGGTGAGCGTAAGGAATTTCGTGAAGATTAGGTGTCGTGATTTTTCCGCAGAAAATAAGCACTCTGTGTATATAATGTGGTATGGAAGGCGCGTTATATCTCCTCTATGAACTTCTCATTGTCTGGACGTTTCGTCTTCCTTTGTATCGTTTAAGAAGGTTTACACTTCCCAGAGCTACCTCTGATACTAAAATGCTGCCCCATTACTTCCGCTTGATCTTGTATGGGCTCGTCTGCCTGGCGATGAGATTATGGTGTAGTGTAGGGAGCGCAATCGCCCCTAATCTTGCGAACCTGAACCCAGATTCTCTTAAATGTCATCGAGCTGTTCATTGCTGAAATATAGTCTTTCCATGAATTTTTCGCCGATTCTGTGCGGACGTACCTTGTTTTTCTTGCGTTCTTTTTTTTTTTTTTTTTTTTTTTTTTTTTTTTTTTTTTTTTTTTTTTTGTGTGTGTGTGATAAGCTTATGTTGAGTTGACGATCAACGGAAAACACACCAAGCCCAGTTTTTTTTTTTTTTTTTTACATATTCGCTCCTCCAGAAAGGTTTCTTTTTTATTATTCTTTTCCCTAATAAGCTACAAAAATGTGGCATGACCTCTTCCGCTTCTGCGAGAACAGAAGCAGTGGCGGCAGCAACGGTGAAGTGGCGGCGAAGCGGCTCCTGACCGAAAAGGCACGGGTTCGATCCCGGTCGTGGCTCTCGCACTGTGCTAGAGGCCAGTTGTCCGTGCGATAGCAGAACCCCAGTTGGCTGAAATTATCCGGAGCTCTCCTTTATGGCGCGCCTTGTAACCATATGATGGTTTCGGCACGTAAAACACCCGAAATTATAGTTTGTATTACATAGGCAGTATTTTCTCATTAATTTCATCTGCATTTAAGTCACTGATGCTTTAATTTTTAAAACTGACCTTTTCAGTGCCGGGAGGCCAGCTTCATAAAATAAATTTCCAGCGCGGTACGCACTCTACCACGCTACAATGTGCGATGCAAAGTGGGGATTATCGGTTTACTACAGCAGCCGTGTGGTCAGTGCCGTAGGGATTATTTGTTACAACGCATTTAAAATAGATATGCATCGACCTATCAAAGTTGATTGCGCCGCCATGATGGTACTAGAGAAAGCTTACCGCTCTGCCATAGAACACTCCGTATCCTAAACTGAAACCATTTTTTCTAAACAAATCAAATGTTCACAACCACCTCAGTAGAGGGAAAGCTTACTCTTAACTCAAAGTCCGTTCTCTCACCTGTATACAGATCTATATCGTTTTTTCTTTTTTAAATACGAAGCATTTCTTTGCGTACTGTAAGCACTTTTGCGTTTCTATCTGCGTATCTATCTATCTGTCTATCTATCTATCTATCTAGCCGCCTACGTCTGGGTGCTCTCGTGATGGCTTCCTTAACTTGGGGTAGACCAAAATTTCTATGGGAGGGTAAGAGGTATTGACGAATATGTCTGGCTGGTCATGACTTGAATAACGTGAAAATCCCGTCGCGTACGCCGTCAAACTCATTTCACCAGACACGTGTGGCTCATACCCGTATACCACGGGCCGCGGAATGCGGGTATGCGCCACAGGACTTTGACAATTTATATCTACCCAGGAATGGCGAGCACTGGCATTGGTAATTTAAATGCGAGAGCGTTAAGAGAAAGTGACATCGGTGGTGTTGACAGTGGTAATTTAAAGGTGACAGCGTTAAGAAAAACGGACACCGCGCGTTGACGCCAGGAATACAAAGAATGGAAATCAGAGTCCCAGCAGGAATCGAACCAAAGCATTCTGCGTGGCAATCAAGCATTCTACCACAGAGCCACTTCAGGTCTCGGAACTGCTTTGGAAGAACACCCTATGCAGGCGTAATGTTGGTGAAACGTATATTTTGGTTGCAGTGCTGGCTATCAAATTTTATAAACATTACATACGTACTCCTATGACGAAGCAGTCATGTCAGGTTAACGTCAGTTGTATACTTAAGTGCCATCCACTGTAGTTGGTTTACGCAGCACTATCCAGGGCTACCATCCTTGCAAGCACAAGCACATACCAGCTTACGGCTTCTGGTGTTGGCAATACCCATGTTTCTGTTAGCATCGTTACACAACTGTAGACATCTGGTTATATGAAACATATGCGACTGTTCAACATGTCTGTGCGTGCAACATTTGTACGTATCTTTAGCGTCATTTCATAGCGTTTCGCTCAGTAAAAAAATTACAACCCAGTCACCTTACGTCCGGATGCTTCGCATAACATCGATTCCTATGGTACTTGGAATCTGCCTTTTTTTTAATTTTTTTTTTGTGATAACAAATTATACGGGGACGCTTGCCAGTTTTAAGCCGTCGCCATGTTCCTTGTATTATATTTATACATATATTGTCACGGGGATCACGAATACACGGGCGACAGAAGCGAGTATATTTATAATATTTACGAGTCTCTGTGCCACTGAGAGGCTGCCAGCATCTCGCGCGGCGTGTCAGCTTCTTCTTCGTCTATTCGTCTGCAACGGCGGGCTCATGGACGATGCCTCGTAACAAAATATGTGTGTGTGTGTGTGTGTGTGTGTGTGTGTGTGTGTGTGTGTGTGTGTGTGTGTGTGTGTGTGTGTGTGTGTGTGTGTGTGTGTGTGTGTGTGTGTGTGTGTGTGTGTGTGTGTGTGTGTGTGTGTGTGTGTGTGTGTGTGTGTGTGTGTGTGTGTGTGTGTGTGTGTGTGTGTGTGTGTGTGTGTGTGTGTGTGTGTGTGTGTGTGTGTGTGTGTGTGTGTGTGTGTGTGTGTGTGTGTGTGTGTGTGTGTGTGTGTGTGTGTGTGTGTGTGTGTGTGTGTGTGTGTGTGTGTGTGTGTGTGTGTGTGTGTGTGTGTGTGTGTGTGTGTGTGTGTGTGTGTGTGTGTGTGTGTGTGTGTGTGTGTGTGTGTGTGTGTGTGTGTGTGTGTGTGTGTGTGTGTGTGTGTGTGTGTGTGTGTGTGTGTGTGTGTGTGTGTGTGTGTGTGTGTGTGTGTGTGTGTGTGTGTGTGTGTGTGTGTGTTTAAAACATAGGAATGAAGTGGAAAGTTGAAGCGCTCGTTTTTCTTTGTTAGAAACAATATTAATGAGACCTAACGTTATTGTCTCTTAGTTCTCATTAATATTGTATGTATAAAAGTAGTTCTACTGAGGCAGCGGAATCGTACCAGTGATCCACCATTCTGTGGCGCGACGCGCTGGACTGCTCAGCCAGCAGGAACGCTTGCCCCGTCCGCCCTACGAATGACGAGCTCTTCAAAGACATCCTTTAAAAATAGTGGTACGCGCTTCTGTGAGCTCCTTAAGTGACTCACTTGTTGATTTACTTACCTGCCAGATGGCGCAAATCGTCTAAGAGGGCTGTGAAATAATAATATTGTTACGGGGTGGTTGCGTATGTACAAGATGTATTTACTGGGAAAAACACAGGCAAGAGTCACGATGGCTGACCAAGACACTCGAGCGCCAGTCAGCTTCTCTCGCTCTTCGTCTTCCTTCACTTTATCTCCGTAACAGGACCCCCCGGGCGTTGAAGCGCCGTCTCGGCGCAACTCCGGAGAAGAAGCTCGAGAGAATTAAGTAGGGTTTCAGCCGCGAAACACGCACAATGTCAGCAGGTGGCAAACTTGGTGACGTATCAAAGTGCAATGGTGCTATCAAATAGTTCACATCGCTAACTTGACGCAACACTTTGTAGGGTCCTGCGTAGCGGGGCAAGAGTTTCTCGGAGAGGCCTACACGGCTACATGGTGACCAGAGGAGCACCCAGTCACCTGGGGCAAACTTCATATTACGATGCCGCTGGTCATAGCGGGCTTTTTGGATATCCTGCGACCTGGCGAGGCGAGATCGGGCGACTTGACGAGCCACGTGAGCCCGGTCGATGGCTTCGCGAGCGTACGTTGTAGCAGATGGCACGGGAGGCAAGACGGTTTCAAACGGAAATGTAGGGTCGCGACCATACAAAAGATAAAAAGGTGAAAATCCCGCGGTGTCATGTCGAGAGGAATTATACGCAAAAGTCACATAGGCCAACGTGGCGTCCCAGTCCCGATGATCTTCAGAGACGTACATCGAAAGCATCTCTGTGAGTGTGCGGTTGAGACGTTCAGTTCGACCATTAGTTTGTGGGTGGTAGGCGGTAGACAGCTTGTGCTCTGTGGCACAAGATCGAAGGAGGTCGTCGACAACTCTGGACAAGAAAGAGCGGCCGCGGTCCGTAAGCAGCTGTCGAGGTGCACCATGGATCAGGATGACGTCGTGAAGGAGAAAATCCGCGACGTGAGTGGCGCAACTAGTTTGCATGGCCTTTGTTATCGCGTAACGTGTCGCATAATCCGTGGCGACGGCAATCCACTTATTTCCCCGAGTCGTCGTCGCAAAAGGCCCAAGCAGGTCAAGGCCCACGCGATAAAATGGTTCAGAGGGGACTTCAACTGGGTGGAGACATCCAGCTGGCGGCAACGGAGGTCTTTTCCGGCGTTGGCATAGGTCGCAAGTCGCGACATATCGACGCACGGAGCGGTACAATCCAGGCCAGAAGAACCGACGTCGCACGCGGTCGTATGTGCGTGAAACTCCGAGATGTCCCGCCGTCGGTGCGTCGTGAAGTTGTTCGAGTATGACGGGCCGTGGATGACGGGGAACGACAAGCAGAAGCTCTGGGCCTTCAATGCTGACGTTGCGACGGTAGAGGATGCCGTCATGCAGCACGAACATCCGGAATTCGGCGTCGTGGCTGCCAGACTAGACGGCGTCGATGATAGCACGCACAGACTCATCCTGCCGTTGCTCGGTGCGCATATCGCTGATGTCAGTAAACGCCATTACGCAGCTGTCCGGGTCATGCGCAACGGGATCAGGAGGATCCACCGGATGACGAGAAAGACAGTCTGCGTCCGTGTGCAAGCGGCCAGATTTGTAGGTGACGCTAAATGAAAATTCCTGGAGCCGCAAAGCCCAGCGACCAAGACGTCCGGTCGGGTCCTTCAGAGAAGTGAGCTAGCAGAGGGCGTGGTGGTCAGTAATGACGGTGAACATGCGGCCAAATAAATATGGCCGGAACTTGGCGACGGCCCAAACTAAAGCCAAACACTCTCTCTCGGTGATGGAATAATTTTTCTCAGGGGGGAGAGAGCAGGCGACTGGCGTAAGCTATAACGCACTGTCTACCGTGATACCGTTGAGCGAGAACTGCGCCGATACCGTGCCCACTTGCGTCAGTTCGGACCTCCGTGGGAGCAGATGGATTAAAGTAAGCAAGTATGGGAGGCGTAGTTAGGAAGCCGATGAGGGCGGTGAACGCTTGAGCCTGCTCAGGGCCCCATGAGAATGTGGCATCCTTCTTCAGCAGGTCTGTCAGTGGCCTAGCAACGTCGGCGAAGTTTTTCACAAAACGACGAAAGTAAGAGCATAGGCCGATGAAGCTCCGGACGTCAGAAATAGAGCGGGGCACAGGAAAGCTGCGAACAGCGCGGATCTTTTCGGGATCAGGTTGGACGCCGTCAGCGTTTACAAGATGGCCCAGTACGGTAATTTGACAGCGGCCAAATTGGCATTTCGTGGAATTCAGTTGAAGCCCGGCTTTTCTGAAAACTGCAAGAATTGCAGCGAGACGGGTCAGATGGCTGTCGAAGGTGGAAGAAAAGACAATCACATCGTCCAGGTAACAAAGACAAGTAGACCACTTGTAACGACGCAGTAGAGAGTCCATCATCCGTTCGAATGTCGCAGGAGCGTTGCATAGGCCAAAGGGCATGACCTTAAACTGGTATAAACCATCAGGTGTTATGAAGGCCGTCTTTTCACGGTCCATTGCATTGACCGAAATCTGCCAGTAGCCGGACCGAAGATCAATGGACGAGAAGTATGTAGCTCCGTGCAGGCAGTCCAACGCGTCATCGATGCGCGGTAGCGGGTATACGTCTTTTCGCGTGATCTTATTTAAATGGCGGTAGTCAACGCAGAAGCGCCAGCTACCGTCTTTTTTCTTCACAAGGACGACAGGGGAGGCCCAAGGACTATCTGATGGTTCGATGACACCTTTGCTGAGCATTTTGTCGACTTCCGTTTGGATAACCCTGCGCTCAGTATGGGAGACCCGATAGGGGCGCCGTCGAATAGGGCTGGCGCAACCAGTGTTTATACGGTGCTGAACGACGGATGTTTGGCCTAGAGGTCTGTCGTCAAAATCGAAAATGTCGCTGTATGACACGAGAAGGCGACAGATGTCATTGGCCTGTGCAGGGTTGAGATCGGGTGCAATCATTGTCGGCGTTTGACGTCCCGAAACAACGATATGATTATGAGGGACGCCGTAGTGAAGTGCTCCGGAAATTTCGACCACCTGGGGTTCTTTAACGCGCACCTGAATCCAAGTACACGGGCCTCAAGCATTCTTGCCTCCATCGAATACGCGGCCGCCGCGGCCGGGATTCGATCACGCGACTTTCCGGTCAGCAGTCGAGTACCATGACCACTAGACCAGCGTGGCGGGTGAGTGCTGTACTAGGGCTTCGACTCGTCGCGGCGCATGAATGAAAAGCCGGAGGGAGGAAGAGTGCCCCTGAGAGAAACTGCCTATACTACGCGATAATGCGCTATTCGCTAATCGGAACATCAGGGAACCCCGTCGGCTTTTCTCCATGCGTGATCGAACACTACGGCGCCATTCCTGGTACTCATGTTACATCCAGAATACGGTCGACTACTCGAGTCATTTGTTCTTATCAGAACATTAAAAAAACTATCGCGAAGGTTGCCATACATTGCAGCTTGGCCTGCGCCGAGAGGCAGCATTGTTTCGGCAGTGATAAGAAAGCAAGTACGCGCGAACAGTATGAAGGCCAAGCGTGAAACAACTTAGGAATCATTGACCTTAGGCCCGGGACGCATAGGCGTGCGCAGGGTTCCCTTTCAGGCGGGGCCAAAGGTCCGTAGCAGCGCCCGCCTTCCCTATTAAGTCAATTTATGGGGCAGACTGTGACCCCCCCCCCCCTTTTAAGTGACTAGTGAGCAACCCCCTTCCCCCCATGCGCACGCCCGTGCCGTCAGGTACATAAAACATATCTCTGTTTCTCTGAAAAAAGGACGTGCCTTCACGAGACAGTAAAGAGAAAAACGATTTTTCTCATATTAGTAAATTACCCTTACACAATTCCGAAATCCCCGCGCTCACCGCGAGAGCACGCTTGGTAAGCGAGAAAACGCTCAAAAAAGAGAATCCGGGTGGCGACGACAACTTGAAATTCCCGCGCGAAACACCCTGACGTCATGACGACGTCTAGTAGGTCCTACGTAGTTTATAATCAGTAAAAAGGAAGTACGTTAACCTCTGAGGGGGGCTATTGATTTTACATTCGAGGTTTAAGCAAATTTCGATGGGCCAATGTAGCCGAAATAGAGTGAGTGGTGAGTGAGTGAGTATGAACTTCATTGAGGTCCTGAGGAGAAAGAAAGCGGTGCCGAAGGCACCTCCAATTAATCCGGCGGCTCCACCCAGGTCGGGGCCGGTAGACAGAGTCCTTCGGCGACGGCCCGGGCCCTCTGGACAGCCTTGAGCTGAGCGATGAGCTCTGTGCTTCTAAGCGCTGAGTCCCAGGAGGACTGGTCAGAAAAGTCTGTGCCCGCGTTGGCAGGGGCACAGCCAGAGCATGTGTTCAAGCATGTGTTCGCGGCCACAGTGTGGGCATACAGTAGGAAAGTCAGGATTGATCCTGTTTAGTGTCGCTGGTGTGATAGAAAAAACTACACTTTAAAATGTATGACGCCACGCGTGGAGAGTTTGGCGCGAAAGTTAAGAATGGGACTTTGACCTTCATTTTTTTTCTGGGTTGAAAAAACTATGGTGCTGAAATTAACGACACTGGTTACCAGAGTGCGATTTTTCAGTCTAAACTAATTTACTATTTCATTTTACTGTCCTTTTAACACAAAGCTTACATAGCACCGGTATACTTCAAAGAAAAAACACCCATTCTGGATATCTGGCGTTCCATTGCACAGACGCCGGCCGCTCACACGAAGTCCACAAAACCAAGGCGCCTAGCATAAAACGATGAAAATTAACCCAATACGCAATGATGAAAATTTACAAAACGATGACACGTGCCTAAGTTGCCATTCGTTCACTTTTAGATGTGAAGCATCTTATGGCGAAGCTTAATCCGGTGGTGGTGGTGGTGGTGTGCCGCGTGGCCTCCCTTACTGCGCATGCGCAAACCCTTTAAAAAAAATTTTAAAAAAAACCTCCTCTCCCCTCTTTCTCCTCTAGGCATCCCTCCCCGCGGCAACCACACCCTCACTGCGCATGCGCCTCGCCTCCTCTCTCCCCTGCTACGCTCCCCCTCTCTCCTCTAGGCATCCCGGCCTGCGGCGTCCACACTCCCACTGCGCATGCGCGTCCCCCCTCTCTCTCCTTTCCTACGCTCCCCCCTCTCTCCTCTAGGCATCCCTGCCCACGGCGTCCACACTCCCACTGCGCATGCGCGTCCCCCCCCCTCTCTCTCCTCTCCTACGGTTCCCCCGTTCTCTCCTCTAGGAATCCTCTACGGAGCGGCGCGCACGACAGGTGGTGCGACAGCTGCATACTCCGCTGGGAGCACCATGGTAGTTCCGTGGTTTGAAAATGACGGAGCGCGCCGCGATGAGCGCCCGGGCCGCTGCCGCGAAACGAGAGCGGCGACGTTTCTCCCGCTCAAGCTAACCATCTCCTCGCTGCTTCGCATCCACACATGGTCCCGTTTAGCGGGAGATGGGGAAGTTTTTTCAAAGAGAGCGAGAATTGGACGTATCTGATCTCCCGAAAGTTAAGGGCTTCTAATTTGTCTTCCCAGAAATTTTTTTCTTGTGCTTTTTAGGACCTTCTGTTGTTTAGCCTACAGTGGCTGATATTGCTAGCCTTTCCTCGTATCACCGTATGATGCAGCTTATCTTCCTTTACCATCTCTCTGTTCCGCACATGCCCGGCTTGTGGTAGGCAGCTCTTATAAGTATGTCTTGCACAACAATAAACATTAAAATCACGTTTGGCGCATATTTTGTGAGCGACATTTGTTCATCCTTCTACCGTAAGTTTGCGCTGCTCTTTAAGATTTACTATGGATTGCAGGACTGGCTCTCACGTGAAAACAATCTTGAAGGTAGTGTATTTTGCCTAACCTTCGTTGACGATGCCATTCGAGATTCGCTGGCCTGCGACGGCGGTCTCAGAGGTTATACGATTCGACACTGGCGTTCCATTGTTTGGAGCGCCGCCAAGCTATGTTGGTCGCAGGGGCCTATGGAAGTGTGGATGATTGAACTTCTATATATTAGATGTGAAGCATCTTATGGCGAAGCTTAATCCGGTGGTGGTGGTGCCGGTGGGAGATTTCTCCTGTGCGTGGTTGAACAATAAAAATTTAAAAATTCGCAGCGTGCGCGTTAACTAAAAGCGCACTGCGGGTCTCTGTGTCCAGTCGGAGTCTTCTGTCTCTCATTGCCCATTAGCAGCGATTGTCATGTTCCAGTAGGAAACACCACTCCATCACTGCGTGCTTTGCGCCTCCCCAGTTTTCTTTCCTGCGCAACGCTGCGATAGCGCCAGCGTTAGCGCCCGCTTCTTCACATCTACACATGGTTCCCTTTAGCGGGAGGTGGTGTAATTTTTGCTTTGTGCATTGTCTGCGAAGCTCGAAACACTTCAGAACGAACTGTTCGGGACAGGAATAATGTGATCAACCAAGTTTGGGCTAGTTGGTTTTGCATTATTAAAATACTGCGCTACAGTTACTGGGACATAAAAGTTAGAAAGGACACACGTTACGAAATAGACATGACAAGCGCAAACTATCAACTGGATTTAGTGAAAAAAACATGAAGAAAGAGGAACTCCAGGAAAGGGAAAGTTCTGTTCACGATGTGGGTGGGGGGGAGGGGGGCAATCTTGCGGAACTGTCTTCTGGTGATACACATGGGGTGATTACGAGATGTGGTGATGAACTGTCTTCTGGTGTTATACATGTAGCACCGCTAATAGACAACTCCACACACAAATCAAACATAGACGGAAACACAAATGGAAACAACAAATGGAAACGCAAGTGAACACCAGCGCTGCTTCGCATCCCCACATGGTTCCCTTTAGTGGGAGATGGTATAATTTTTGTTTTCTTTCTATTTAGCTCTTAACGAACGCCAGCTTGGCGCCATCAAAGCGGGCGTGCAAAAATGATACAGTCGTTGAAATATGATCTTGCACACAGGAAAATGTGAACTTGGCTAGTCTTTTTTTTGTTAGGAATGAACGTATAGTACAACACATACGACCGACGTGTCGTGTAATAACCTCTAGGTCCACCCTCTATCCCGTTCCAAAAAAGGCACCTATATATTTATTCTTATTCTTTTTTTTTTTATAGTCGACTGACTCATATGCTGGAGGTGATTGTCTTGAATCCGTTTGGCGCAGATACACCAAGCGGTTACACCGTGCCACGATCTCGGTTTCGCACGGATAATTTTGATCGCGATCAGCGCCAGTACGGATCGAGTTTGGCTCGGAGGTTAGCCAAACAGCGATTAAGGCCCGAATTCATAAACCGACCTTATTTTAGGGGCGAAGCTCAATTAAGGCCCAGCCTTGTCGTCGTCCGTGTCCGTTACGGGAAGATTCGTGGATGTGAGACCCACACACATAAAAAAAGGTTTAACGATAGACTAATATCAATGACAATTGTGACAGTACAAAAATTACACCATCTCCCACTAAAGGGAACCATGTGGGGATGCGAAGCAGCGCTGGTGTTCACTTGTGTTTCCATTTGCATGTTGCCGTGTATGTTTGATTTGTGTGTGGAGTTGTGTATCAGCGGGGCTGCTTGCGCTGCTATCACAGCTTACGTTACCGATGCCGCTACAACTGGCGCCAACGTTGACATCCATAGCGCCGTTGCGAAGGAGAGTGCAACGGAGCGAGCGCGCGTCGCATTATATACGAGCGCACGCCGCATTATATACGAGCGCACGCCGCACTATATACGAGCGCACAGCTGCGCCGGAGAGAGAGAAACGGGAGAGGAGAAACGAAGCGGAGGCAGCGCTCACGCCACCTCCTCCACCCCACCTCCTCGCGCTCACGCGAGGAGAGGGGGGGGAGAGTTGGAGCTTGCGCAGTAAGAGTGGTCGGGCCGCACACCACGGGACTGAACTCCGTTCTAAGCTGCTTCGCATCTAATATAAAACACCTAGAAGCACAAACCCTTTATACTAGCCGGTGACTTAAGTTACACATTATGGATCTTAGGACCTAGCTTTGTCGTCAACGCTTACTGTCCGCTGTCATGGTGCTTAGAAAATCATTGCTATAGTCCAAACATGTGTGTATGTGAATAAAAAAGGTTTACAGTATGGTATGGTATGGAAAAACTTTATTTATGTCCGTCGGGGCGTGAGCTAGCACGTAGCGGGCCGCTCCCACGTCGGGACAGATAGGCCTTGCCTCTCCGCCACGTCGTGGGCCCGTTGGACTGCCCATAGCTGTTGTTTCAAATTCGGACTGCGCAGCGCAGCATCCCACTTGGACGATGTAACGTCCTCGTGAACCCGTAACGCAGGGCACCGCCAGAGCATGTGTTCTAAGCTGGCAAAGTCTGAGCAAAGCACGCAAGTGTCTGACGTCTGAATTTCTGGGTAGATCTTGTGCAAGAGTGCGGGACTGGGATATGCTCCGACCTGCAAGAGTCTGAGTGTCAACGCCTGAGGCCTGTTCAATATACTGTGTGGCAGCGGATACTTTCGCCTCCTCAGATAAAAGTTCTTGGTGAGTTCATTATACGTGGTTGGAGGGTCTTTGTTGTCCTGAACCTCATCGCCGCTCCATTCGATAGCTATGCGGTCGACGAACCTTCGCGCAGCTCTGTGGGCCGACTCGTTGAGGTTGGACGGAGCACCCTCGATCTGTCCCATGTGAGCGGCGAACCAGACGATTGTGTGTTGCTTAACTTCCTTATCTCGTACAATCCGCAAGGCTGATTCCGAGACGGTGCCCTTAGCGAATGCTCGGACTGCCGATCTCGAGTCGCTGTATATTGTTGTTCTCCCGTCGTCTAGCAGGGCCAAGGCTATTGCGACCTGTTCGGCAACCTCGGCCGTCGTGGTCCGGACCGTCATGGAGTTTGTCACTTTCCCATCTTGATCAACGCTGACTGCGACGAAGGCTTTTCCGTTTGGGTACCGTGCAGCGTCGACGAAACAGCAACTCCGGGCATGTGCGTGGGCATCTTCTAGGAGGGCTTTAGCCCTAGCCCGTCGTCTGCCTACATTGTACTCAGGGTGGACATTACGAGGTATGGGTGCAACGGTAATGCGCTCTCTCTGTTCTCGTGGAATGCTGCAGTATCTGGCGTCAATTTCCGTTGGGGGAACTCCAAGCTCTCTCAAGATGTTTCTCCCGGCACTGGTGGTAGAAAGTCTGGCAAACTGCGCCCCCCTCTTGTGACTCAGCTATCTCTTCAAACGTGTTGTGCGAGAGGAAGGTTTACAGTAGGCGAACAACAATTATGGTTGTGAAGGAACAATATAAAACACCTACAAGCACAAACCTTTTATACTAATCGGCGACTTGAAAGTAGACATTATAGACCTTGGGACCTAGCTTCACCCACTCATCATCATTCAGTTCATGGAGATGCGTGGATTTTTTTTTTTGCCCCGTTTACCATACCGGCGCCTTTCAAACAAACAAATAAATCCAACCTTTCCTTAACCTTAACGCCGGCGTTTCATAAGGTAGCCCGAGAGGTACCTTTAGGCGCCCCTTATGCGGCGCCGTATGGCTGATTACGCAAGCAGCTTTGCAAAGCCGATCGGTTTCGTCGCACTTTTACGAAAAGGTTAAGTACACAATCGGCGTCCATATGTGCAATTAACGCTGCGAGTGCTCGGGAACAACCAAATTTCACGGAAGAGTTCAGCGACGGTATGTTGCTGAGCAGATCTCACTTTTCGAAGCGAGCACTATACTCCAGCGTGTCCCCGCGGAGTTTGGAGTTGAAGAAGTCAGACGGACCCTACACGACCTAAATGGCCGATCGGCACCCGGTCCGGACAAGATTACGAACAAGGCCCTGAGGAACCTGGAAGACAAATCGATAGAGCACCTCACTGAGTTCATCAATCAGGCATGGAGCAACGGGAATGTTCCAGCAATGTGGAAGAGGGCCACCGTCATCCTCATTCCCAAGCCCGGAAAGCCACCCAGTCTTGACAATCTCAGGCCGATCTCCCTCACTTCATGTGTGGGCAAGGTAGCCGAGCACGTAATCCTCAACAGGGTCTCCCGGTACTTGGAATACAAGGACATCTATCCCCACAACATGATAGGCTTCAGACCGGGGCTTTCTACTCAAGATGCTACGAAGCTAATCAAGCATCAGGTCATTGATCGCAACACGAGAGACATAAGAGCCATCCTTGGGCTTGACTTGGAAAAGGCTTTCGACAACATCCTACACTCCTATGTCTTGGGAACGATCTCGAGCCTTGGTCTGGGCAAGAACTTATATGACTACACGAGGTCCTTCTTGGCGGGCAGAGAAGCCATCCTCAAAGTGGGAGACATCGCGTCAGATACGGTTAGGCTCGGTTATAGAGGTATGCCACAGGGGTCGGTCACATCCCCGACCCTCTTTAACCTCTCCATGATCGGTCTAGCCAGGAAGCTCTCCAAGGTCGATGGCATTAATCACACCATATATGCAGACGACGTCACCATATGGTGCACAGGTGGCAGTGAAGGACACTTGGAGGCTGCGTATCAAGATGCCATCGAGGTCACAGAAGACTACTTGAGACCAACTGGACTCCGATGCTCGCCGCGGAAATCAGAGCTGCTACTGTACAGCCCCAAGCGCAGGGGCCCCAAACCGAGAGGTTGGAAGCCTGTACAGGACATCGACATTACTCTAAGGACAACTGAAGGTGGTGTCATCCCCAGGGTGGACACCCTCCGCGTTCTAGGTATGATGATTGAATCGAACGGCTCTAATAACCAAACTGTACTGAAGCTTACCTAGAAAACGGACAATGCACTCAGGTTAATAAGAAGGGTTGCCAACCGGCAGCGTGAAAAGACAGAATACACAGTTTTAAAGGGCTAGAAGTGCAAAAGCAGTCATGGAAACCATGAAACACCACCAGACGTCGCGAAATCACAGTATACTGCGTTTAGCAATGCTAATTCAAAATTGCAAGGTGGTGCTAACGTCATGCAACACCACAAAAAGACGCGAAGTGACAGAATTCAGCGTTTTGTACAGCTAAAAGTTCTTAATTGCAAGGTCGTGCTAACGTCACGAAACACCACTTAACGACGCGATGTCCCAGAATACTGCGTTTTGTACAGCTAGAAGTGCGAAATTGTAGGTTCGTGCAAACGTCATGAAACACCACGGAACGACGTGAAAAGTTGGAATACAGCGTTTTGTACAGTAGAAGTGCGAAATCGCAAGGTCATGCAAACTATGCGGACAACCGGACTATGCGAGGACAACCACGTAAGGTTGGTGCATGCTTTCGTGATGTGTCACGTCACCTGCGCCGCGGCCATGCACAACTGGCAGAGGTCGGAGAGGGACAAGCTGAACACGTTGATAAGAAAAGCGGTCAAGAGAGCCATCGGGCTTCTCATGTACACGAGCTCGGAGAGACTGCTCCACCTCGGCATGCACAACACGCTTGAAGAGATAGCTGAGTCACAAGAGGGGGGCGCAGTTTGCCAGACTTTCTACCACCAGTGCCGGGAGAAACATCTTGAGAGAGCTTGGAGTTCCCCCAACTTAAATTGACGTCAGATACTGCAGCATTCCACGAGAACAGAGAGAGCGCAAAACCATTGCATCCATACCTCGTAATGTCCATCCTGAGTAAAATGTAGGTAGACGACGGGCTAGGGCTAAAGCCCGCCTAGAAGATGCCCACGCACATGCCCGGAGTTGCTGTTTCGTCGACGCTGCACGGTACCCAAACGGAAAAGCATTCGTCGCAGTCAGCGTTGATCAAGATGGGAAAGTGACAAACTCCATGACGGTCCGGACCACGACGGTTGAGGTTGCCGAACAGGTCGCAATAGCCTTGGCCCTGCTAGACGACGGGAGAACAGCAATATACAGCGACTCGAGATCGGCAGTCCAAGCATTCGCTAAGGGCACCGTCTCGGAATCAGCCTTGCGGATTGTACGAGATAAGGAAGTTAAGCAACACACAATCGTCTGGTTCGCCACTCACATGGGACAGATCGAGGGTGCTCCGTCCAACCTCAACGAGTCGGCCCACAGAGCAGCGCGAAGGTTCGTCGACCGCATAGCTATCGAATGGAGCGGTGATGAGGTTCTGGACAACAAAGATCCTCCAACCACGTACAATGATCTCACCAAGAACTTTTATCTGAGGAGGCGAGAGTATCCGCCGCCACACAGTAAATTGAACAGGCCTCAGGCGTTGAAGCTCAGACTCTTGCAGGTCGGGTCATATCCCAGTCCCGCGCTCTTGCGCAAGATCTACCCAGAAATTTAGACGTCAGACACTTGCATGCTTTGCTCAGACTTTGCCAGCTTAGAACACATGCTCTGGCGGTGCCCTGCGTTACGGGTTCACGAGGACGTTACATCGTCCAAGTGGGATGCTGCTCTACGCAGTCCGGATTTGAAAAAATCAACTATGGGCAGTCCAACGGGCCCACGACGTGGCGGAGAGGCAAGGCCTATCTGTCCCGACGTGAGAGCGGCCCGCTACATGCTAGTTCACGCCCCGACGGACCTAACTAAAGTTTTTCCATACCATACCACTCCTCCAGCTGTTAGTGGCGCTCCCTTTCTACGGCGCAGTTATTTTCAAATTGTCAATGGTGAATTGGTGTACAAACCCTATGCCACACTTCCCCTCATTGTTAAACGTGTGAAAAAATTGCTGCGGATACGGCACGTAAGCAAACATGTTTCACTGCAGGAAAGCATATATTTTTGTTTCAAACTCACGGGGCCGTTCCTGGCAATCAACCAGCATTAATAAGTAAACAAATACGTAAGCACAAAAGATTACACGCACAAACATCCACAGACTCACACGTGCGCATAAATGCACACGGACAGACGAGAAACAAACTAGGGGTGTGCGAATAGTGAAATTTCATCACGAATCAAATTCGAATCGAATTCGAAACGAATAGTGCCAAATAGGCCAGAAATATCCAATTCGAATCGAATATCGAATAGCATATTTACGCGAAACGTGTATCGCCAGTTACGGCAAGACTAAATAAAAATAGAGACGCCATGGCGTGCTGGCAGCTTTATTACGCACTGGTTCGGTTTTTTTTTTCTATTCTATTTTTCAGCTTTTGTGGGCGCGCAAGCATGTTAGAAGAGCCGCCATTCCAGTCAGCAACGCCCCTATTAACATCCTAAAGGTTCACAGAGGGGGTACGGTAGCTAGTTTTTAGGTGAGGAGCACTTAGTGGGCCTGGGCTGTCGTATGCTGTCGTCTGCTGTCATCGTATGCTGTCGTAGCTTGGCGCAGCGCAAGCAAAACTACGTATGGCATAGCCATCTGCAGCATATTGATCGCTCACTCGCGCCATGGAGAAGTCTTTTTCCTCTTGCTCTAAGAGCGCCTTAATGATGATAAGTGAGCTCGCGCTCGTGACTTCGTATTGTTTCACTCAATAAAATAATTTCACCGCAGCCACCTTCCCTCCGCATGCTTCGCATGACATCGATTCCCGTGGTACGTGGGATCTGCCGAATTTTTTTTCCACGATGAACCGTTCTCGGCGAGTTGTAGTTATGGCCACTTTCAGTACATCGCCTCGATCCTACTAGCAGAGGTGTCAGTTCAGGGGGTAGGGGCAACCGTGCGGAACCCCCACCATCCCCCCCCTGACTTTACCCCTGAATTTTTAAACGGGGGGGCGTTGCCTCGGGCGCATACATTAGGATCCGCAATGAAGACTTATGTTTTCTTATAGGCATGTAATTACGTTCCAGATTTGAATCATGCGTAAGTACACATCGTGATTGTGAGACACCATAACAGTGGCAAATTTATATCTATATGCTTTGTTGCCTCCTTCATTGAGCACAATGCCTTCAGCTTCTGGCCGCCTTCCACTCCTCCTGTGGCAAACCTACACCTCTGCCAAGGAGGCGAGTCATACAGCAGCAGTCCAGCAAGCTGTCCTAGAAGCACAGAGGAATTTGCTTGCCTGCAGTTTTTAGAAAGCCTTGTGTCTAGATTGGAAGAGAATCCCGCTGTTCCATAATAGCTAAATACAGCATTCTATGTAGCTATGAGTGTGATATTTAATGAAAAGCGGAAATATCGTACTCGTACTTCGAACCAGTAAACATGATTCCAAGTTTTCTCGCTGGATGTGGTGGACTCAGTTCCAAGCTTCAAGGAAACAATTCGTTGACGCGCGCGGATAGAAAGAAAAAAAAATGCACTGTTAGCAGCCTCTGCCTGATGGAGAGCACTTCATTGCAAAGGCTATTCTTTATACTACTCTTGCTACCCTCTCCTCGCCAACGTCTTCCTTTGCGATAGGGAGCGTCTCCTGTAAAAAAAGGCTACTCTAAATTGAATATACAATATGTCATAGAGGCGGTAGCATGCTTGGTACACCTGCAAAGACAAAAAAAGAAACCCTCCCTATAATCCATTCGAGAAAAGATTTGCGCAGCTGCC